>JASAUF010000257.1:0-505405 GCA_030180095.1 Magnolia changhungtana | reverse complement strand
TGTCTGATCTGGCGTGGCAAAGTCACCCATTTGTCTTAACCCAGAAATGGACGGTTCGGCTACTCCCAGGGACAGATCAATGGGCTGGCGCTCGGGGCTCTGTGGGTCCCACCACCAACTACGTGTTTCATCCATTAGTCCATATAATCTCTAAAGATCATTGTATGGCGGGAGACCAAAAACGATCATGATCAATCACGGTGGGACTAGGGGATCATAGTGGTGGATATCCAATAACGACTATTTTCTGCCGGTGTGGTCCACCGAGAGTTGTATCACTCTCGATTTTAAGCTTCATCTTGGTAAAATGATATTTTAAGCCGGACGAAGGCGTGAGCCAAAGCACATACATCTTCTTTGGGCCCCACAGACCACCCATCACACCGCACCACGACTCTCGATGGGGCGGATGTCGCACTAATGCACATTTGAGAGGCCCTCTCCTCCCCTTTCTCTTGCTTTCCTAGAAAGCCAACATCCGAGGGCCAACCGCCGGGAGGCGACGTTGTTTCTCCTCCTCGCTTCGCTCGTCAAAGCCTCTTCCTTTGCGAGGTTTGTACTCTATTCCGTTTCATTGCGTTTCCTTTAGTCGTGATCCTTCTCCTTCCTCGGTCACGTTCACGATCGCCTAAACTCAACGACTCGGTGTGGTTAGTTACTTCAACTGTTTGTAGGCACACCGGTAAAGAACACGGTCGGGAAGCCCAGAGTGCTTGTGGTGGTCACGCGAAAGGAGGCGTAACCTAGGCCACACCTTGATCAAACCTCCACAATTGTATGGTAGACAACCACGGCATCATGTTTGTGACGGTATTTGGATCGTGGTACGCCACTGTCCTGGCATTTGTTGTCGGTGTTATGGGTCGTGCTCGTCGGGGAAATGTGCCTTGGATACAACTACGACCCCTTGTGATTAATTGCCACGACCCAACGTGTAGGGATAACCTCGATCTACTTTAGTGCTTCATTACCATAAGATTACGACCTAGTGTGCTTCATTACCTTAAGATTACGAAAAATGCGTCGGTTGAATTCGATTTGATAATTAAAGTTGTGTACGGTGATGCGGCTCGGAAGTGCATCACCATAGGAACGACCGATGTAGTGAATCTAAGGAAATGAAGTGTACGGGCGGACATTTCGGACGAGCGAAGGTTCGAATTACGTCCCGGCGAGAAGATGGGCCAACACCCGGATGCTCGAGATGCAAACGAATAGGTGACAATCGGCGTCGATCCACCATCGTCCTGTTTAGGTGAGGATGAGGCCGAGTGGTGATGACATTACGTATTTTTGTTGCTTGTGATAATGTAATGTGAGCGTAATATATGTACTTATCTTATTGATTTATTGATTCATCAACTTTGTGGCATGTTATTTACCTTCCAATGTGTATGCTAACCAAGATCCTTTGTGCCTTTTAACCACGACCAATATAGGAAACGTGAACTCGACAACGGGTCGTGGTTGTCGTGACGATACGATCGTGATTGAAATGTTATATCGTCTTCTTTCTCATTAGGTCGTGGTTGTCGGCCGGATCAACAAGCACCACAAACCATGATCCGTTACAAGCGGGACCACGCCCCATTTAACATTCTGACCCGTCCCATATCACCTACGACCAATGTTTCACGTATACCACGACCCATGTTAGATGACAACAACGACCCATATCATTCCGGTCGGGGTCCATGTATCGTGACAACCACAACATATCTGACCTCACAACCCTTACCCATATACAATGACGGTGGGGACCCATGTATCATGACAAACGGTACCCAATGTGGGCGATAATGAAGAGCTTTTATGAATATTAACTACGTACTCAAAGCCGGGAATAGTGTACATAACATAGGTCGTGGTTTTGTCTTTTCGGATCGTGGTTGTCATGATAATCGGTTGTCTTGTACTCGATGGCGTGGTTGTCGACAACGATCGTGCGGATGACAAACACGATCCGCCTAATATGACAACCACGGCGCATGCGAATTCTCAATCACCATCCATGCTGACCACGACAACCATCGGTGGCGATGTCGGCTTGTATGGATCGTTGTTTTCATGCTTGATGTATCCTTGTTTTCATGTTATATGGATCGTTGTTTTCTGTTATATGGGTTGCCATTGTCATGTCAATTTCCCTTTATTATATATACTATAACTTCGTTTGCACAGGAAACGAGAATAGAACAACTCACTTGTATACATCATGCGGGCCAGTCACCGAAACGGCTAGAAGGTGTCGTGAACTATGTGGACACCATATATCTTTGTTTGTACGGAAGTAATGTGTCGCATGTACATGCACGAAAGATGGCGTTCTAATGGTGGGAATCAATTAATGGTGGGGAATAATTGGTTGAACTTTTGTGGTCTATTGGATTCCAATATCTTGACCATTCTTTAGGTTTGGATGTTACAATAAGATGGACGGTGCGGATCGAGAGATAAGGCACTTGATGCTTTCGGACGCTGCGATTACATCTAGCTAGCGCGAGATCATCAACCGGCAAGCCCATTTACGGACGGTTCTGATTCCATCCCAAACTCACAACATCAATGGGCGCTTTTACGGACGCTTCTTTCGAGAAGTAAAACTTCATCCATCCCCATACGGAACACGACTATATATTGCGCATGCTTCTTCTACGGGACCTCTTCACTTTCTCTATCCCTAACCCATTTCTCTTTGGTTTTGAATCTTATTCATGGGCCCCTCCATCGCCACTCGGCGAGTACATCTACAAGTTGATGCGGCTCGGTCAATACAAATGGCGAAGCAAGGTATGGTAATGGTTGACATGGACGGTGTACGGTGACCACTTGACCATTGTGTTATGTGGGTATGGGTTGTGAACCACGACTCAATGTATCTATAACGAGATGTATACCATGACAATCACGATCGTTGTTGTGATCGGCGTTGATATGCGAGAATGGATCGTGGTTCACGGGGTCGTCGACCACAGTGAACCACGACTTAACTGCGAATGACATCAACGATATGTATGGCATGACAACGGCGATCGGTGTCGTCATCATGGCTTGTCGCTGGTTGGTCGTAGTTGACGGTCGATCGATCACGGATCGTGCACAGTGAACCACGATTCAATGTAGGCGACAACAACGATCTGTATGCCATAATGCCTAATGGATCGTTGGTGACGGCCACATGGATGACATCAACGAACCACAGCCAGCACGGCTTGTCAAGCACGACCCGGCCTGAGATGACAACCACGATCCGGCGTGCGTGACAACAACGAGCAGTGTCGCATCATAACCACATTCCTTTAAAACTCGTTATAAACACTACCCTTCTTGGATTTCAATCCCCATCCTTTGTGTAGTACAATTACGGCCGATGTTAGATTCTGCAAGACCATCATATAATTTTTGCCAAAATCCACGACCATCTTGGAATGCGGGTCGAAAGAAGTCAACCATGACCACATGCCTAGACTTCGAAAAGGCACGAGTCTCTCCCAAGTGCTCCGTCACTTTTACGAAAGTCTTGGTTGAAGATATGTTGAAGTTTCCCGATAGAAATAAACTATTTAGAGACACACATTTTTGGATTCTGTGGACTTTCCGGTCGCCAGTGGACGGCACGGTCTCGAGATCTGCATTGCACGATGCAAAGGCATGTTGGTGATCGAAATCGATGTTCGGGGCACGAGATAAGATTCTGAGCTCGATTTTGCTCTAATAATGGGTCTTAAGTTTGGTCCACTTAGGATAGATGGTGGCGGTCGTCTTGAGAAATTTGGAGGAGCGAGAGTCGGGAAAAGGCATTAGGGAGACCTACTTGAGCACGGGGGTGTTAGTAAACAAGAAGCCCCCGAAAGAAGCCTATTTGTCACTCGCCGATCAAGACGAACATATGGGCCACGCGGTGAAGGCACTAATAATTTGCGTTGAGAGCCTATTGGTTGGATCTCCATGAGAAGAATAACCTGTATTGATACGTTTATCGACATGGTTGATGACCTATATTATTTTAATAACTACCCATGGGGTAGTGTGGGGTATGATTATCGAAGAAAGGGGTTAACAGCTGCGTCGGCACTATTACGCAGGGGAAAGAGCGGCGCGGTACCCCAAATCATACAACATATGCGGATGCGCATTTGCCCTACAAGTATGTCGGTCTTGTCTGATTCATACCTTGAGTTCGTATTTTTCCCTTTTTCTTCCATACATGTCAACCAAGATGTAATGCATGGTAATTGTTCTTATCTGATTTGGGCCTCTGACGGTTCCCTCAACTCACTTGGTGGCCAGTAGGTGGTCCGTTAGAAAGGCGCTACAAAGGATTCGCGAATACTAAAGCGGTGTCCGGGAAATCGGCGGATATGTGCCGATGTCTGTCATCTTCCTGTTGTCTTGCGGTAAGATTTATTCAATTAATATTGTAATTTGAATCATGCGGTATGTTTGTAATTAATTAATTAATCAATCAATTTTGCTCCTGCAGTGGTGCTAGCTCCATATCTTCAACCAACGGTCGAAGAAGCGGAGAAGCGAGGTTGTCGGGAGTATAGCAGAAACGGCGACGACATTCAAACGCGAAGGACAAGGCTCTGCGGTCGGCATCCACGGCGAGAGACAACGGTGGATGACGTAATAAATAAAGATGAGGCGATCTTACAACCTCCCTCTTGGGCCCAGAAAAATACAACTCGACTTGATGGGAAATCTCCCCGTTTGGGAATGAGCGAAAGATAATAAGACTACAAGATCCATGATAAGGAAATTGAGTAAGCGATTCATTTTCTCGTCAACTTTGAAGTGCAAGGAATGAAGGGTGAATTGAAAGCGGAGACTAACGAGTGCGGGTAGAAATAAAGCACCTCATGGAGGATTATGCATCTTTACGAGAAGTGGTGTTGAAGAGAGATGATATTAATAATACAAAAGACGTACGTGAAATCTCCTTGCTTCTTGTAACCTATTTGCTAATAGCTCATTTAAAGGAAAATGAAAAATGGATCGTGCTTGTCATAAGCTTGAGGTTCGTTGGTTGCACACAGGACGGGTCGTGTTTCTCATGTCTTGGGGTCCATGAGACAACATTGATGGTCTAGGGTCGTGTAACGTGGTTTGTGGTTTAGATCAAGTATGGGTCGTGTTTACTGTAGACTAATGGATCGTGGTTTTCATCCACGATGGTTCGTGTGGTTGAAGCACTACCTAACATGGTCGTCCGCCACGCCCCATTGGTCGTAATAACCACGACCCTATCCTTGATCGTGGCCGTCACCAACATATCAGTCAGCCATGACCCGATACGGTCGAGAAACACGATCCACTCTTTGTAATAACCACGACACTTAGTTCATCGGTGTCGTCATCCTGATGTGTTGTGGTTCACATACATGATATCATGGTTGTGTTCCTTGTAGAAAGACAGATTGAAATACATAATAATAGGTATTTTATTTATTACGGGACATTGTCTCTTCAATCGGCCCTTTCGGTCTGCGAAAAATTCTTCAACTTTGCGTGAGCGAGTGAAGCAACATGGAGAGGAGATCAATGCTTTCTGCGGGAGATTGTGAGCGGCATAGAGAGGAGATCAATCTTTGCCTTTTGCGGGATCGGATGGAGCAACTCACGGAGGAGATCGGTGCTTCTCTTCGGGAGCGGGAGAAGCAAATCGAGAGAGGATATCAATTCTTCAACTGCGGGCGCGAATGAAGCAAGCGAGAGAGGAGATCTGAGGCTATTAAGGTATATGAAGTTGGATCTATCTTAAATCGTTGTTATCATACACCCGACCCAGGGTCGTGGTTGACATGCACGGTGGATCTTGGATGAGTTGCGATCGATATAAAATGATTTGTCTCCTATGTAGACCTTGGACGTGGTTTATAAGAAATGTGGATCGTGATTATCGTTCAGTGTGGATTTCACCATCATCCGTCTCGATCGCTCTTTCCATCCAATGTCGATTGCGATTGTCATACATAGTGGATCGTTGTTGACATCCACGAACCTCCATGGACGTGAACGACGACCCACTAATGGATGACAACCGGGCTCCAGTGGGGTTGTTTTAGCCATATCTGATATACGATTTCATTACAGGACAGTGTTGGGGAGGAAATTCAAGGAATAAATGTATATAATTCTATATAGAATAGAATTTTCCCCTTGTCGTATTTGGCTGGTGTAGTGTTCCTTTTTTGGTCGTGGTTATGATCCAGTGAGGGTCGATGTTATATGCCCTTGCCCATTCAACGAGTCCTCGTCATGAGAGTGCCTACTTGAATGAGGAGATGGCCAGCGACTTACTGAGAGGAGGTAGAAGCAATAAATGTGTAGTTGGCCGTGGTTAATGTCAATGATGGATCGTTGCTAGCATGTTTGATTGGTCGTGGTTATCATCCACCCTTGGTCTAGTTGACCCACGACCCAAAGTGGACGAGATATGACATGAATGCAAAATACAAGTTTTTAACGGGTCTCAATTTAGAAATGGGATTAGGCGGCTCTCTAGTTTTGAAGGGGATGACCCATCTTAAAGATGAGAATCTTTGCCTTACGGTAGCAAATGAAGCGAGGATATGAACTGCTAAAGGATGAAGTGAATAAGACAATTGTACGTGAAATTACATTTGGATCGTGGTTTAAATCGGACATTATATTATGAACTCCATAGATAATGTGTCATTTTATGCGGATCAACATCGTTACCCGCATGACTACTGTGATGAAGGGAGACCACGTCACGATACGGGGATCCCGAGAGCTCTAGCGTAGTGAGCCTCGTCGGGGCTCGGTGAACTCCATCGAGCTCTTCTGCCGATGCCGAAGAGGACGAGTTGAGAGTTGTCGGAGAGTCGGGTTCAAATGTCTGGTTGAAAAGTGTCTATGACCTAAATTCATGGGTGGACTCGAGGTAAGTTTCTACCCTTTCTCTTCACTGCATCATATCAATGTATGAATTGTAGTTACATCACACATTTTCTCGTTACGTAGACCATAGACCGGTACCTAAGATACCTATCGTAGCGCCCGGAGACGAGCGAGGGAGAGGTAAACGGGGCTTACGCGTTTGTCTCGTCGCTATTTACGGTAAGGTGAATTTGAGGACCATAGTTATCTTAAAAATGTCGATAATCACTTCCGTTTCTAACTCACTCTGTTTAACAATATTCTTCAATATATCAATAGCAATGCATGGGACAACAACTTGACTGCTGCGAACCTATGTATTTGGGAACCATAATGATCGTGGTAGCATGAAGTACGAAAGGTTGTGCGAAGTGCTTATAGAAATAGTCGTTGTGGCAAAACCTCTATGGAAGTATAATGTGGTTAGATCTTAGTTTCTTGCACACGTACATGGAGTTCAATGACTAGATGCATTTATTGAAAGGCAATCTTTATGCTTGTTGTCGTATCTTTGTGCGTCATAGGTGTACATCCCTCTTAATGCAAGAAATCAACCTTGGTGATGGGCTGCTGTTTATCCGACGAAGAGAGAGTCACTTTGTCTGACGACTGAGTCTTACCAATTGGAAGGAAAAACGCAGTGAGTCGTCGCGCATGTAACCGATGGGTAGGTGGTTATTCCATGTTCTTGATGACGGATCAGTTAGGTGGGAGAATCCATGGATTGTGAAGCCATCCGCCCAACAGGGCAACGCAACCAAACTTGGACGATTGTGGCGTTTATATCTTTGAAATATATAGACTTCCTTTGCGGTATGAGTGCAATTGACTTTACGCATGTAAGATATATTTAATTGCCTACATTCAATCTTTATTGATTTGTACTTTGTATTATTAATATTAGTTCGTTACGATTAGTAGGAGGAAATTCCTAAATTTCGAAAGACGATCGCATCTGGCTATGTCTGAAGCGATCGAGAAGCGAAAAGATCTTTGCGTTCCCACAAAAACAAGGAGAAGAGGCGTCGGGTAGACCGTGAAGAAAGCCAAACTCTTGAATCGATGTTGAATGATGAATGGATAGGTGTATCGATGTTTCTACTTGTTATCATCATCTATAATGGGTTGGAGAGTGAGATGGTCGCGGTTGTCCGTGGAGAGTTTTCTATCATGCCATCGCATTTATAGAGAGGTGTGGTTGATAAATTATATCACAAGTGTATGGAAATACGCCCATCCACATACTTTGATCTGTTCCCGTTGATGTGTATGGAAATCTCCCTATCAAAGTTAGGACGTGGAAGAGGCGTAGATCTGAAAAATCCCGTGTGTGTGTGTGTGTGTGTGTGTGTGTGTGTGTATATATATATATATATATATATATATATATATAGGGAAAAGGTACTATGCTCGGCGTAAAGCGGTCCTCCATGAGTCGGTGATGTGGCGCCACCGTGATGCCGCTCGGCGCATAGTACCATTTCCCATATATATATATATATATATATATCGGTTGTATGAGAGATTAGAAAAAGAACATCAGGATTGATTGATCGCTTGTGCGTTCTTTGTCGTGTCAATATCTCCGTGGTTCAAATACGTAATAGTTCGTGGTTGTCATCCACCTTGGATCGTCGTTGACAACCACGGTAACAGAAGAAACACGATCCATACGTCATGTAAACCACGATCTAAAAGTCATGACAACTACGACCCCCATGACATTGCAATCACGACCGATTAAATTTCTTTGTAAGCGCCGCGTTTTCTGTTATATTGTAAACTTAAGTGGAAGACCCGAAGCGAGTCTCGCGCATCACTGAGCTTCTCTTCTCGCATTTATTTTGTTATATGGGTCGTGGTTGTAGTGTTGCCTTCGTCGTGTTTGTTGTGATTGTAATGCTATATCATATATGGGTTGTAGTCGCAATGTTTTAAGGGTCTGGTTGTCATGTTGCCTTCATCGTGTTTGATGTGAGCACGACCACAAAGTTGTATGGGTCATGGTTCCCATGACACACAGGTGGTCTCCATGATGTATGTGTCGTGTTCCTCATATGGTCGTGGTTGTCGAATACGATCCAACATGGGCGAGAACCACGATCCACAACAAGCGAGAGCCACGACAAATTTAACAAGGAGATTGTTAACCATGGTGTTATCACGGGTATATGGATCGCGTGGTTACGGTGTCATGTCGGTCGTGGTTCTCAAGTTGTATGGGTCGTGGTGGTAGTTTCACATGGGTCGTTTTCCCCATCGTTTAAGTCACGATCAACGTGGATAATACCTACGATCCACTTTGCATGTTAACCACGATCACGCGGCCCAGGTCGTGGTTGTCGTCTGAGGGTCGTCTTATATGGGTCCCCCTTTCCACGGCCGTTTCCTTCGGCCTTCGAATCTTTACCCTTCGGACTCGGCGACACACTCGTGTTTTATGAAATCGCACACCCTTTCGGAATGTTCTACCGACCTATAAAAGGAGTAATTGAGTTTGAAATTGTTTTCAAAGTCTCGTCAGAGCTTGGATCTATTGCAACACCTTAAGCATTCATGGATTTCTTTGCTCGCCAATCAAAATCTTGGTGGAGATACTCGGCGGAGCCATTGATTTCTTCTCCTCCCATTCTTAAACTTATGGGTGATCCCTTCCCTTTCCTCATGTGTCTTGGCGATCTCGTGAAGATCAACGGCCTCCACGAAATCTTGAATTCACCTTCTAAAACGAGTGTTTCGACTTGTTGGGTGCCCTTTGAAGGAAGCTGTTTTTCACACCGTATTGCAACTATGGTCGTGTTTGTCGGCGATTGAGCCTCTCTTACATCATGATGAGACGTTAGAAAACGACATTAGCTTCTCTCATGCGAAAAAGGAGGCTGGATGGGTCGTTGTTCGCGTGGTTGTTGTTTTCATGTTACATGGTTCGTGATTGTTACGTTACATGGTCGTGTATATCGGCGGTTCTAGACTTTATTACGCGATTAATGAAGTGATATTGCAACGTTAGCTTCTCACCTAGGTTTGATTTTTTATGGGTCGTTGTTTCCATGGGTCGTACTTGTCATGTTATATGGTCGTGGTTGTCACGTAGTATGTGTGGTTGTTGTAATGATTTTGATCCTAGATTTTAGGGTAACCTAGCGTCAATGATTCTACAAGTTTTGGGTCTTGCGGATCGTATTTAAAGTGGATCAAATGGATTTCGTAGCTAATCTAGTTTAGCACTTTGTTAACTTTGTCACATTTAAAGGATTTAGTCTATAAGATTTAAATCTAAGGTGGTACCTAGGTATTCACAGTTTGTATATAAGGTGATCCAAGTTATATACTTGGCGATTTAAGATAGTGTCTAGAGTGAAAGTACTTAGAAAAATTGAAGGATCAAGGTGGTGAATTGCGTGAGATTTGTGAAGGAAATGGGTTCAAAAGCGTTTTAGACTTTGGGATTGAGTTCCGACAGGTTCATAAGGTGTTAGGATCGACCCATTGCCTAAGGACGTCTAATCCCAGGTTGGCAAAAATCCATTATGTTACATTGCAAATCTTTTGGATATGTATATTGAGTCCCCAATCGGGGTGGACAACTTGTGACATGATGTTATATGGTTGTACATTTTAGATTTTGTTCATTTACGTATAATCATGATGATATACACCGTTTAGATTAGCTCTTATGAATGGTTATGATAATCAGGTAACCGTATGAATGAAACACGCTATTGCAAAGCGAAAAGTGACACCCGGAATATGGAGAATCGAATTATAATCAACCCCTAAAATACGCGTTTTCTTGCTATCTTGTATACTTAAGTGGAAGACACTAGCGACTTCTTGCTGCGTCAACTTGAGCCTCATGGTTATTGGTTTTCTTTTTATACGATCGTGGTTGAAGTGTTATGCGGTTCGTGGTTGATGTGAAGCATTTATCGTAGTTGTCATTTGGTGAGACCTTATTTCCTTGCCTTGACTTTTACATTAGTGACCCAGTGCATAAAGGATCGTGATTATGGTTGTCACGGTAAATGGGCCGTGGTCCACGGTTTTGATGGTTCGTGGTTGCCGTCCGGGTTGGATCGTCGCGAACAAAGCACGACATAGTGAAAACACGACTCATACAACATGACAACCACTTGTCCACCGGTCAAGAGTGCCACGACCCTTTGTTAATCTCGCCAAGACTGTATGGGTCGTGGTTCAAATAGTCAGAATCGTGGATCGTCGTAGACATGCACCACGGTTCATGAATCGATAGGTATATATATATATATATATATATATATATATATATATATAGAGTGCCACGGTAGGTAACGTTCACCGTTCCCAATATGGATCGTGGTTGAAGCACACAATTCTGGGTATTCTCCACAGGATATTGTTAACATGCATCGTGGTTAACAATATATTCAGTAAGGTTAAACTTCACCCGGCGAGGATGAAAGTGCATCGGCCTTCGGTTGTGGCCGGTTCGATTGCATCTAGAACATTTGGGTCTTGTCCTATCTTCTCCTTGGGACGTAATGCGAACCTTTTCGGTCTTCAGCGGATCTTCTCGTTTACGGCGGCTTCATTTTATCGCATAAAACCTTCACTTCGTCCGGAGTGTTCCATTGTGTTACATCGGCCAAGGGTAAACCGACTCTTGATATGTTTTGCGATATATCTCATTGAAGTATAATGGAGAGCGATGTTGTACATATCAAGTGAAACTTATCGCATGCCGCCATCACATGAACACACGGCGGCGGACATTTTTGCAAACTCATTGCACGTACACTTCATGTCTATTAGATTCACTACATCCGTCGTTCCTGTCTTGTCACTTGGAACTCATCCACTTGAAATCGCGGTGCATTGTGTCCTTAGCACCTCCGGCGATATAGGTCGGACGGTCTTTGATGCCCAAGGAGTCAAATCTTCGTTGCATCTTGAGGCCTCGTCCGTCGTCGGAGGAAGAAGTGTTGGATTTTACTCCTTATTGTCTCGAAAGTTTAGTGACGGGGTACTCTCTTGCATCTACGAACAATGCATTCATGCTTTCCACGATGTTGGTGGTGACGATGTTATACCGCATGCCGGGAAAAAGCGTTCGCCCATCTTTCTTTTTCAATACCGGCGAGGAGCGTCGCCGTGGGATTCGACGTTTGAATGCATCGCATCATCTCCCAAAACGTGGATGTGCGGTATGTCTTCACGGCACCCCAAAGTATTCCCTCATAGAATCATCCGAACATGCCTTCTTCATGTTTCCAAGTATATGATGAGCACAATATCCATGGATCGCATGCGGGAACATGCAGGGGACTTCACTAACCAACCCTTTGTGACGATCGACACTATCACTAGTCTGGAAGGTCCCAGAGTGACCTTGATAAAATCCCAAGGAACCACCTCCGGCTACTATTGTTCTCGGATTCCCCGATCCCATATGCCACGGGGAGGATGTGATTGTTTCCATCCGGTCGGTAGCCATGAAGAAACGCCCTTGTATCTTCTGTCAAATGCGCGGCATCAACGCACAACACCCTCAGAACATGTAAAATTACGCTTCGATGCACGCCCAAGCGCATAAAGCATCGTTGGAAACTATTCGTCTCCTCGTTCACTGCTGACTCCGTGACGGTCCCTAAATTGGCCTTTTCAACTCGTGAAGGTACGCGGGAGCTCGTTATAGGAGCCCTCGTAGGATCCCAATACTTGTCCCGGTTGCCATCTCCTTACCCTTCCACGCCTTCTTGTGGCAGTCTCAACACCGTGCGTCTCACTCATACGATATTGAATTTCCTTTGCTTGTGCGGAGTCGGCCCAGAGCTCATACGGCCAGACGCGCCAAACTCACTACTCATCAAGCGGGTGGCTTGGCGATGATCTCTCCCCTTTCTCTTCGACGTCAGTCTCGGTCGGCCATCCGCGTTCGTGGTCTCAGTTAGCGTATATCCTCAAACGACATAGTACAGGTATGCTTCGAGTTGTAAGTCCTGATCTTGAACATCCCTAGGCCGTTAAGTTTTGAAGCATGCATCCTCCAGCTACAATCTGCTACAATGCAGCCAATCGTATATATCGCCTTGTTGGACTTGATGACCTTGTCTTGGAACTTGCGGCGCATCGCATATTTACATAGAGAATACGTAGTCGACCTTTGTCCTTGTACACTTGCCCGCGTAATATGTCGTTCGGATCATCCACAAAATCCGGGTATCCTTGTCGATCTGAATTGACAAACGCATCATCAGATGGATCATTGGCGAGTGGGGTTTGGAGATCGCACTGGTCAGCTGTTCCTCGGTCATCATATCCATCACTACTTGATGGGCCAGGTATGTCGCGGTCATCATTCCCCAAATCATGCTGTGTATCGTTGGCTAAAGGGCCACCCATACAGCAGTCGTCGTATGGGCCAGGTATGTCGCAGACATCATTCCCCAATCTATGTTGTGTGTCGTGAGTCTGAATGGCCGGCTAGATCGCATTCGTCGAGCTCCCGATCGTGATATCCATCACTCCTTGATGGGCCAACTATATCGCATACGTCATCACTCCCCGAAACATGATGTGTATCGTCATGGGAAGGGCCGCTTACATCGCAGTCGTTGACTTCTCGGTCTCGATATCTAACAGAAGTGTCATGCATATCGGAAGCATCGGCTATCCGATCATTGCCTACAGGTTGCGAATGAAGAGCCGATGGGTTCGAATGTAATGCGTCATCGCTGTTGTAATCCTCAGCTGACAGGACAACGCCTCAATTTCTCCACATATAATGGTATATGTGTTGAAGGTGTCTGTCCAGAGAATAACATGAATGCTTCGAGATCTTCATCGTCTTTAATTGTATGTGGGCGTAGGAATCCATGAATTGGATCACCGTACACAAGCTGTAATCATCAAATTGCATTCATCGACGTAGTCTTCGTGTCTGGTGCGGTTTATCGAGCAATGTCGATAGGTGATATCATCACTCACAACAAATCCCTTTGAGTCTCCACCACAGGTAGGTGAACATTGCCTTGTCGTACACACTCTCTCCATCATAGTAGCATAATATAGCCTGCGACCCATACTCATTCGAATCTTGGTTATTACATTAAAAAAAAAAAAAAAATCATAATTTTGAATGGGTCCAAATTGCGAGTAATGCGGGATCTTGGTTGTCCATTAAATGGGTCGTGGTTATCATCCACATTGGTTCGGGATTGCAATCCACATTGTGTCGTGGTTGGCGACAACGGCCTTGTGAATCACAACAAAGTACAACGCGAAGGGTCGTGGTTTTAATCCGGTGACAAAGCGAATCGCGCGAGGGTCGTAGTTTTGTCCCACAATGGGTCGCGGTTTTGTTCTTGTAAGGATCGTCCGTTCAACTTTGGTACGGCCTTGATCTGTTTGGGAGTTGTCGTCATGTTATATGGCTCGGGGTTTTTAAGAGGGCCGTCGTTGTCGGATGATGAGCGTCGCACAGTCCAGTAACATCTTATTCGTGGTTGTCACGGTACATGGATCGTGGTTGTCGGGCACGTTCAACGACCCATTGCTACATCTTATTCATTCATGGATTTCGTTACTATTACAACCATCACAATGGAAAAGATATTTGATGAAGGGCTCGAATCCTCCCGCGTTATTCCTAACATGGCAACCACGCTCAACAACGATATACAACTTCGATCCACGGTTTATCGTAATCACGATCCTCATTTGATGGCAAACGACATATTGTGCATGTGAACCACGACCAAACGTTCGAAGGTCGTGCTTGTTAGCTGACAAGGTTTGCCAACCACGCTCAACGACCAATTGTGCATGTGAACCACGATCAACGTTCGACGGGTAATAATTATCGGTGACATGGGTTGCCAACCACGCTCAGCGACCGGTTGTGCATGTGAACCACGACCAACGTTCGGCGGTCGCGATTGTCGGTGACATGGGTCGTGGTTCCCACGTTACGCGAGCCGTAATATTCGCAGTTGTTATATTGGTGGGGTCGACAGGTTGCATGGGTCGTGGTTCACAGTTATATAATTGTCGTGATTTACACTTAGGAATCACTCAAAGTGTCGTGGCTCCCAATGACAACCACGACCCATAACACCTTCCAACCACGACCCATGCATCACATAATGTGCATGGGAATCCGATCCGTCTTGCGTGCCAACCAAGATGGTTGCAACGTGACAACCAATATTAGGTGTGCATGGGAATATGGCACCACGATCCACGAGAATGTGACCTTCTCGATTCTACCTTGACCGTAGCAAGCGACCTCCTAGTGGAAGAGGATTACTGACTGGGGCGGTAACGTGCCTCACGGCAATTGGGAGCTGGATCTTCTCTTTTCCCCTTCCTTACATTTTAGGATGTAAGTAGAAAGTCCGTAAAAGTTGAAGCTGAAATGCTACACTCGGCCCCTTCCAACGCTCATATATTCATCCGTTTAGTCCGCGGGATAGTGGATTGGCTACTCCCCTGCTAGGCTGTCACCAGCAGTGGGCCCAATCATGACTCATGGGTTAGATCCATTCCGTTCATCTGCATCTACAGTGAATGCCACGGTCGGACGTCAGCTCTTACCCATCATTCGTTGTCTTGATCCCGAAAGTGGGAGGGATAATTACAGTGGTCTACGACGGTGAATCATCACTGTTCCATGTAATGTCCACCGCTTGTGATTGGAGTGACGTTCTCTTTTTTGGTCTCCTACCCTTAAATCATCTGGAGAAGCGTATGGACGGCATGGATGAAACACATGCGTGGTGATTGGACACACCGACCGCCGAGCACCAGCCATTTGCCGGTGTCCCGGATAGTACCCGATCCTTCCGTGGCGTAATGCTGTAACATCAGGTGTCATCTGCTTCATCCAGGTCCGTATGTCGCTTGAATCAAGGTCATGGGCAATTTCGTCCAGGCCATCGTACGGATACAGAAGGGCTTCATGTATGGGCGAGGATTGCGTACTACCCCCCTCATGGCCCAACTCCCAACAGGCAGCTCTATGGGCGGGCCCCCCGTGATGTATCTGTACATCCAGGCCGTCTATCCTTATCTCGGGTTATTTTAAGATATCGAAACTAGGGTGGGGTAGATCAAACGGTCAAGCTGGATCACACCACAGATACTTACAATCCATCAACAAAATCCCATTCAGACATTTCAACAAACACTACTTTATACATTGGCTATCTACAGATCACAGGGGGATTGTCACACATGCAACTGACCTTTATTGCTTTGTGCATTTTAAAGCAAGCAAGCGTATTACGTCACATATATACCTATAAATCACTTATTGGTAACCAAAAAACAAAAAAATGATCCTTAACCCAATAAAAAGTGGACCACACCACAATGAAAAGATGGTGAACAGATGAACGATCGTGACCGACGAAAATGCCCCTGACCTCGGTTCAGGATACGTACGGACATGGAGTAAAGCAGAAGTTACCTCCGGTTTCAACTCCAGATAAACTGACCGATCGGCTACTCCACAGGGCACCGGCAATTTGCCGGATCTCGGCGGTCTGTGTGCCCAACGACCATGTATGTGTTTCATCCATGCCGTCCATACGCTTCTCCAGATGATTTAAGGGTAGGAGACCAAAAAGAGAACGTCACTCCAATCACAAGCGGTGGACATTACATGGAATAGTGATGATTCACCGTCGTGAATGATCCATTGTAATTATCCTCCCACTTTGTTGGCCCAGGGGCCATAGTATATATATAATGGGGACAATGGGCATATTACATTACAATCACGACCCATATTGCATCGACAACAACGATGCACCTTGCATTACCAACACGACCACTCTTACATGATAAAGCCGACCCATAACACGATAGCAACCACGGTGATGTGAACCCCGACAAAATATCGTGATAACTACGACCCAATGAGCACCATGAAAAAACATAGCAATACTATGAAGGAATAGCGCGAGAAGGACTCGTCGGTCGGCATCGCGTCCGAAAAAGTGTCTAACCCAAGTACCATTTTTATAGGATGTTCAACCCGTGGTTAATGTGGGGTTGGTGATTCGAAAGGGTCGCTTTGATTCCAAATGAATTATGGAATGTATCGTCATTAATGTGATTTCTGAATTTGAATGTGGCATTGATTCCAGAGGAAGGCTCGTGGATAGAACGAGCGTTGGGTCGTTGATGTGAATCACAACTCAACATAGATAATAACAACGATATCTACAACATGACAATCACGCTCGTGGTTGATAGCAAGAAACTTCGTGGATCGATGGTGGATGGGCTTTATTTCTCGGCGTCGACCCGGCCAAAGACCACGACGCCACTCTCTTACGCGATTCTGAGTGTTATATGAGTCGTCGTTGCAATATTGTAAGGGTCGATGTTGTCATGCTACATAGTCGTGATTGCAATGTTATATGGGTTGTCACTCCCATGTTATATGGATCGTAGTTGTCATAATGACTGGAGCGTTGTAGTGGTGCGCAATATCTTGCAAGTTGAATTGGTCGTGGTTGTCGTTAATAATGGATCAATGACTTAACAACGGATCGTGGTTCTCAGCATATATGGATCGTGGTTCTCAGTATGTATGTATCGTGGATGTCAGTTTATACGGATCGTGGTTATCAGTATATATGGATCGTGGTTTCCATGTCGTATGGGCCGTGTTCCTCATACCACCGTCGTTTTTGTCAAACACGATTCAACATGGACGAGGACCACGGTCGGTTACAGGTGTGAACGACGACCAATTTAACATTAGAACACGATCCATATCAACTACGACCCGTTCATCGAGCACATCACGACCCATATTGCACGACAACAACGATCATATATCGTATAGTTCATGGTCCACGTATAATGACAACCACGATCCACGTTGAATGACAGCCTTATTGCATGATAAGCTGCGATCAATGCATTTCGTGATGGCCGTGATGACCGTTGAACATTTATATGGCCACATAAGTTGTGTATCGGGTTAATGTCTTGGCTTTTCACTTCACCACAGTCATGTCTTGGCTTTTCACTTCACCACGTGAAAGTTGTCTTGGCTTTTTCCCTTCATCACGGTGAAAGTGACATTACAAACTGTTTGGATGGAATATAAACATCAAGGTAGAGCATACGGAGGTTTTAGCGGTCAGAGTTCCTTTCCACACTGCTTCATACAGTATGGCCCACTTAGTCTTGGATCCTAATCATTTTCAGTCTCCTTTCCTATGATTTGCTCAAAAAACGGATGGACGGGGTGGATTTCTAACAAACATCACAGTGGGCCCCTCACAATTAGAGGTCATATATCTCAGGTGGACCACACCACATGAAAACAATAGTGGTTGGATATCCATCATTAAAATCATCCTAAGGCCCACTATACTGTTTATTTGAAATCTAATATGTTGATTAGGTCATGGAGGTCAAAAACAAAAATCATCTTGATCCTAAACTTTTATGGCCACATTGTTTCATGTCATGTGGTCCACTTAACATTGTTTCATGTCATGTGGTCCACTTAAGCTCGGGATATACCTCATTTTTGGTCTCCTGCAGTAAAATGATCCGTCAAAATAGATGGACGGCATAGATGAAACACATACATCATGGCGGGTCCCACGGAGCATCTACCACCAGCCATTGGCTGGTGTCATGGGAAGTAGCCATCCGCGTCTTGTAAAGTCTTGATTTACTCATGCGCATTCCTTCCTTTACCTTTGGTAAATACAGAATTACCTTTTTATTACTTACTTACACCTGTTTGAAAGTCGCTGTAATTACGTTTTGAAATTCGAGCCTTACAAACGTGGTTATTACTGATTTAAATATGTGGGCCCCACCATGATATATATGAGTTATCCAAACCATCCATCCTTTTAAAAAATACATTTTAATGCATGAGCCCAAAAATGATAATAATCAAAATCTCAAGTAGACCACAACTTAGGAAACAATGATCATTAAAATGTCAATGGTTAAAAGTTATTTTCTCCCTAGGCCCCACAGTGATGTTTATTTGTCATCCAACCCGTTAATAAGGTCACACAGTCATCGATAAAGTGGAAACAAAAAATATGAGTTTGATCCAAAACTTCTGGGGTCTTCAATGCTTTCAATTGTAGGAGTTCAATTCCCATTGTTTACTGGTTTGTGTGGTCCACTTGATCTTTGGATCTGCCTCCTTTTTGGCTCATGCCCTAAAATGAGTTGGCTAAAGGGATGGACGGTGTGGATAATACACAAAACATCAAGGTGGGCCCCACGATTTAACTTTTTTCTCGTGGGGGACGTGAAGAGGGCTATAAATGAAAGGTGGCGGTCAAATCACCTTGGAAATCCAACCGGTAAAACAGGAGGTAAATAATTATTACCCATTTACCGGGAATTACCTCTGTAAATGGAAAATCAAACAGGCCCTAAATGGCATTAAATGCTAGGAACGGCGGGCGAAGGAATTGCGCCACGTGTTGTAGAGGATCGAGGATATCCGGCGCTTTTAGAATTCTTTAAGTGCTAGGAAGATTCTGGCAATAATGGTCTTTGGTATTTTGCATCAATCCACGTGTCCCGCGGCGCATTCTTCCTCCGCTTTTTTCAGGTATGGTGGGAAGTGGCTCAGAGACGAGGCGGCCTGTTCGCCCTCCAATGGATGTCGTCCTCTCCTCTGAATCAAGGATGACAGCCACGTCGAAGAAGAGGAAGGCTCCTGAGGACGAGACGGAGGCGGATCCAGTTGTAGACCCGGCTAGGATCGTGCCTATTACAGCTCTACCAGAGTCCGCCCCCTCTCTCAGAGACGGTCCGGGGCGGGTTTTCGAGCTCGGTGATTCCTTGGGCGATTGAGCACGCACAGTCGCAAATCGCCGACACCCTTTCCGGCGACCATGTCGGTTTCATGGATGATTTTGCGGTGTGTGTTACAAGTCGGCTTAGAAGATGTTGGCGGTTAAGGAGAGGTGAAGGAGATGGATCGGCTCGAAGCGGCGGCCCAAACTCGTGGCCGAGAAGGCCGAGCAAGACGCTCTGCGGGTCGAGCTCGAGAATAGAGGCTGGCCGGCTTGCTGCCGATTATCGGAGAGGAAGGTCGTTGCGGAATCTTGGGCGAGAGAGCTTGTGCTCAGGCGAAGTCAACCGACTTGAAGCTCGCTTGGCGTGGCGAGCCCGAAGTCGGGAGGCTGCGCCGGGCTAACGATGACCTCCGGTTCATGGCATTGGATCTTGCGAGTCGGGGTCGAAGCGGCGAAAGAGTTGCTCGAGTCGGAGCGGCGATGGCGGCGAAGCGGCGAAACAACTAGTCCGGCGGCGGAATGTCCTTGAGTCATCGCGTCCGCGAAAGGGATTCCTTACGAGCGAGCTTGAGGCTCAGCGGTCTCGCGGCGGCCGCGGCGGTGGCGGAATACTGAGGAGTCTGGCGATGGGGCTAAGGAGGCTGGATAAATTATACAATTTCGGCTATGACGGTGGCTTTGATGCTTGCACGGCCGAAGTTAGGAAGCTTTACCCGACCCTCGACTTGGACGCCCTCACGGCGGACACCTCCGGTGATGCGGAGCTGACACGGCGAGGCGCTACTGGAGATAGCGCCCGTCTGCGGCGGAGATTGTGGCAATATGCCTGTCGCGGAGGATGCGTCGATGCTCGATCCCCACATCGATATCTGGTGCCTGCTGCTCGGCGGGGATAACGAGTTTTCTTTTATGTTTTTGTTTTTTGTTTACGGACGATTGTTTTTATTTATTTATTGTTTATTTCTTGTTCTTGATGTCCCTTTCTTTGTTTATTTGCATACGAAATGTCATGACCAATGAGAGGCACGACCCATGCTAACACCCACGACGGACACATAACCATTGAGAGTCACGACCCATGTTCAACAATGGTCCACGACCCTATATCGTGTTTCGACGCGATCATATGGCTCACCCACGACAGGACACATAACCATTGAGAGCACGACCCATGCTAACACCCACGACGGACACATAACCATTGAGAGGCACGACCCATGCTCAACAATGGTCACGACCCTATATCGTGTTTCGAGCGCGATCATATGGCTCGTCTCTGTCGCAGCCCGACCTTACAATCTGAACCGTTCCCCTCTGCCTTTCTGAGTTCCAGGCTGATGTAGAAGCCCTGAAGCCGTGGTTGAACCTTTATCGATGACCAGCTACTCGCAGTTGGGGACCGGTGTGTGTAATGGCTTATTTGGGAATCCAGACCGATGAAGCACGGCTTCTTCCGGGTTCCAAACGGACGTGAAAGCTCAACGAACGGACTCGCTATTTTGCGGAACTTGCAACAGCGATCCGTACAATACCACGACCGCCGTACCAAAAAACACTAAAATGGCTACCGTAGCAACCTACTCCTACTCCACTACCCATGCTACATTGTAACCCACGATCCATATATCATAACAACCATCATTAACTCTACATGAAAGGCACGATAAAGCTGTACCGACGATTGTTTGGATAGTTTCGTGGTTGTCATGTTAATGGCATCGGGGTTGTCTTTAGTCTTTCAATGGGAAATGGTTGTCGTCTTACGATCACGACCCTTCCAACATGCAAATGGGGACTCATGTAACATGACATGAGCGACCCATGTCCACCGAACATACAAACCATACCCCTTCACAACCACGACCATGTAACATGACATGGCCGACCCCATATCCACGGAACATACGAACCATACTCTTTCACAACCACGACCATGTAACATGACATGAGCGACCCATATCCACACGAACATACGAACCATACTCTTTCAAACCACGACCATGTAACATGACATGATATCCACACGAACATACGAACCATACTCTTTCACAACCACGACCATGTAAAATGACATGAACGACCCATATCCACAATAACATACGAACCATACTCCTTCACCACCCACGACCATGTAACATGACATGACATGAACGACCCATATCCACCAGAACATACGAACCATACTCCTTCACAACCACGACCCCCATGTTCAGGGGGGCTTTTGAAGCCCAATGATTTGGCGCACGGCTTTTTAACTTTGTTATATGGTCGTGGTGCAAATGTGGTGCAAATGTTCGATGGGTCGTGGTTGACACGACGATTTAGATCGTGTATTCGGTGTATGTGGCTCGCTGTAGTCATGAGATATGGATCGTGTATTGAAATTTTACGGACGAAGACGCCGTTGACACCCCAAACGATGTAATGATGAAAGTGTAAGGTCGGCGTGACGAACTTTCCTGCGAATGCCTGTAGCAAGAAGGTCATTCGTCGGAATCCGAAGTGGGCCGCCTGGCGATGTTTGCGATGAATCTATCCGTTCATCCGTTTCTTGAGGTCAATTTAGGAGTCCGGACAAAAAGTGATCGGGATCAAAGTGGGCATATTCCAATCGTTGAAACGATGTTTGCGATGAATCTATCCCATTCATCCGTTTCGTCTGCCATAAATATTTCTACTATGGAAGTTGAAGCCTCGTGTTTTCAGCACATTTGAGCCTCAGATCTGGTTCATATTTTGGCCCAAAACTGAGCGCATGAAGCTGATGGACGGAGTTGATTTCGACAAACATCACGGCGGGCCACAACCCACAATATTAGTGCATGTCTTGAAAAATACGTCGCCCGTACATACAATTCATTAAAATGGCGTGTAAAGGGAGCCAAGGTCGCTGCGGTTCCCAACGTCTAAGATCAATCGTCGATCATCGTGGTCAAGTGCATGGGCCCATCATCAGTCGGATCTAATCAGTTGGAATAGTTCATGGTGATGGATTCCTTAGATAAGTTTAATTGCGACACGTGTCGAGCCATCGGTGGCCCACTGCGTAAAGATGACAATTTGTAACGGGTGACGGAACAGTAGCGTTTCTTGTTGTGGTCCATTGGATTTTACATATTCTATCATCCGTTGGGTAATTAGTATCTTCTCGATGCAAATAGATTGGTCGGTGCGGATGAGAGTAAGGGCAGTTCAGTGTGACTTAGCAACGACCCATATTGGGATGTATACAGTTAAAGCAACCGCTTATCCCCACGCGTAAGTCGGTACACCGATTATATATATATATATATATATATATATATATTTATAATTATATATAGGGAAATAAAATAACATAATATATTTAGAGCTTCTTCTCTGGGACCCATTCACTTCATATCCCTACCAATTTTTTTTTTCTTGGTTCGAATCTTCTTCACTTGGGACCCATTCACTTCCATATCCCTACCAATTGTTTTTTTTTTTTGGTTCGATTCTTCTCCTTTGGGCCATCCATCGCCACTCGACAACGCATATATACAAGTAGGGTGCGACTCATTTCCTATCAATGGCAAAGCAAGGTAATGGTTCGCATGGACGGTATGTAGTTGTTCACATGTTAATTGATTTAAGCGGCTGTCAACCACGACCCGGTAGTCACGGCGAGAGCGATTTGTATAGCATGAACGACACGATGGTGGTTGTGATCGTAGTTGATGTCTATATGGATCGTGGTTGAAAATCGCGGTGGATCGTTGCTCACACGTTATTTGGGTGGGTGAGTCATGGTGGTCGTGCTATATGGGTAGTGGGTATGCCATCGGTGACAACAACGAACGGTTCGTTGCGAGTCATTGTATACTACAACAACGATCTATATGGCATGACAAACACGATTACGGTTTTCATCGTGGTTCTTTGTGCCCGATGTATCGTGGCTCACATCTTTGTGTAGGTCTGGCGTGAACCGCGGCATGGATCGTTGTTGACAAGCACGGTGGATCGTTGCTCTCATGTTATTTGGGATGGGAAGTGAGATATGGTAGACATCTTTGTATGAGTGGTGGTTATGCCACGTAGATGGCGACCACGAACGCATAAAGCCCGACAAACACGGCCGTGGTTGCGATTCATTGTACACGACGGCGGGACCCATATAGCATGACAATCGCGATCGTGGTGTGATCGCGGTTGATGTGCCAGTGGGTCGTGTATGACACGTTATGTTGGTCGTATATGTGAACCATCCGGTAAATGTCGTGGTTGACATGGACGGTTTATGTCGGAAGTGGATGTGAACCACGACCGGTTGTTTATGACATTCACGACCACTGGTGACTGTGATCGGGTCAACACGATCGTTGTGGATCGTGGTTGGTTAGTTTCCCCATTGGATCGTGGTTGACGGGGCGGTGGATCGTTGATCACATTTTGGGTGGGTCGTATTGGCCGTGGACCTCGACCCGGGTAGAAGACAACAACGATCCGTCTTTGCATGGCAACCCCAATCGGTGGTGAACACGATAACAACGACCCTCTGTTGGTTACATCGGCGATCAAGAATTTAGTTCGATCCACGATCGGTAGTCGTTCACGGCATTATTGTTGATTGATCGGCGGTCGATGTCCATATTGGTATACTGGTCGAGGAAAGCCGGTGATGACCACTTGCTTAGACTTCGTAGAGGCACGGGTCTCATAAGTGCTCCGTCGGTTTTGGGAGTATATGATTGTAGACACTGGAGAAGCATCGATAGATAGCGAATATATTTAGAGGCAATTTTTTCGGTTTCTTCTTCGCTTTCAGAAGGCGGATTTAGGAGCACACTCACGGATCTTGCATTGCCTAATGCAAAGGCATGTTGGTGATCGAAATTTGATGTTCGGGCACTAGGATAAAATTCACCGAGCTCGACTTTGCTTTAATTATGGGGTGAAATTTGGACCGGTTAGGGAGGAGGATCTTGGAAGGAAGAGGAGGAAGATCTATTAGGAGACCTACACGAGAACAGTAGTGTTAGTAAACAATACACGAAACAAGCCTATTTGTCACTTGCCGATTCGGACCGGCATATGGACGCGGTGAAGTGGCTCTATTAATTTGCGTTGAGAGTCTATTAGTTGGATCTCAGGGAAGAATAAGCGTGTTGATAAGTATATCGACATGGTCGATGATTTGGATTATTTTAATAACTACCCACAGGGCGGTGTGGGGTATGATTATCGAAGAAAGGGATTAACGCGTGTCGGCATTATTCGGGCGGCGCGGTACCCCAAGTCATACAACATATGCGGATGCGCGTTCAGCCTGCAGTACGTTATTCTTGTCTGGTTCATGCTCTTTAAGGTTGAGTGTGTATTACATACACGTCAATCAATATGTAATGGATCATTATAATTGATCCTAAGCGGTTCTGGGCATACGAACGATTCCCAAAACTCACAGGAGACAGTGGGTGGGCAGATAGGAAACGACATACATTGATTCCTCGAATACTAAATTGGAATCTGAAGAAGTCGAGCGAATCGGCCCCTTATCCGCCATCTTCACGGTATGTCTTAGGTGAGAGTTGTTTAAATAGTAGTGTAATTTAATTATGCGGTGTGTTGATAGTTAATAAATGAATCAATTTTACCCATGCGGTGACGATGGCTTCAAAGCTTCGGCCGAGCGGTGGAAGAAGCGAGGCCGAGGTTGTCAGGAGTATAACAGACGAGATTCCTACGATTGACAAGGCTCGGTTGGCACCACCACAGCGGTGACAACGGCTATGGAGGCGGATGAAGTTAGAAATAAAGTGGATGCTGATCTTACAGCCTCCCTCTTGAAAATGAGAAGTGAAATTGTGGCTGAGGTTAGAGCCTCCTTCCAGGACGATATTAGCCACGTATTGAGAGAGATTAAGAAATCAAGGTCCGCAAGAAAGAAATGTAATAAGCGGATTGAGTTCCTTACCGCTGAAGTGAAAAGAATGGAGGAGGCTCGCGGAGAAGTAAATAACCTCAAGGTGGATAATGCTTCTTTGCGCGAAGAAGTGAAGACGATGATGGACGATATTAATACAAAATACGTACGTGAAATTGCCTGTTTTATTAATTCGTTAGAGGTCTCTGTGAATGTATGCGGTATAATATAACGATTTTAATACGAGAAACATTGCAGCAACAACAACAACATCATCATTGATGATGGGATGGACCGTATCAAACGGCTTGAAGATGGGATGAGCCATCTTAAAGATGACATTGCTTCAACTGCGGGGCAGATGAGTCAGCTAATAGTTGAGTTTCAATCAACGAAGGTAAAAGAAATGTGGATCGTGGTTATCATTCATATATGATCGTTGTTAACATCTAGTAAAGGCCGTGGATGCCATCTTTGATTGGGTCGTGGTTCATTCACGGCCCAACATTGTGTGGCATTCACGATTCGTAGAATGTCGTGGTTTACGTGTAAGATGGGTCGTGATTTATATGAAACATGGGTCGTGAATCATAATAATATAGTGCTCCATTGCGAGGAATTCGTTGCTTCGATCAGCCCTCTCGTAGGAGAGAATGCTTTACTGCAGGAGCAAGTGAAGCAACTCAGGAAGGAGATTCAGTCAACGAGGGTACATGGAATTGAACTTATCAACCTTACTTGGTAGTCGTGCGGTCACGTTTTGGCTCATCTATTGTGTATGATTTTATTACAGGACAATGTCCCTTGCGAGCAGCCCTTCAAGCGCAGAGATTGCCTCGCTGCTGGAACAGATGAAGTATTGTGGAAAGGAGATACAGGGAATGCAGGTATGTGGAGTTGAAGTTTTCCTGAATTATAGTTATCGCTGTTGTGGCCCTATTTGGATCGTGGTTATGATACATAACGGGTCGTTGTGACAGGCCCATGTCCAATCGGTGGCCGATCTCCGGGACGGGAATGCGTATATCAATGAGCAGATGAAGCACATCGGAGAGGAGATCAGGCAATAAAGGTATATGAAATTTCCAAAGGGAAGGTAGTTGCGTTCTACGTTTGGACGTGGTCACTGTGAAGGTAGATCCAGCGTGAAGAATGACACGGTTATGTGTTGAAATACATAAAAATCAATCAAGAAATATGCGTGTGTTACAGGAGAAGATCACTTCGGTGCAACGCAACGAAGAAGAAATTCTGCACCTGAAAGAGCTCCAGGCTTCACTCAGACAGGACATGAATCTATTACAGGATGAGGCTAATAAGAAAACTGTACGTGAAACTGCTTTCGGATCGTGATTTCCAATGGACATTATGTTGTGGATTGCATAGATTATAACGTATCATGTTATTACAGCTAAATATTGGTACTTCGCAAGTGAGTGAGGAAGGGATACCGCACCGTATGCATCGGAACCCAGAGTTATACCGTAAAGGAGACTCGCCAGGGGTACGTGGACCCGCACCGAACTCTAACCGAAGCCGAAGACCACGAATTGAGAGTAGCCAGATTATCATCGGATTCACCTGCATGGCTGAAGAGCATCTGTGACCCAAAATCATGGGTCGACTCTGATGTAGGTTTATACATATTGATTTTAAACTAAACATCGATGTCTAATAATTATATCACACGACTTCCTCGGTGTGTAGGCAATCGATCGATACCTACGCTATCTATCAGAGCGTCAGGAAAAGAGACGACGGCCAAGACAGGACTGCGAATTCGTCCCGTCACTATTCACGGTATTATGTTACTGAGGATTATAGTTGTATTCAAAACATCATTAAAACTATTTATGTTTCTGACCCTTTCCAATATATCAACAGTCCATCATGGATGTCCAGCTTAGCGTTTTGCAAACTTATGGAGCTGGCAACCATAAGGATCGACAGGACATCATCAAGAGTGGCAACTTGAGTGATCTGCTTATAGATATAATCAACGGTCGATGTAGATCGAAGCCTCTATGGAAGTATGATGTGGTAAGAGGTTATTTACTTGCGTATCCATGAACGTAAACGATTCCCTATTATTTTGAGGCGCGTCTAGCTGTTGTCATATTTCTTGTGATTGTGACTATACATCCCACTCAACGCGAGGAGCCGGCCTTTGGTTCTGACGATTGTTAATTTGAAGAATAAAGATAAAGATGTCCTTTGTGTACGACGACTGAGTGCCGAGATGCAAGAGAAAAACGAGTTGATTGTCGCGCGGGTTACGGACGGACTGCGATGGCTATTCCATATTCTTGATAATGGATCAAGATATGGGAGAAGCCATGGACTTTGAAGATAGTCGATGTGACAGCAGGGGCAAGACAACTCGGATGACTGTGGCGTATTCATGCTGAAGTATATAGACTTCTTGAGCAGCATGCGCAAGATTGACTTCACGAAGGTGTGTGTGTGTATCCGATTACATGAGATCTTGTTAACTCTGTCCTTTGATTTACACTAGTTCGTTCCCTTTTCCGCAGGAGGACATCCGGAAATTTTGAAGTACGATTGCATACGACTGTCTACAGCTCACGAGGTCTGAAGAGGCGGTGAGAGGCTCAGGAGGTCGAAGAGGCGGTGAGAAAGAACGATGAGACCGCGAAAGAGAGTCAAATTCTTGACTGATAACTAAATGCTCAATGTATTGGTGTATTTGATTTTTGTTAGATATGGGTCGTGAATATGACAATCCATCCTCACTATAAAATCTCACCAGGTTTGCGTGAGAGCCATTACGGTTGGATCAGGGTTGTCATCCAACCTGGTTCAGGAGTTAAGGGAATGACAACCACGGCGCACGTAAGACGAGAACCACGACCATTTACATGGGTCGTATTTGTCGTGTTATATGGGTCGTATTTGTCGTGTTATATGGGTCGTATTCTAATGTTGAATGGTAGTCGTTGTCATGTAAAGTTTGAAGTGGATGTTACAGGATACGATTCATTGGTTGTCGGGGACTTTCTGTGGTGCGTGACCAGCATACAATGTGTAACACATTGCATTAAACCAAATGAGAGCAGAGACGGGACACGTGGGTAACAATCCCGACCAAAATAACATGACAAGGACGACCGGTATAGAGTGGTCACACTGACACTACGTAAGCGACCAAGAACGACCCCTCTGTCATCTTCACGACCGTCGTCTTTCAACGACGACCAATATCGGCCGCCACCGACGATCCGTATAATCTCATAACCTCATTTGTGTGCCTTTGCCATGTAAAATTACAAACGGGGGCCAAATAAGTCGTAAATCAAGCCAGACTGATATACGAAACAACAATCCATTACATGTACAATTCATATAACACAGTTACCACCAGACGAGGTCAGTGATGCACAAGACTATCCCACTTAAGCATGCGAATGGGGACATTATCATTCTCCTCACTCTTATCATCAGTAGTTAATAAATACGACCATATTCACAGTGATAATCAGAAGAGCAGGTATCTACAACAGGCATACAGACATGGGAAAAACTCATGTCGGTAATGTATTGTTTTAACCTGATCTTAAAACTCTGTCGAGAAGGCCAGGCATGTCAACAAACGTGGCCGGCAACCACGAGCCTTGTCAAACAAATAGTCCCACGACATACTACTCATGATAACCACTAGTTCGCATATAGCACTACTACCATGATTCACAGCCACGACCCACATAAGAGGGGACAAGGCCCAAATGCTCTAGATGAAAACAAACGTGTCGGCGCGCACCTTCGTCCGTGGTGGTGGCCGAGAGCTATCGATGACTTAACATGTTGGTTTTAAATTTACATTGGTTGCGAAATGTTGTCTGAACTGTAATGTATATACTTCAAGGTACATAAACCTAGGAGCGTGTTAAACCCGACCCACGAATTATTGTGCATTTGAACGATGACCAATAGAGGAAACGATGAGCTTAACAACGCGTAGTGTCACTCACATAATTGTTTCGATGTTGTCGTATAAATGCCCCCGAACTATTACAAATGGGAACGACGACAAAATGAAGGTAACAGCCGCGATCCAGATCAACAACGATCATTGCTTCACGTATGGCACGACCAACATAAAACGACAACAACGACCCATGTTTCAATCCAGCAAAGGATCCACGTATCATGAAAACCAAGACCTATCCAATGACAGTCATGACCCATGTTTCATGACAACCACGAACCAACGTGGATAATAATCAACGGGCCTTTATGCATCTTGGCCATGTATATAGTGTACACAACCATATGCCGTGAGTTTAATGATATAACGATCGTGGTTGTAAATGGTTGATGCAAAAATATCAATGCAAGAAACTACGATAGGTACCATATCAAACAACTACGTCCAATTATTCACTTAAATTACGAAGCATATTAAACGGAAACCACGAACGGAATAGGAATGAGAAGACAACGACGACCAGCTGATAATTTCATTCAGGATCCAACATTCTTAAAAACCAAGACATAACGTTGCGCCGTGGTCATGATGAGTACTGGATCGCCATTTGTTGTCAAATACATCATGACCCACAATTCATGTGAAACACAAACTAAACATCCTGACAGTCACGACCCACTATTCATGTGGAACACGACCTATTGTAACTCAGCCACGACAGATCTAACAGGGCAAATACATCCTCGAACCACGCTGTTAGAAGTGGACACGGAACAACCGCGGACCACATAAAATGACAACCACGACCTATATGGGCTCGGATTGAAGTGTGGTCAGTGTCCGTGTCGCCCATCCGTCTGTCCTGAGATTATACGGCACGACCCATATCACATTATAACCACGATCCATATATCGTATCAACAACGATCCATGTTGTAATTAGAAACACGATGCATACTACATTACAATCACGAACCATATTACATTGACAACAACGATGCATGTTACATATGCTGCCACAACGAATATTACATGATAAAAATGACCATGCTACAATATGACACCGCCGATGCTCACCACGACCCACATAACAGGATATATACGGAAAATGAGCACCAAGAAAAATAATTGCAATATTATGAATAGTTATCATACACTCATAACATGATTTATCCAGCCACACCTCGACTGCGGGAAGAAAACTATGGGTGTTTTCCATGGTTCTCCACCCATCGGCCGTCCGTGTGATCTACTCGTTGACCTATCAAGGCCCGGATCGTTAAATGACCAATTGAAACACCGCGAGCATATGTCATGATATATGTCATGATAACCACGACCCATAGAGCATGACAACCACGACCATAATGTAAATACAATGTGAGAAACTTGTTCTCTTCGAAGGGCACTCACCGAGACGAAAAACTCTTTTGGGGGTATCTTGTTTTAGCCTGACCAACAGCTCTGTTGTGAAAGTGAGGCTAAAACAAGACACTCCAAAAAGTGCTTTGCAGCTCACTGGTTGCCCTTCGAAGAGAACAGATTCTTCACATTGTATTTACATTATGGTCGTGGTTGTCATGCTCTATGGGTCGTGGTTATCATGAAATATGCGTCGTGGTGTTAAAGTGGTTATTCAACGATCCTGGACTTGATAGGTCAACGAGTAGATCACACGGACGGCCGAGGGTGGAGCACCATGAAAAACACCCATATTTTCTTCCCGCCGTCGTGTTTATTGATGAGAGGTGTGGGTGGGAGAAATCATGTTATGAGCAATGAGTGTATGGAAATCGCCCATCCACATAGTTTGATCTATTCTCGTGGAGACGTATGGACATATGCCCATCAAAGTTCGGACATGGCATACGTAGATATCGAATATCTTATCATTTGGACGGTGGTGAACATGCAATCCACGACTAATGTTTCATGACAACCACAACCCAGGACAACCGCACTCTCACTTATCTTGTCCGAGGGTAGGATCGTGAACTTATAGTTGCCGTGCGAAAAGAGTTTGAGAGATCTGCAAAAAGAATACGGATTTAAGCGGGGGATAGTGTGGGATGGAGACGTTTTTCTCGGAATCGCGGACAACGACTGTAAGCCACGACTATGAAGAACAGTTCTCTTCGAAGGAGACCCAGGGAGCCGAATACATATATTGAGAAGGAGTCGTTGATCTGCCACCGGCGCCGAACGGTCTGCGGAATTCCACGTAGAGGCCATCCGATCTTCAGGAATATCGGCAACGTTCCTCAAGGAAGGGATGGGATCACCCATGAAGAAAGACCGAGAGATGGATTTGCGGTTCGGATTAGCTTCAACAAGATGTTGCCCAACCACCACTTTTATAGGCTGTTCGAGCAGTGGTTAATGTGGGGGTGGGGATTCATCCAAAGGGTGGGTAGGTATCGTCATTAATGCATTTTTACTGCGGGATTCATTCAAAGGGTGGGTAGGTATCGTCATTAATGTGTTTTTACTGCATTTGAATGTGCCACTGATTCCGAATAGAAGGCGCCGATAAGTAGCGAGTCATTCAATGGTCAAGGCGCCGATTCCGAAGGGACGCGCTGATTCTGAATGGTCGCGCGGATTCCGAAGGATCGCGCTCGGTGCCCAACGGATTGCGGATAAACAGCGAGTCATTCAATGGTCAAGGCGCTGGTTCCGAAGGGACGGACGTGGACGTGACCAATAAGCGGTCCTGGTTATCTTCGATGATGGATCGTGATTCATTTGCGCACTGGATCGTGTTATATATCCACGTTGGATCGTGGTTGTGTATCTAACGGAGTGACAAAGACGACCCATATGATATTCTAACCACAGACAATATAACACGAGAACCACGAAAGATATTATATGGGTCGTGGTTGTTACTTCATATGTGTCGTTGTGTTATGTTATGACATTCCCACGCAATCAGTGTGACCCTTCGGAAACAGTGCCTGACCATTGAATGACCAGCCTATAAAAGAGGCACATCCCCACTTAATCAGTGCGACCCTTCGGAAACAGTGCCTGACCATTGAATGACCAGCCAATAAAAGAGGCACCTCGGCTTCATGAGATTACCTCCACAGGCCATTTCGAACCAGAATCCTTATTTATTGCATCGCCTTACGCGTTCATGAATTTCTTTGCTCTTTCATTTAGAATAAATTAATCTAGGAGATATTCGAAGAAGCCATTGAGTCCCTCTCTCGTTCATCCTTTATTAGTGATCCCTTCTACTTCCTCTTGGATGTTGACGATCGTCCGGAAGCTCAACGACCTTCACAAACAGATTCGAATGCAATTTGAAGTCCGCTACTCGACAATATCAACAGGCATCCAGCCATCGGAAACACGTTATTCAAGAATAGTTCTCTGCAATGACATGGGAATGGTTACCTTTTCTTCTACATCGCTTCTCTCAAGAGGCGATACACCTTAGACTTCAGGTAGCGCGCATGATAAATTTTATAATGGTGTCCGCATATCGAGGGTAAATCGTCATTGGCATCTTTGCATGTGGTGTCTTTGCATGTGGAAGAATCTCACTTGAGGCCAGGAGTGGAAGAAAAAGATAAAATATGATAATATCCCCATTTGCAAACTTAAATGGAAGAAACGCGAAGAGTCTTGCGCATCACTGAGCTTCTCTTCTGGCAGTGACCGTGTTATAACACGAAACCGCGATCGTGACAGATTTACAAGCACGACCTATCTAACACGGTCACTCCCAGAAGAGAAGCTCAGTGATGCGCAAGACTCTTCGCGTTTCTTCCATTTAAGTTTGCAAATGGGGATATTATCATATTTTATCTTTTCTTCCACTCGTCTCGATGAGATTCTTCCACATGCAAAGACCACATGCGCAAAGATGCCGGCGGCGACCTCTCGATATTCAGCCCATTATAAAATTTATCATGCGGCGCTGCTGAGTCTAAGGTGTATCGCTTCCTCGATGAAAGCGAAGTAGAAGAGAAGTCATTGAGTCCCTCTCTCGTTCATCCTTTCTTGTGTAAATAGGTCGTGGTTCTTTATTACTTCCGTATGTATCGCGGTTTCAGAGTTATATTGGTCGTGATTGTAATTTTAATGTTTTGGTAGTTGATTTTATATGGATCGCGGTTTCGGGTTATATGGGTCGTGATAATTCTAATGTTTTGGTAGTTGACTTTTATATGGATCGCGGTTTCAGAGTTATATGGGTCGTGATTGTAATTTTAATGTTTTGATAGTTGACTTTTATATGGATCGCGGTTGTCATTTTTGGTTGATCGTGATTGTGTTTTGAAACGTGTTCTCTTCCCTCCCTATTTAAACCAATCGACCGATTCATCCACATTGTGGTTTCATTGTCGTGTTTGCGCTCAATCCACACGTTGGGTCAGGTTTCACATGCACCATGGACTGCAGTTTTTATCCCCTTTGCGTCGTGGTTGTCATCCAAATCTCTAACGTAGACTGGAAACCACGACCCATATAACATAACAACAACGACCTTGTAACAAAGTAGCCACAACCGACACAGCCATTTCACGAAGTCGTGTTAATGTCGTTTCCTCCACGCGCAAGTTATATCGTGGTTATTGCCCACGATATAACGTCGCGCGTGGACCACTGAGATCAGATCACATGACGGTTTCGTGGTTGTCATACGATGTGGCGTTGTTATTATGGATCGTGGTTTTCGTTTCAGCGGCAATGGTTATGATGTACGACGGATCGTGGTTGTAATATGATATGTATTGTTGTTTTAGTGTTACAGGGGTCGTGGTTTTCGTTTCAGCCTGGCAATGGTTATGATGTTCGACGGATCGTGGTTGTAAGATGATATGTATTGTTGTTTTAGTGTTACAGGGGTCGTGGTTTCCACGATACATAGATCGTGGTTTTCCATACACGTTCAACTCCACGTCGATGACAACGATCCCTTGTGCATGGCAACAATCGTGGTGACAATGACACCCTTGGAAAACCAATAGTCTCACGACATCCTAATCGCATAACTACACGTTCACATGCATATCAAGGTGATTCTTGGCTGCTTTAATGTCGCTACTTCCCCTTAACCCCCCTTTGGAATATATATATAAAGGGTACTCGGGTGTAATCCTTCCCATAATCCTTACTGCAACAACTTAAGCATTCATGTATTTTGTTGCTCTTTCAATCAAAATACTTGAGGAGACATTGGAGGAAGGCATCGAGTCATTCTCTCGTTCATCCTTTATGAGCGATCCCTTCCCTTTCATCAAGAACGTTCATGATCTCCTAGAAGATCAACGGCCTCCGCAGGAAATTCTGAAGACAATTTCCGAACTCCGGAACTCTCCGAGAATTTTTCTGCGGCGGACAGAGAAATCGAACGGTATCATTCCGCTAGGTCTCGCGATCAGCAGTTTAACGAGAAAAGGCTGCACTGGATCGAGAGGTACGACGCGGCAAAGAGAGCTAAAGCTAGAGCCGCTAAAAGATTTGAAGAGCTCAAGTTGGCCCACCTGTAGCACCCATCCAGTCACTATTTTTCTTCGTTGTAATCTTGTAATTAAACGAACGTTCAATTGTTGATTTTATAGTCATCATGCGGAGTTTGTCATGTATGGACAACCAGGATCCATAAGGGAAGCGCTTTTCCCTTTATATGGGTCGTGATTGTAACGCTTTGTGCTTTGTAGTTACAATGTTAGAAAAAGGCAGTGAATATTGTAAACATAGCCTCTTCCACCACCACCTTCCCTCGTTATGGTCATCCCACCCGCTAATGAACTCCCTTCCCCACCTATGCCGTAAACTGAAGGATGTCCCACCATGGATCGATCAACCCACCTCAACAAATAAGCTGATGATTTGAAATCGCTGTCGAGGGCCCCCTTCGAAGTTGAACAAGTCGATATATATATATATATATATATATATATATATATATATATATATATATATATATATGCAATGCAATGCATAATTTACGATTACAAAAACTTCCATAATTTCATATATCCAATATGACAATTTACAACTAATAACCTACTGTATTGTCATCTGAACTGCTATTGTCATCTGAACTGCTATCAATTTTTTCATATACATATTGGTTCACTTCATCTGAGTCGGAAGGTGAAGAGATATTTCCCTCGTGCTCTTTTACACTTTGAACTAGATTTTTCAAACTTTCTTTGTGTGAAGAATTGTATGTAGTACCCAATGCCCTATAAAATTCACCGAGACAGGTCAGGAATTTGAATTGCTTACTCGTTTTATTCTTCTTGTTTATTGCACTCGATTCGGCTTCAACATCGTGTTGTCTTTGTCTCGAATATCGCTGGGGTCTAGAAACTTCTTCCATACTGCGTTTTAAGGCGAGTTGGACTTGTTTTTCCTCCAAAGCTATTAATCTGGCATCCTCCTCTGCGTCTGTTGTGATTGCCATTCGTGTACTAGATCCAGAAGCACATGGTTTGGATGGAGAGGAAGGTTTTCTATTCGAATCTAACAGGGCTTGAAACAGTATTCGGACCTCGATTGGGGCATTGGGGCATGGTTTTGCATCGCCACCTCGACATGACAAGTGTAACCGAAACCGATGAGTATTGTTCACAAACTTTGCGCCACACATACGACACTTGATCTTTGATTTTCCCGTTCCTGGTGGTGATTCAACCAGGGAAGCGTAGACCCAAATGTCTGACGATGGGTAAGATGACGACATATCTGCACTCAGTTTGTAGAGATTAGAAAAAAAAACAAGAAAACAAAAAAAAAAGAAGACACGAATCAGAATATTGATAAATAATTGCAACAACGATATTGTGGTTGTTATTATCTATGTAGGCGTAACCACGACCCATATAGCACTACTACCATGATTCACACCACAAATTTCACGGAAGATGGGACAACACCCAAATGCACTAGATGCAAACAAACATGGATTATAACCACGTTGGCGTAAAATTTACATTGTTTGCGACATGTCATTTGAACTGTAACACATACACTTCATGGTACATTTTCATGGGACAAGCCTAGGGCGTGGTTGTGAACCACGAACCAACATGGATTATAACCACGTTCCAACGTGGACAGTAACCACGATCTAACATGCATGTGTACGACGGGATCAGATCACGCCACAGTTTCGTGGGCGTCATACAGACTGTCATTGTTGTCATGTTGTAATGCACCGTGGTTGTCGCTCTAGACGGGTCGTGAGTGAAAGCGACCCATGAAAATGGGTCGTGGTTCTGATATCACAGGGGTCCCGGTTGTCACGATATATGGATCTTGGTTGGCATCCACATTCAACCACCCATATACAACAACGATCCATTGTGCATGTCAACCAACTTCTAAATGTTCGCGAACAATTACGACCCATCTCGTTCACCAACCTATTATAGCCTATAAGCAGAAGAAACATCGAATGAAACAAATAAATTCACCATTCATCGTCAAATCAGTGTTTGGCTTTCTTCGCCTACGCCCCGTCTGTCAACCACGATCCATTATGTGATAAACCACGGTGACGACCGTGATCGCGGTTGTCACACCATACATATCGTTCATGTCATATACATTGAGGCGTGATTCACGGCCACGACGCACATAACATGTTGGCCACCATACACCGACCGTGTCAACAACGATCCATTGGGCCTTGATTGTCATGCTATACATTTCGTTATAGTCATATCCATTGGGTCGTGGTTGACGCACACGACCCACATAACATTGTTAATAACCAGTATACACTGACCGTCTTCCATTACCTTGCTTTGCACTGAGATGCACTGAACTTGTAGATGTGCTCGCTGACTGGCGATGGAGGGGCCCAGGGAAGAAGATTCAAAACCAGTAAAAGACAGAAAACAAGGATTAGTCCGTTAAGTGAAGGGGAAAAGGGAAAGTGAAAGTGATCGGAGAAGAAGTTCGGAACTTATATATCGGTGATCCGCATGGGGACACGTAAGCTTGCGTAAAAGCGTCGAAATAGGCGGTGTTCCGTACGTCACATCGAACTGCAGATATGCTTTGATCCGCACCGTCCATTAAATTTGTAACATCGAGAAACCCAACCAATGGTCAAAATATTCAAATCCAATGGACCACAACAGTAAAACCAATAGTTTCCGTCAAATAAATTAATTAAAATGATTTGTCATCTTTACGCAGTGTGGGCCACTGATGGCTCGATACGTGCCACTATAGAGCCCATAGACTAGAACCAGGTGATCGACGATTGGTATTCTGCGTTTGGAACCGTAAGCGAAATTCCGCCTTTTTAGCACGCAAAAATGTGCACATGAGGGGTCGCGCTCGTTTCCCAACAGATTGCGTGGAGGAGGCTTCATTATTGCACATTCCGAAGGGTCGCGCATGATTATGGACGGTCGCTGGTTCTCGACGGAATGCGTCGAGGAAGCGACATGAACGCGATTTCCCGCAAAGACCCAAGGCGGTTGTGGTCACATTGCGTTGTTGCTGGGTACCGCGGTCGTTATGTTATATGAATCGCGGTTGTTACGCGATATGGGTCGACTGTGTCATACCATAGAACCATCTCACAAAAAAGCACAACCACGTCCCATATAGGATTGTGGATGCTAGGCACGATACATTGTTCGTCATATACACGACCCTCTCGTTCACTCACCCATAATAGAAGAGCGTAGAATAAAATTCAGCATTTACTAATCAATATTTGACCCTCTTCGCCGGTCTACACATCTTCGCATTGTTTTGTTGGGTTACTTCGGACTCAGCTATCGCCAGGCATTTACTCTCTAAGTCAGAGTCGGGCTAGAAGAGTAGTTTGCATATTGGATCGTGGTAATAATTTCGTTAACGTCGTGGTTGCTATGAATTATGAATGTGGTTGTCGCCTAAGAAAAAACGTGGTTGTCTTGTAACGGTCAGATATAGGGGTCGTTATCGCCACGTTATATGGGTCGTTATTGACATGACCAACGGGTCGTAGTCGATATAAATCGTGTTCTCATATTAAATTGGTCGTCGTCGTCGTTCACCTCTGTAACGGATCATGGTCCTAGTCCATGTTGGGTCGTATTCGACAGCAACGAATTTTGGAGGAGCACGGCCCATACAACACGGACACCACGATCCATATATACTGAGAACCACGACCAATTCGACGTGCGAGACCTTGCGCAAAGACAACAACGATCCAATCATTATGACAACCACGATCCGTATTTCACGGCAATTACAACCCATATAACATTACAATTAAGACAATGTAGAATGAAAACATCGACCCTTATATCATTGTGTTAACTGTCAGACGAGAAGCTCATTGATGGACAGGACTCCACAAGTTTCTTACACTATCCATTACAGTGGGTTTGAAGACGCGGCCGCTGTAACCACCTTAACCAGTCGTGGATTCTGTCACATGGGGATCGTTGTTGCCTTACGTGTAGATCGTCACACAACGACATATACTGACACGACCAACTCTTGCAAATATCTCAGAAACTACTCTGGTGGCAACAATAAATTCACCGACGAACATGTTCTCCACATGCACATAACTGCCTCGTATATGTATACATGGGATATTAGACACCTACGCATGCAAGTACTTCTTGCAAAATATAACATGATCGTGATTGTACTACATATTTGATCACGAGCCTTTGCATGCAGGATCGAGGCAACTACCAATTCCAAAGGGACGTGGCTGTCATGCCACACGTTTTGTTGTTGTCGTCTATGCTAGGTCGAAGTCGAATATCAAGACCATCCACCATCTGATCCACGAGTTTCTTGCTGTCACCCATGAACGTGATTGTCATGCTGTAGAGATCGTTGTTGTTAGCTGCGTTGAGTTGTGGTTCACATGCACGACCCAACGTTCTTTATATATATCCACGACCCTTCTATTCGGAATCAGCGGCACATTCAAATGCACTAAAACGCATTAATGACGATACCTACCCACCCTTTAGAAGAATCCCCACCCTCACATTAACCACTTCTTCAACAGCCTATAAAAGTGATACTTGGGTAACATCTTGCTGAAGCCAATCCGAACCACAAATCCATCCCACACTATCTCCCGCTTAATTCCGTGTTCTGTTTGGAGATCTCTCAAACTCTATTCGCACGGCAACAATAAGTTCACATTTAAAGTGAGAGTGCGGTTGTCATAGGTTGTGGTTGTCATGTAGCATTGGTCGGGGTTATTCCGATGTAATTATGGTCGTGGTTGTCATGTTACATGGGTCGCCTTTATTGCATATTCACCACGATCCATAACATGGGATATTCGATATCTACATATGCCATGTCGTAACTTTGATGGGCAGATTTCCTTCCTTCTCAACAACAACAGATCAAACTGAAGATTTCCATACACTCATGTCTCATAACATCATTACTCAACCACACCTCCCCCTATATACACAGCAGCGGGAAGAAAACTCTCTCGCTCCGTAGGGAGAGAGAGAGAGAGTGACCTTGGTGTGTTATTCATGGTGCTCCATCCTCGGCCATCCGCGTGAGCAACTCGTTGACCTATGAAGGACCGGAATGTTGAATGACCATTGAAGCACCACGACCCATAGTTCATGATATCCACGACCCATAAAACATGACAACCACGACCATAATTACAAGACAATGTGAAGATCTGTTCTCTTGGAAGGGCAACCAGCGAGCTGCAAAGCACTTTTGGGAGTGTCTTGTTTAAGCCTCACCTTCTCAACAGAGTTCTCCATCTCGTATTTATGTACGCCCTTCAAAGAGAACAGATCCTCACATTGTATATTAATTATGCCCGTAGTTGTCAGGTTTTACGGGTCGTGGTTATCATGCAACATGGGTTGTAGCGTTTCAATGGTCATTCACCGATCCGGTCCTACATAGGTCAACGAGTTGATCACACGGACGGCCGAGGATGGAGCACCATGAATAACACAACAAGGTTACTCTCCTCTCCCTCTTAAGGGAGAGAGTTTTCAGAACCCGCCGTTGTGTTTATAGAGTGTGTGGGAATCTCGCCCGTCCCACGTAGTTTGATCTGTTCTCGTGGATAAGAATGGAAATCGCCCATCCTATCATGTAATATTCGTTGTGGTGTAATGTAACATGCATCGTTGTTGTCAGCGTAATACGGGTCGTGACTGTAATGTAATATGCATCGTGGTTTTCAATACAAAATGCCTCGTGATTAACATGTTAAGAGGATCGTGGCTCATTGTTGTTGTCTATGCCGTGTCAGAGTCGAAGATCAAGACCATCCACCATCTGATCCACGAGTTTCCTTGCTGTCAACCACGAATGTGATTGTCATGTATATAGAGGTCGTTGTTGTTGGGTTGTGGTTCACACATACACACACACACACACACTCGCACTCACACTCACACTTATCGATTCATGAACCATGGTGCATGATAACCACGATCCAATGTAGAGAATGATCGTAATGAATTGTTGTGCTTTTGAACCACGACCCATAGATTGAAATGGTGAACGCATATCGATCATGGTACTGTAATTACATTATACCTTGAGGACATGGTAAGCAACAACGGGTGATGGCACCGTGACAGTGGACCGAGGTTGAACAACCGTTGCCGGTGACAACGATCAAACTAAGAAGACAACGACCTATCGTCAATCGATCCGGGGTCCATGTATCAATGTCGACAAGACCTATCCAATGACAAATCACGACCCAAATTTCATGTCAACCACGACCCAACGTGGATCAGTAATCACGTCTGTTTGCATCCGAGCGACTAACGGAAGATCGGTAGTGCAAAAAAGTCGAGTCTGAAGAAACTAAGACCCTTACCTATAATATTTTATATTTTGACAATGACTACTACAATCAACCGATTCACATCAACTACAAAACGTGTTATCGACAACCACGATCGGTATAACAAGGCAAACACGACCTTTAAATACTTACACGCAGGATCCAAATATCATAACGGTCGAGGTATATAGAACACTACAGCAACGACCATATTGAACGATACCACGACCAATGGAACATTGATAATTGGTAGGTCGTGAATGTCCATTTCGTTGTGTCGCCGCATGATGAATACTGGATCGGTGTCGTCAATAGAGAACCACGCCCAGTATAACATGACATTAACGACCCAATCCCTCGTGTGAGCCAAGACCCATGTCATCTTCACGACGAATCTGCAATGCAAACCACGACCAAACCTCGATGGGTGCACGTTGAAGAGAATAAACACACCCACGACGGATCTAACATGACACATGCATCCCATATTACATTACAAAACACGACAAATATAAACTCGAAATCACGATCCATTGAAAGAGAGCCACGACGGAATTGTTTACGCCTTTATGGTAAGACACCCACGATGGAGTTACAGTAGGAAGAAGATCTCCCTTCGGACAGCAATCTTGCGCCTAACCTCCGTTCGCAGATATTACTTTCATGATTGCTCTGATTCGCCTTGCTGCTGCCCCTGTTTTGTGCTTCTCCGCCAAGACTGATCTCTCTGCTTCATCATTCCAACGCTGACATGGCAAAATATCAGAGCATATGGAACATATAATAAGGCCTATGCCAAATATGCTGGCTGGTATGAAAAAGACCAATTCTTACCAGTCGGAAGGTCTCCAGCCTGTAGTCTAGTTACGACCCTTAACGATCAAAGAAGATAATGGTGGCAATATCTTGACTCCTTTGCTCCACGTTATTGTCTTAAACCAATGTTCAAATTTACTAAAAGACAAAAGAAAAAAAAACCATAAGAGATGAGAGAAGAGAGTCGAAAAAACGCATGGGGAACCTTTCCTTGTCTTGTAGGTTTCCGAAGAGATGTTCAATGACTCTGCATCAATTGGGATCGACTCGACGTAAAACATTCAAGGCGGCATAAAACTCAGGTGGGCCATATTCACTTGTTCTAGCTTTGCATTGAGTTGCCCCCATTCTTTTTATCCCAGTTAATGCATGGTCAATGAACATCTCTTTAAAAACCAATTGATGGTTTTCGAAGAGATGTTCATTGACCATGCATCATTTGGGATAAAAAGAATGGGGGAACTCAATGTAAAGCATAGAACAAGTGAATATGGCCCACCTGAGTTTTATGTCGCCTTGAATGGTTTACGTAGAGTCGATCCCAATTGATGCATGGCCAATGAACATCTCTTCAAAGACCTACAAGACAAGGAAAGGTTCCCCGTGAGTTTTTTCCGTCTCTCTTCTCTCATCTCTTATGTAATTTTTTTTTCTTTTCTTTTCCATGTAATTTGAACCAGCTGTCCTCTGTTAGAGACACATAACAAATTACATAATTACTTGCTTGCCGTTAATTACAAACTAAATTTCTGCAAACACGTATGCCATGCCCTAACCTTTTTCCGATGGCTGGGTGCCCGTTGAAATTGTCTAGTTGGCGGAGATCGGAAGTAGTCTACAGAACTTCCAACGGAGACCTTTGAGCTTTAAACAGATTGTGAACGTCCCTGAGGAAGGAGAAGGGTTCACGAATAGAGGAAGATAGCGATATAGGCTCTATTATTTCTTCGAATATCTGCTCCGTTGTTTTGAATGAGATGGCAAAGAAATGCATGAACTGGCTTGTGGAAGTTTCAGCAAGGTACCACTCTTATAGGCTGGCAATTCAATGGCCAACGACGATTCCGAAGGGTCGCGCTGTTCGGCGCGTTCGCACGGATAACGAAGGGTCGCGCTCGGTGCCCAATGTATTACGGGGAAGGAGCGTCTTTAGGGCGTGTTTGGCCGGACCAATCCCATGGGATTAGGAGGGATGGAAGTGTTTTTATGGTAATGATCGTGGTGATAGTGGATGTCGGCTAATCCCAAGAGATGGGACGACTTCGGATGGCGAGCGTGTTTGGGATGGCCATTGGATTCGCTGTACACCATCGACATCCAGCCGGGCGTGTTTGGGTATGGCATTAGACCTCCATATGTTTGTCCATAAAAATATCGACCATGGGGGCGTTCTCCCTTTTGAAGAAGAAGCCTCCTTGTGCGTTGAATATGCAAGCTGGATTCCTGCCTTTCCGGTCGGTTACGCAAGGCAGCTGGCTGCGTGGTTGCGTAAATAGGAGGTTTTCGCGGGAGGATCCGTGCTTGAGTGGGCCACGCATGGAGAAGGGTTGAGAAAGAACGAGAAAAATCGAAAGAAATTTCGCGGGAAATCCAGGAATCAATGGGATTTCCATTGCGCGTGCAAACAGGGCAACCATGTCGCTGTGACTTGATGTGGCCCACCTCTGTGATCGGTTTGGGTAATCCAATCCGTTTATCATGCTTAGAGGATGGGTTCAGCCCATTACAAGGACTTTTGCGCAATCCACAACACACGCAAATTGGTCTGCAACCGGTCCCATTACAAGGACTTTAGCACGTTCATGCACGGTAGATCGAGGTTGTCCCACAGGTTGGATCATGGTAACTAATCACACTGAGTCGTTGAGCTTTAAGCAGATCGTGAACGTGACTGAGAAAGGAGAAGGATCACGACTAAAGGAAACGCAGTTGAAACGGAATAGAGTACAAACCTCGCAGTGGAAGAGGCTTTCAGACGAGCGAAGCGAGGAGGAGAAACAACGTCGCCCTCTGGCGGTTGGCCCCTGGATGTTGGCTTCTCTAGGATAGCAAGAGAAAGGGAAGGAGAGGGCCTCTCAAATGTGCATTAGTGCGACATCTGCCCCATCAGAGGCTCGTGGTGCAGGTGATGGGTGGTCTGTGGGGCCCAGCAAGATGTATGTGCTTCGTCTAGGCCGTTCGTCCGGTTTAAAATATCATTTTACGGCATGAAGCGAAAATAGAGAGTGATACAACTCTCGGGTGGACCACACTGCAGGAAAATAGTCGTTATTGGATATCCACCACTATGATCCCCCTAGGTCCCACCGTGATTGGATCATGATCGTTTTTGGTCTCCTGCCATACAATGATCTTTAGAGATTATATGGACGGAATGGATGAAACACGTAGTTGGTGGTGGGACCCACAGAGCCCCGAGCGCCAGCCATTGGACGGTGTCCCGGGGAGTAGCCGAACCGTCCATTTCTCGGGGGTTAAGACAGCGGGTGACTTCTGCTTCACGCCAGGACCGTACAATTCCTGAACCATGGTCAGGGGCAATTTCGTCCAATAAAAGGTCCAAAGGCTGTCAGAAGGCCGTTTAGGGAATATATGGAGTGTGGTAGCCATCAAGGTAAATTTCACAAACTTTGAGGCCGGTACGTTCAATTTCCCTTCACATTCCTGCTTTCTTCTACTCCCATAAATACAACTCCTTCAAAACTCCAACAAACCAACAACTGCTACAATTCTCTCTATATCTCTAATGGCGTTTCGAAACCTTCGCTTCTTCTCCTTCTCTATATTCCTCCTTCAAATACAGCCGTCCATCAGCCAAACAACGGTCAAAGCCGCCTACTGGTTTCCAGCCAGCGAATTCCCGGTATCTGACATAAACTCCGCTCTATTCACCCACCTCTTCTGTGCATTCGCCGCTCTCGATCCTCAATCCAACCAACTCACCATCCCAAACTCCAGCCAGGCCGCATTCGCTGCTTTCACCACAACCGTCCAACAAAAGAACCCGTCCGTCCAGACGCTATTATCGATAGGAGGCGGAGGGTCCAACTCATCTGCTTTCGCCTCCATGGCGAGCCAGCCCACATCACGTAAGAGCTTCATCGACTCATCAATCACGCTCGCTCGAGCCAACGGCTTCTACGGCCTCGACCTCGACTGGCAATATCCGCAAACTCCTCAACAGACGCTGGACTTAGGCACCCTCTTCAATGAGTGGCGAGCTGCAGTTGTGTCTGAGTCGCAGTCATCCGGCCAGACGCAGCTTCTTCTGACTGCAGCCGTCAATTTCTCTGCGAACGGTGACTCACTGACTTACCCAGTCCAGTCGATCGGAGCGAACTTGGACTGGATCAATGTCATGGCATATGACTTCAAAGGACCCGATTGGTCAGGAGACTCGACCGGTGCACCCGCCGCACTCTACAATCCATCTAGCCGATTCAGCGGCAGTGCAGGAATCGATGGCTGGATCAGGGCTGGACTTTCAACTAACAAGATGGTGTTAGGCTTGCCGTTTTATGGATATGCATGGAAGCTGGTGGACCCGAACCAAAATGATTTGGGTGCGCCGGCAAACGGGTCAGCCACCGAACGAGATGTCGGAGGTGATGGATCGATAAGTTACTGGCAGATCAAGGCGTTCATTAAAAGGACTGGAGCTACTTCGGTGTATGATTCAACGGTTGTAACGGACTATTGCTATGCGGGGTCCACTTGGATTGGATTCGATGGTGTAAGATCGGTTGCTGCTAAGGTTTCGTTTGCAAAGAGTAAGGGTCTTTTGGGCTATTTTGCATGGTCCGTTAGTGGAGACAGAAACTGGGAGCTTTCACAAACAGGTGATTCATTTCGTTTTTTTTTTTTTTTTCTGACTCAGTGAGTCGTCTTGACTCGTTGGGAGTGAACCAAGGTGGTCGATCGTAGTGAGCCGTAAATTTCCTGACTGAGTTCGACTCAACTCGGACGAGTTGGAACTGAGTAAATCTCGACTTGGGAATACAAGGAAAAGGATGTGTGCACTGAGATTAAGATCACACTAATTTCTCACCATCCAATAAGGGTAGTTGGGGATTTTGATATAAATTTAAGTAGGAAAATTTAAAAATTGGATTTTTAAAATGTATCTGGATTCCCAGTTGCTTCCTTTTGAGTTTTGAGCTGTGGGAGATATTGCGACTTTTTCCGGGCGTATCGAAGACAGTTTCCAAAATGTGATGATTTTGACTGACATTCACAACGTCCATTCCTAGCTGTTGGGCCTACTGTGATGTATGTGACTTACATCTAAACTGTCCGTCCATTTTGAAAGCTCATTTTATGGTGTGATCGCAAAAATGAAGCAGATCCAAACCTTAGGTGGACTATACCACAGGAAAAAGTAGTGATTGAATCCTCGCTATAAAAACTTCATATTGGAGCCCACAGAGCACCGACCACTAGCCATTGGCTAGTGGCGGGGGAGTAGCCCATCCCTTCATAAAATAACTGTTTCCTACGGTATGGTCCACCTGAGATTTAGATCGGTCTCTTTTTCGGGATCATGCCTAAAATTACTGGAAAAATGGATGGACGGTGTGGATGAAAGAACATTCATGGTGGGGCCAACATGCACACAGTACCGACGCAATCTGAGTCCGATAGGGCGTTGAAGTTGCTTTTTAAGGGCCGTTAGTTTTCTTGCCGCTTCCATAGCGAAGCAAAGATACTGCTCCATGACAAGTACTATTCTCTTCTTCTCCTTTCTACCCTGTGTTTGCTTGCTCGCTACAGCTTCAACAAACTCTATAACTCCAACCCAACCACTTACAGACGGACATATATACTTTATTCACCCAACAATTATTTCCAACTCAAATTTTTCAATCGCTGGGAATCCAAAAATCGCTATGTAGGGATATGGTGTTGCACAAATAGTTCATTAATGAACTGATTCGTCTGGGTCGCCAACAGAGAGAAGCCGCTTACAGATTTCTGGGGAGTTTTCGCCATACAAAATGGCGGAGATCTGGTTGTTCTAGATGGGATGAAGAAAGCAGTCTGGTCGTCAAACACTTCATATGTGATGAATAATTCTTTAGTTGCAGAGCTGTTGGATTATGGAAATCTTGTGTTGAGAGAAGTGAATTCAGTAAGAGTCATTTGGCACTTGTGAGCAATCACTAGTGGGTACGTCCCATGTATTCTCCGGTCTCTTCCTTTCAATTAAATTTCAAATTCAAATATGAATTTGATTTTTAATTGAAGATAGGGATCTGATCGGATTATGTGATCTTATCCAATTCTGCCCAAACTCTCCTTCCTTTGTTATATAAAGGGATACGTTTCTCTCGTGTAATGCATTGAATCATACGATAAACCGAGAGTATACAAAGAGATACAATGTGCACGATAGTCTGTCCATTTTGGCTTGTCCTTGGGACGATTTTTAATTGAAGATAGGGATGTGATCGGATTATGTGATCTTATCCAATCCCACCCAAACTCTCCTTCCTTTGTTATATAAAGGGATACGCTTCTCTTGTGTAATGCATTGAATCATACGATAAACCGAGAGTATACAAAGAGATACAATGTGCACAATAGTCTGTCCATTTTGACTTGTCCTTGGAACGATCTGATCCATAGATCGTAATCCGAGGCCACTTATACCGAGGATCAGAGGAGTGAATAGATCCATCTGCTCCAATAGTAGATAGGCGGGCCGTTGGAGCGTCAATCTTCTGCTTTGTGAGGGTCCTAAAAACTCATGTAGACCGTCAGATCTTGAGGGCTCACCTTCCGCGCTTCCCTACTGTACGTATTATCAGAGCAATTAACGACGGATCTCCGATTATTATCATCTAAAAAGGTAAATGGCCCATCTTTTCCTTTAAGAATGGAATTATGGCCTAACCCCTAAAATCATATGAGGGAAATGGACGGTTCAGATTTTTCTCAAACAATACGGTGGCCCCATAATCACCACAACAATCTCCTAATAAAATATTATGTCGAGTCAGATATGATAAGCGTCAGTCGTTATTAAATCATGATGAGGCCTACTTTCATGCATTGTCAGACAAATCTGGCCCCTTTAGTAGTTTGGCCATCTAATTTTAGGGTGTGGACTGAAAACCGAGGCTAATCCGATACAGATTTGGGTCCCACAGCAAGAAAACGTTAGATGATGGCTTTTTAACAATCCATTGTTTAATGGTCGGTAGCCCACTTGAGCACTTGATCTTCCTCATCTTTCAGTCCATCTGGTAAAATCACGAGGCCAAACTTGTGAACAGGGTAGATTTCTCTCAAACATCACAGTGGGCTCCATGATCATGGAAACCATCTGAGTGATATACATTCAACTTGTTATACTGATGTATAGCAACGTGTTTTAGTGCATGTAGGTAACACATTGCAATGTAACATATCTGAATGTAATACGTTGCAATCCAACACCTATCATACACGTTGCTGCACATTTCATACATATAGTTATACACGTTTTAAATTGGTATATAATGTCTGATATGGTGTACATGTGATATGGTGCATCACGTTGCCTACAAGCTGTACATGTAAATTGCTACAACACATTTCCAGATTACAACAGTAACATGTACTATTTGTTACTGTACACGTGTTTGTGATGTACACGTGTTGAGATATTGTTAACATGTACATGTTTCCTAATAACAACACGTTACATAGTTGTGATGTACACGTTTCATACATATACATTTGTTGAGATCATTTGTTGAAAGATGATGTATGTAGGCTAACGTGTACATCTCAGCCACATCAATGTGTTGTACAGCAAAGTGTACATCTTGTGTTGTATTGTGATATAAAGTTGTACAGCAATGTGTTGTACAACAACGTTTTCTGTACATCTTAGCAATGTGTTGTACAACAAAGTGTACATCTCAGCAATGTGTTGTACAGCTTAGCCAACGTTACATGTTGTAGCTTGTGGTATAGTACATGTATTTCTGTACAAAATATGGCGTGCAACACGTTAGCTTGTGGTATAACACGTTACATGTTGTAGTGCATGTACAACACGTTAGCTTGTTGCACATGTTGTTCACACATGATGTACTATATCATATGTACATCTCATATATATATATATATATATATATATATATATATATATATAGTGCATCAGATAATACGTGCATGTGTTATACGTGCATGTCATCCTAACCATATATCTGACGTGTAATCATGTTAGCGTGTACAATTAGAACCCATGTTAATGTGTACAATTAGAATGATGTACACTAGCGTTACATATGTAATCATACTGTGCACATTTCATAGCTGTACACATTTACTGGATACAGATAGTACACATGGTGTTTACACACATATAGATTACATGTTGTCAGCTGCACATGTTGTTCTGTGCAAAACGTCAGCCGTATTATACTATAACATGTTACATGATGTTACTGTACAACATGTTACTGTACAACACGTTACTGTAAAACACGTTACACGTTTCATATTGCTGTACATCTGTTGATATGGTACAACACGTTTCTGTACAGCCAGCATGTGTTATATATATAGCATATATGTCCAAATGACATACACGTTTCTGTACAACACGTCACATGCACATACAGAAACTATGTTTTAGTTTTGCTAATTCCACATGTGTAGATCTGTTGAAGGATGATGGACACATATCAATAAATATAGTTTCCTTTATAATATCTTCTTCACTGTTGATCTAGAGCTCATTAGTGAACGAAACGATCATCAACCATGATGATCAATGTTGGGAATGGATCCATCATCAACAATGATCATTAAAGGTAATGATCGGATCTATCACTAATAGTCATGATCACAGGTGAAGATAGAACTCTCCTGATACCTTAGCACTTCAATTTTCTTTCTGATGATGATGTTTATATGTGAGAAAATATTTAGCTTGATGTGTTTAGATCTAAGCCCCTTATATTTTTTTTATTGGAAATTGCAAAACTTAGTGCTTAGATGCTCCATAAAACTAAAGGTTGTGCATAACCTGAGTGAGAGTTTATTCTCCTCCTCCAAATGATGCATGTAACCATATAATGGTAGGTTGCATGTTATATAATTATAATTTTATAAAAGTACCAATATCATCTTAAATAGAGAACTTGATTGTTCTACACCGCCCATTCGGGGATGTAGACTTTCAGATCTCGTTAAGATGTGTTGACTGCTTTTATATTCTAAAAATTTGTATAACACGTAAAAATGCTAATGATTAGTGTCAATACCTAAGATCTTAGCTAAGTAGTGATACTCATGCAATGTAGAGATGGCTACCAAAGCATTAATCGCTGAACAACTGGAAGGACAACATTTCGATGGCAACAACTACGAAGACTGGTCCTGCGCGATGCGATGCCTTCTGTACGAAGACGATATATCTCACACACTTGATGTAGTTCAAGAGGAACCCATATTGGCTAAAAATAGAAATTTACAAGAATATAGGGTTACGATGACTTTCTACAATAAGTGTTGAAAACAGAATCGTTTAGCTCGTAATGTCCTTCTTAGCACTATGCACAAAGAACTCATACGTAGGTATGAAATGCATGAAACCGCTAAGGGAATCTGGGAAGCACTGACAAATACCTATGCGCAGAGGTCAGATGTGAGAGTTCAGGCTATGGAATTAGAATTTCAAGAGTATATGATTCCTGTCGGCTGCCCCATCAAAAATCATATTCGTAAGATGGAGCAAATGATAGGTGCCCTTAGGAATGTTGGGTGTAAATTGACTGAAAATCAAAAGATTATAGACATGCATCATTCCTTGCCTGAATCATGGGCCCAAATCAAAATAATTCTGAACCATACTGATTCTATCACTACGTTCAGAGACTTTTGTGGCCACTTGGTATATGAGGTTGAAATGAATGCACTTCAACTAGGTTCGGCCAAGGCTTTTATAGCAGAGACCCATAAACGAAAAGCTAACAACAAACGGTCCAAAGCGCGTAAGAAGGAGAAGAAGAATAACTAAGAACAGAAGACCATAACATCTGCTCCAAATCTCAAGAAGGGGAATGGAAAGAAGAAGTAGAAAAAGACAAATGTAGTCTACTTTTTCTGTGGAAATTTCGGCCATTATGCTCGACAGTGCGCCGATAAAAAGCTGGTAATTTCTCAGTCACTAGATACTTTATATGTAGGCGTTTGTTCTGAAATCCTTTCCGTAGATACAGTATCTAACGAGTGGATTTTAGATTCAGGCACAACAAAGCACGTGACACAGAGTTGTCGAAGACTCGAGAAATTTCGGCCTGCAGCCAAGAGAAGTTACAAGCTGTACATGGGCAATAACGCTGTTGAAGACGTACTAGGGATTGACGTTCTCCATCTTCGTACCCGCATAGGGTGAACAATAATCCTCCATGATACCCTTTATGCACCGGGGATGAGTCGAAATTTAATTTTTGTTTCTACGTTATTATTTGATGGTTTTGATATTTGATTTTTAATCTCATCTTTTTATGGAGAAATTTAATTTCAGATTTATTTATTCTGGACGTAGATATTGATAATGCTCCTTTTGCTTTATCTGCTATGTCGAACGAAACTATAGTATTTGAATCTCAAAAATGGCACGTGAGGTTAAGTCACATCGGAAAGGATCGTATGACAAGACTAGTACATTCTGGTCTGTTAAACTCCTTATCCAAAGTTGATTTGTCATTTTGTGAACATTGTATGGTGGGAAGACTTCGAAGAAATAATTTCCTAAAGCGGCTAGGTCTAAGAGCACACTAGAGATAATCCATTCAGATATCTGTGGACCCTTTAATGTACATGCCAGAAATGGATATCAATATTTTGTCACTTTTATTGACGATTACTCGCGCTATGGATACATGTATCTCATCTCACACAAATCTGAGGCTTTTGATTGTTTTCTTAAATATAAAGCTGAAGTAGAAAATCAACTTGAAAAAAAGATTAACATCCTTCGATATGATAGAGGTGGAGAGTACACATCTGAAATGTTTAAATCATATTACGAAAATGTTAGAATTGTTCGGCAGTAAACAATGGCTTACACTCTACAACAAATGGTGTTACAGAGAGAAGGAATAGGAAATTATTGGACATGGTTAGATCGATGATGGCACAAGCCAATCTCTCTACCACATTCTGGGAAGACGCACTGTTAACAATCGTCTACGTCCTTAATAGAGTTTCATCCAAATCCATTCATAAGACACCATATGAGATGTGGTCTGGGAGGATTCCTTCTCAGCTAACCTACCCCCTTGGGGATCTTTGGGATATGTTTTGATGCCTACTCTGCATAGAGGTAAACTTGATAGTAAAATCATTTAATGCGTGTTCATAAGGCACCCTATGCATTCAAAGGGATACGTTCTAGTTTATGAGGACCATGGACGAAGGATTGAGACAAAATTTCGAGACGTGACCTTCGTTGAAGATAGATACCCAAGCTAAATGAAGCAAAAGGTTCCATTATAATTTTTTGAAATACCCGATGTATCTCATGAGAGTGGGAGTTCTGCTTCTCACGATGATGATGCTCCTATAGTTCGTCAGGACAGTGGGAGGACATCTCAGCAGGCTCCTGAGTTACGTCGAAGCGAAAGAGGATTAATTCCCCGAAGATACTTCGATATCGAGGGGCAAACATTCTCTTGCGTTACAGTTGATGATGATGAACCTGATTCATATCAGGATACATTATCATCTTCTAAGTCGGCCGATTGGGTGAATGCTATGGACGAAGAGATTGCTTTCATGAAGAAGAATAAAGTCTGGGAACCTGTTAATCTTCCTTCAAATCGTAAAGCGATAGGTAATAAATGGGTACTTAAGATCAAAAGAAAGGTAAATGGTACAGTGGACAAGTATAAAGCACGATTAGTTGCTAAAGGTTTTACACAAAAAGAAGGCATTGATTACGAGGAGACCTTTTCACCTGTTGTAAAGTTCTCCTCAATCCACATGATCTTGTCCATTGTCACAAGTTTAGACTTAAAGTTATATCAGATGGATGTAAAGATCACATTCTTAAATGGTGATTTGGATGAAGAAATATACATGCAACAGCCCATGGGTTATGTGGATAAAAAAAACATCCAAAGAAAGTTTGCAAATTATTGAAATCCATCTATGGGTTGAAGCAATCTTCAAGACAGTGGTACATGAGGTTCCACTTGGCCATCACTACTTTTGGATTCACAATGAGTGAAGAAGATTATTGTGTATACCTGAAATGATCTGGAAGATCTTTTCTGATACTATTTCTATATGTAGACGATATCCTGTTAGCTGGTAATGACATGCAATTGTTGATATTGACTAAAGATTGACTATTCTCGAACTTTAAGATGAAAGATTTCGGTGAAGCCTACTTTATTCTTAGGGTAAAAATTATCAAGGATCGCCCTAAGAAATTTTTTGGCTTGTCTCAAGCAACCTATATACAAAAGATCTTAGAGCGGTTCAGGATGGAAAATTCAAAAGCTGTTGAAACCCCTATGGATAAAACTACCAAGCTAGACAGAAAATCGTGTCCCCAGACTGAAGCCGAGAAATTAGCTATGTTTTCAGTACCTTATGCAAGCACTGTAGGGAGCTTAATGTATGTTATGCTTTGCACCAGGCCGGATATTAGCTATGCAGTTGGCATAGTCAGCCGCTATCAGAGTAACCCGGGACAGTCTCATTGGCAAGCCGTCAAACGTATATTCCGTTATCTCAGAGGAACAAAAGACCTAATGTTGTGTTATGAAGGCACATGCCTCGAGTTTAAAGGATATTCTGATGTTACTTGAGGTAATGATGCCGACGAGGGAAAGTCTACTTCAGGGTATGTATTCTTACTTGGAGGAGGAGCTATCTCATGGTCGAGTAAGAAACAAACATCCATAGCTCTTTCATCTATGAAGGCCGAGTACATTGCATGTTGTGCTGCAGTTCAGGAGTGTGTATGGGTTCGTAGATTTCTATTAAGTCTGGGTATTGTACTGAGTGTTCGTCGGCCTATATCACTGAAGATAGACAATACTTCTGCTATTGACTTGGCAAAGGACCCTAAACACCACTAGAAATCTAAGCACCTTGAGATCAAATATCATTACGTCCGTGATCAAGTGAGAAATAAGAAGGTCACCCTCAACTACATTCCTACCAAGGAGATGATGATTGATCCCATGACAAAACCTATAACTAGAGATCTATTTCAGGTTTACGTCAGTAGATGGAATTAAAACTTGATTGATGTACTTATTTTGTAGTACCTTTGATCTTTCATTAATGAATAATATATTCCATATATTCACTATTGAACACTAATATAACTAGGTATGAAGATCATCAACATTTACCTTAAGATCATGCAGGATTCTATTTTAGTTGGCAGGCCGGTCACCCACTTGCACGGGTAGATCAACCTTGAATGTATAAGAGAGGTACATTTGGGGCCATATTTATACATTGAGGTATGAACTTCCCTTTATTGTGAATAATAAAAGATGAGGATATGAGCGAGTCGTATCCACCTACAATCTTTTAAGATTGAAGATGAGACCGATAAAGTCGAATAACATAATCGCACCATTCCTTTACATGCAGTCAATGTTACGACATGATTTTTTGTCAGGTTATGAGGTTATGAAATGAGTCGTACCTTATGTCGAATGACCTATGTATGGTAGACCCGATATTCTCCTAGTATTGTTTACTTTATGACGTGGATTGTAGCCACGTGCTTGGACCTTTTACTTACAGATTGCTTTGATTCGATCTAATTATTGCAACGTGCGAGTAGCCAGTCCCGTAGGTGACTCTTTGTATCCTTAGCTACCCTCCTTTTGTGTATATGAGGATGAGATTGAGTGTCGCTACTTTAGTGTACAATGACGAAAGGTCCTTGATTAGCCAGACTCAGTTACGCTAGGAAAGCAGCTTGATTAATTCCAAATTACACATCTATGTGGAAAAGATCTCGTGACAGGTACACCAAGTTTCTAGAACTATTAATACGCACTTGAAGATTTATCTGTCGGCAGTATCGAGTTGTTTTTATTAGACTTTTGTAAATAATATTTTTCTTAAAAAGCGCACACACACACAGATATATATATATATATATATATAAGTATTGCTTTGAATTGGTTTTAGTCGAAGTTTGTGAAAAATCAAGTTTTCAAAATAACTCGATAAGTTGGATAAGTGCTTATGTTGGTCGAGTACTCCAGATCGGGAGTTAACTCCATCCGGTGTGGTCATGCGGACTAGAACAGACATTACAAAGCTTGGGTTAATGAATACTAGTTAGGTGGTCACTTAGTACTTAAACACCTGTGAGAAGATTTCAGTGATCTAGCTGTTCCCACGCCTATGATTCTTTTGATCGCGATGTTTAGTATTTAATTGTTATAAGGCAAGTTAGATGGACAAATTTATGAGCCTATCCCACAATGTGATTGAGTGGGAGATGTTGGACGTAGGCCAGTGGGGCCCACTTGTGAGCAATCACTAGTGGGTACGTCCCATGTATTCTCCGTGTTTTATAAAGGGATGCGTTTCTCTCATGTAATGCATTGAATCATACGATAAACCGAGAGTATACAGAGAGATACAGTGTGCACAATAATCTGTCCATTTTGGCTTGTCTTTGGGACAATTTGATCCATAGATCGTAATCTGGGGCCACTTATACCGCGGGATCAGAGGTGTAAATAGATCCATCTGCTCCAGTAGTAAATATGCGAGCCGTTGGAGCGTCAATCTTCTGCTTTGTGAGGGTTCCAAAAACTCGTGTAGACCGTCAGATCTTGAGGGCTCACCTTCCATGCTTCCCTACACTTCGATCATCCGTCCGATACACTTATCTCAGGGATGAAGGTCGGAATCAACCTGCGAACAGGAGAAACGTGGACGCTAAGATGGTGGAGAAATGATAGGGATCCAGCACCGGTAGCTTTACATTTGGGATCGATCCTCAATCACTAAATCAGTTCTTCATATGGCAGAGATCCATTCCATACTGGAGAGGACTGCATTTATTTCGCCTCTGATGAATTATGTCGACTACAGCATCATTCGCCATGAAGATGAGGTCAATACTATCCTCTCTCCTACTGATATTAATTCATATCGTTTTCTGGTGATGAAACCAGAGGGTATTTTGGAATATTCTGACATATTCAATGGAGGATTAGGGGCCCTTATTTCCACGTATTCACGAAAGGATCAGTGTAGAGTTTCTGGTGGTGGCTGCGGAATGTACAGTAGCTGCAACGAAAATGGTATGCCACAATGTAAGTGCTTGCCAGGGTTTGAGCCCTCATCACCTCCCAATTGGAGCTCTGGAGACTGGACAGCTGGGTGCAGAAGGAGGACTCCAGCGTCATGCCGTGATTTGAGTGAGTTCGTGCTTTTTAAAAGGGTGAAACTCCCTCCTCCAGATTATGTTGAAAATACGTTGGATGAATGCTTACCACCGTTTTTGGTATCTAATGGCTGCTACAGTGCATATGCCTTCAAAAAAGGGAGCAGCAATGGTGATAGTATTACTTGTTACTACTGGTCTGAAGACAATTTGAAGGGAATTGTAGAGAATGATGACAAAGAAGAAGGATCGGAATGGTGGGACCTTTACTTAGGGCTTGCATCTTCTGAGTTTGGTGGTAAGTTTTGGCGAGTCAAAATCTGGCCACCACACATCGATAGCCACTGCCCAAGCATGAGCCATTCATTATTCGTAAATGAGATGAAGAGGCAGGATCTGCTACCAAATGTTTCTAGGACAAGCTTAACCTACAAAAATGGCTGTGATTCTTTCTTGACATCCAATCAATCCATTTGTTCTCTTTGCTGCGTGATTGAGATGCAGATGCCCATCATTAAAACCCTTCCAGATTGTGTAGGCCCATCATGTTTTGTATATGCCACTCATTTCATTCAGACAAAAAGCGGATGAGCATAATGAATGAACACCCTAAAAATCAGGCCATTCTGAAACTGCAGGTCAGGAATTCACCACGTGTTTTTAGAGGTTCTGGGCATGATTTTATAAGGTGTGCCCCACCTGTGTTTTGGACTGTCCTGATTTTTGTAATCCAGGGATAATATGAGGGGGCATACATGATGAACAGATTAGAAATCATGAAAACATCACACATCGATTTGTAGGTTATGCTTATTCTACAAACGTTTGTAGTGGATCCAACCTCATTAATTATTAGTTTCTTTTGGATCAATCACTATGCATCCGGTTGAATGTACAATTCAGATCTCATCACACCCCGATACATAGCTCAAGTGGTAGACTGAGTGAAGATAATCTCGTTTCACTAACAAGCTAACACGCAAACGGTGGAGAGGCATGGTTACTCCTGCGATGAGATTCAACCTTGCTAAGCTCGAGACAATTCTTTGTTTAGGATTCAATATTTTGACCTAAGAATCATTTTTATTTTTGAGTATCTTATTATAATTTGTGCAAGGAATCATAGTAAACCAATGTTACTGCAATGGCTTTGTTATAGATATACTAAATCATTAACCTTGATCATCTCCAATTTCTTTGGATTGAAGAATCATCTTATCAATACTTAAATGTGAATAGTATAAAGTACTAACAGCCATCTCATCACGGTTAGAAAGATAAAGATGAGTGGGAACCACATTCTACTTTGGATGTGCCCATAATACATGGGTCCCATTCATCCCCATTGTTTTATTAGTGATTAGAAAGCAGAGAATAGCATATAGTTACAGGATTGCTCCTCTTCTAAAGTACAATTACTCAAATTTACGTTGTTTTTGCTTCTTTAGATGGTGGTGGTACAAATTCATCCTCTAAGAAGGGAGCATTGCTGATAATTGTCACGATAACTGTTGTTGTTGGAATTCATATGTTGGGGGCATCCATGTATTGTTTGTGGAAGAGGAAGGACAGGATAAAAGGTAAGTGAGAAACTGATCTGTCCTGGGATGGGTGATTGTTTTATAGACATCTTTCAAGATTCTTATTATTTTGCTCAGGAAAGCGGAAGAACAGGCTAAATGGACCCATGCATCAATTAGGCACACACGTTCCAAGTGCCAATGGGTTTCCAGATGTACCTAAGAAGAGCAATGGCCTTGATGTACCACTTATAGATTTTGAAAGCATACAAGCAGCTACAGACAACTTCTTGGAATCAAATAAACTTGGAAGAGGGGGTTTTGGAACTGTGTACCATGTAATCTTCCTTCTTAATTCTCAATTTTATAAAAACTGAAAGTTCTGTTTCAGAATCTCTTGGATGACAAGTGGAAGGAGGTTTGATGAATCCACATGCACCTATACAGGCATACACAATACACCAACCTGCTGCATGCGCGGGACATCAAAGTCATCAACCACCTTGGCAAGAGATCAGGCCCCTAGACTCATTACATGGACCATAATGAACAAAAATGATAGGATGTTAAGAAAAAAGCTCTACAATCGATAGAAACCTGGGGCCTGCATGATGGGTGGAATGACCTCTTCTTGGGACCATGTCATCTACAAGATGGGTGCCAAGTGACACGGCTTACATGTCCCCCATATGTGCTAGGTTTTGGCAACCGTTGAGATTTGTGCATGCTTGGAGAGAAAATTCATGAAATATTTGATGATTATGTTTTTTTTTTTTTTTTTTTTAGTAGCCATTTCCCCTTGCAATTCTCTTTAACTCTACACCAATATTTGAGGTGGCTGTTTTTTTTTTCTCGAAATATTGCTAGGAATGTTTTGTATCTTTATTTTATGTACCTGTGTATGTGCTTTTAGGGTAAGCTTCCAGGGGGAGAAGAAATAGCAGTGAAAAGACTTTCAAAGCTTTCTGGGCAAGGCCTAGTGGAGTTCAAGAATGAGGTTATATTAATTGCGAAACTTCAGCATAGAAATCTCGTTAGGCTCTTGGGTTATTGCATGGAGGGAGATGAAAAACTGCTCATCTATGAGTACATGCCAAACAAAAGCTTGGACTTCTTTCTCTTTGGTTTGTTCCTACATCCAAAAATATTATAATCCATAAGTCTTAATTTGCTTTACTCTATTCATGGCAGACCTTCTTCTAATGAAAACCCTTGACAGATCCAAATCGATGCACGTTGTTAGACTGGGAGAAGCGTTTCAACATCATTTTGGGAATCTCTCGAGGGCTCCTTTATCTTCATCAAGATTCTCGGTTGAGAATTATTCATAGAGATTTCAAAACTAGCAATATTCTGTTGGATGAGGAGATGAACCCCAAAATTTCAGACTTTGGAATGGCTAGGATTTTTGGGGGAAATCAAACTCAAGAAAATACTAATAGAGTGGTTGGAACATAGTGAGTACCACAATCCTTTCTATTCATTTCTCGAATTTTATTGTTATGGTGCTATAGCACAATTGTTTTTTAAGAAGTCCAAAAAAAAAAGGGGGGGCAATAATAATGAGTACTACCATAGCAAAGTGCCTAATTATTCTTGTCTAATTGTGCAATGTAGTGGATATATGTCTCCTGAGTACGCTGCAGATGGGATTTTCTCTGTGAAATCTGATGTTTTCAGCTTTGGAATTGTACTACTCGAAATCATCAGTGGGAAGAAGAATGCGGGCTTTTATAACTACGAGCACTCTTTGAGTCTAAGTGGACATGTAAGTGTCAAGATGCATCATCCCTCCATTTCTTCTAAGGATCACTTTTATTAAATGAAAAGTATTTCAGGCATGGCAATTGTGGATGGAACAAAAAGCACTGGATTTGGTGGATCCATCACTAAGTGAGACATGTAATTCATGCAATGCTGTGAAGTGCATCAATGTAGGGCTTTTGTGCGTGCAAGAAAATGCAGCAGACCGACCAACTATGGCTTCCATTATCACAATGCTTGATAGTGAAACTGCAAATCTTCCAACACCCAAACAACCTGCTTTCTACATAAGAAGTGCCCCCACTGCAAATTCTTCAAATGGGCCTCCCAATTGTTCCAAGAATGAGGTGACAAATTCCACGGTGGTAGGTAGATAGGGATGAGAAGTAAAATTTAGCTTACTTTCCTAAGCTACTAGTCTTTCTAGCCATGGTATGACTTAGTACTCTCTGTAAGTCAATGACTTTTGCCTTGATTTATGTCAATTCATTTCTTATATTAATAATGATACTATATATAATAGGAGTAGATTTGGACAATTTTACCCACGGAATTATTCATGGGAATGTTGTGAAATTTACAATTTAAAGAGACATTGGAAGGATTCAGAAAATAGGAGAGTATGTTTAGGTCATTCCATATTTCTATGTACTTATCAACTCACTGCTCAGGTTTTACCCACTTTGCATAAGAGTGGTGACAATTTTAGCTGTCCACAGCATTCTTTCCTGAATCTGACGTAGTCACCTACTCTCTCCCCTTCCAAAATAGAAATAGCACCCACCCGCTCTATGAATATAACCTGTAACCCCTCTCCCCTCTCTCCCTGCGTGTAGTCTGCAACAATCTCCCTCCAAGCTCTGTCCCTTCCTCTCTCAACATGAGAAAGAAATATAAAAGAAGTGAATCTGGGCTTCTCAGCACATTAGGCAACATAGTACTGATCATGTGCACCTTTTAAAAACATGTAGTTGATGTAGAGCGGGTCGCGGATAATTTCATGGCCAAGATGGACCAGAAAAGGCCCTATCGGAGACGGAAATGATCCGGACCGTCAGAACTTAAAACGGACGTATCTCGCAAACCAGAATGAGTTATCAGACGTAAAATATATGATTTTGGGGTAGGAGGAGCTACTTTAGCTGTGCAAGCTGGATTTACGAAATACCATCAGATCGACGGTCGTTTCCCATTTTAAGTCCGTTTTTATTATAAATAGTAAGTTTTAGTTTGATTATTACTCTTTATTGGTTGGGCTTTAGGAGTTGCATCTAACATGAAAAGTGGTTAGAATAATTAGGAGAACAGCGTGGTGAAGCCAAAATAGGGTACTTACTATTTTTTGCCGAAAACGTTGCGCACTAGTAGACATCATGACCGTCTATAAGTAGTAAGTTTACCATAAGCCGCGATTTCTAAGAGTTTTAGTTGTAGTTTGATTCCAAATTTCTTCCATGGCTTAGTATCTCTATTTAAAGGGTTGTTGACTCGTTTATTTCATTCATCAATCAATCAAATTACGAATTTTATAGAATTTATTTTTTATTTTCCTTGTTTTTTCCTTGTGGATTTGAGAAGTCTCTGTGTGGAGTCGAGAGAAACTCTGGGATTCGGAGTAGTTATCCTTGAGGAAGACAGTGATCAACCTAATCACGTTCATCCCTGCGTAAGTAGTGCATGTAGCTCAACATCATTCTCCTCTCCCAAAATCTAGTGACACTCATTTTTTAAAATTTTGCACAAGTTGATTATACACCATTATTAGTGGGAGGGGGGGCTTTTTCACTGTTGGTCAATAAACGGTCTGCTGCTAATCTTGTATACGGTTTGGCCTTTATATTTTTGTATTGACGATAATGACCTCAAATAACCTAATATCACTTACTCAAGCTACCCCATGGTGTGACCCACGATAAAGGTCTGGCCCGTCATTAAGTTTTTGAAAAATCCATCCTGTCCATCTTTTTTACCATCTCATTTTAGGCCTTGAGCCCAAAAATGAGCTAGATCCAAAATTCAAGTGGGCCACATGGCATGAAACAGTAGGAGGTAAATGTCTACCGTTAAAATCTTCCCAGGATCCACTATGTTGTCTCTGTACCATCCAAACTGGTCATTCCCAATGGGATGAACTGAAGATACAGAGATAATAGCCAGATCCAAAATTTTGTGGCCCATAGGTGGTCGTTCGGTACCAAATTTTGGATCTGCCTGATTCCCAACTGGTGGGACCAGGTGGATTTGTCAGAAACATCAAGGTGGAGCCCGAGTGTTTGAAAGGTGGACATCCAATCTCCACTGTTTCCTACCATGTGGCCCGCTTGGAGTTCTAGATCTGCCTCATTTCTTTGTCCACCCCCTAACATGAACTACTAAAATGGATGGATTCATGGATTTCTCAAAAACATAATGGTGGGCCTCACCATTCTTTCAACAACCGCATTCAATACCTACTCTTTCTTGTTGTCTTGTCCACTTAAGTTTTGGATATGACTCATTTTAGGCCCACCCTCTAAACGATTTGTAAAAGTTAGTAGAGAAGGTGGATTTATCATAAACATCATGGTGGGCCCACGAATTTTTCAAGTTACCAACCTGGAACTAACTGGGAGGGAAACAGAGACTCTCAGCGTAAATATCCAACTGTTTCCTTCTGTGTGAGTTTTGCATTTGCCTAGCCTACCTCCTTATGTGAACTGGAAAAATGGATAGACCGGTTGGGTTATGGGCCACTCAAGTTTTAGATCTGACTAATTTTTAAGCCCACCGACTAAAATGATATGGATAAACTGGTGGACTGGTTGAATTTATTACAAACTTAACCAAGGGCATCACAAATTTTTCAATGGATGTTCCTAGAACATTTGGAAGGAACATAAAAAAATATATATATAATATAAAATATAAAAAAAGAAAAAAAGGAAACAGATGACGTGGATTACTGAGGTGACACTGCTGCCACAAACTCCGTTGGCCCACCATGATGTATGTGTTTTATTAACACTTTTTCATCCATTTTGTCAGCTCATTTTAGGGCATGATCTCAAAATTTGAGAATATCTAAAGCTCAGTTATCACGCCACAGGAAACTATGGGCATTCAATACCCACTGTTTTGTGCCATGTGGCCCACTTATGGGGCGGATATGCCTATTTTTTAGCCCACTCACAAACATCACAGTTGACCCTATAAATTTTTAATGATGAGCTTTTAATACCCACTGTTTTCTGTCGTGTGGCTCACCGATCTGCCTCATTTTTTCAGCCCATGTCTTTAAAGTGATCTGGAAAAAAGTAGTAGACCGGATGGATTTGTCACAAACATCACAGTAAACTGCACCGATTATTCAAGGGAGGGGGATTTTATTTTGGGCATTCAATGCACTGTTTGGTGCGTGTGGCCCACTTGAGTTTTGGGTCTTCCTTATCCTTTGGGCCCATACCCTCAAAGGACATGGCAAAAATGGTGGGCCGGGTGAATTTTTAACAGTGGGCGTCCAATACCCACTATTTCATACCATGTGTCCCACTTGAGTTGTGGATTTCCTTTTTTTTTTTTTAGCCATACCTAACACTGATCTAGCCATCGTCAAACATCACAGTAGGCCCACAAGTTTTTAAAAGGAGAGATTCGATGACAGGTGTTCAATACCCACTTTTAGTACTGTGTGTCCCACTTGAGTTGTAGATTGCCTTATTTTTGGGGAGGCTACACCCTAAAATGATATAGCGAAAGTGGTAAGCAATGAAGCGGATATATCACAAATATCATGGTGGCTCCATGAATTTTTTAAGGGAGAGAGTTTCACGGTGGGCATTCAACACCTGGTGGTTAACGATGTGGGACCCACGTGAGTTTTGGATTTGCTTCAATTTTGGGCTCACACTGAAAATGATGTGGCAGAACTGGTGGGAGTGGATTTGTCACAAATTTCAAGGTGGCCCAGCGAGTTTTTCGAAGGAGAGATATTCAACAATTGGCATTCATACCCAATGTTTCACGTAGTTTGGTTCACTTGAGTTTTGGATTTACATTATTTATCTGCCCATGTCTTAAAACATCCACCAAAAGTGGTGGATAGGATAGATTTGTTGCAAACACCATGGTGGACCCATGAGTTTTTAAGCGGAGAAAGGATAACTATGAAAGCGCTCATGCATGCCTTTTTTTTTTTTACAGAGAAAGTAGCTGCACGACTCTGTGGCGCCCACCATGATTTATGTGTTTTATCCATGCTGTCTATCCATTTTGTCAGCCCATTATATAAACGTGAACCCAAAAATTGAGGCAGATCCAAAGCTAAAGTGGACCACACCACAAGAACAGTGGGGATAATGATGCCACCGTTTAAAAATTCCTTAAGCCCATGGTGATGTAAGTGTTTTGTCATGCCATCCATCCATTTGCCAACTAACTTTAGGGCATGAGCCTAAAAACATGAGGCGGATCCAAAGCTTGAGTGCCACAACAGGGATCAGGATTCGCACCATTGAAACCTTAATTGTTAATATATATTGATTTTAATATATTTTGTAATAAAAAATTATTATATAATATATACAAGAAGGTTTGCAAAAATACCCTTTTTTTGTATTTTGGGAATAGTCTCACATTGGAAAAGGAGGAGAAAGATTTCGAGTATATACGTGGAGAGTGGAGTATTATAAAATTTACCCACATGGTCTAAGTATGGAGCTTGCGTGTTCACTGGAACACCTGTGCGGGCTCGAGGTCGGGCATGGGCTTGGGCTCGGTCTTAGTCATGGGCATAGGCTCGGTGCGAGGGTGTGGACATGTGAGGCAGTGTGGCTGTAGAGGCGCTAGTGGTGCACTTTGCACTTCGCATGTCCATATCATGTCGCAGAGGGCGGTGCGACTAAGAGGCTAAGGCGGATGGCTGGCTGGAAGAAAGACTAGAGGACTGAATGAGGTCTCTCAGTATATATATATGGCTGGAAAAAGAGGTGTTGCAGAAAGGTGTAACTGCTCATGCACTTGATTGCTGACTATGCAGAAACTGCCGCATGTGGCTAGCCCAACAAGTAGAAACGGCTAGCCAGTGTCTCACAATGGTCAGAAACAACCGCATGCAGTAGCCATTACACTACATGCACAACAGCTAGAAATTGCAAAAAACGGCTAGTTTCTCCAACAGCTAAAAAATGGTTAATTGGAATTTATTTCCCTGGACCATACCCCTAGCCACCAATGCCTATATAAACAGGGCCTGGATGGGTTTCCAAACCATCACAACTCACTCCAGCAGAACCCATACGAACCATAGCTACTCCACTCCTACAGACCAGAGTTCTAGCAAGATAACCAGGTTCATCTGAACCATTGCCTGAAGATCAGACCAACAATGTGGTGTAAAACGGTTCATCTGAACCATTAACTGAAGAACAGACCAATGCAGTGATCTAAATCATAATTCATCTTCTTCTCTCTTTTCTGAGATTTTTTCCTTTTATTTTTTGCCAGATACTGTGTAACAAAGTTCCATTGGTGGGCCTTTGTGTTTGCTGAACGCAAACCCACACTAGGCTCGTCGTATCCTAGAAGCAATTTGCCTGTAACCTTTTCAGCATAATCAATTTACTTGAGTATGGGCAAATAACGCTTTAAGGATAGCGTCCCAGACGTGCTTCAGCCTGTCCTTATTTCGAGAATATTTTGGTTCTTCGGTTTACATAATTTTACAGAAAATTATTATTTCTGTATTTTGGTCAACAATTTTAAAGCGTTATTTCTGATGGAAGCCGATAGTGTATTATCTATCAAGTTGATGAATCAAGACTTGATTCGTCTTAATTGAGTCGATGAAACCAATTTTACTAGATGACAAGACAAACTCAAGTTCTTCTAATGACGCTGAAGATCTTCTACATCTTCAATCCAAATTTGTAACCGTTTCCTAAAGCAACTGAAGCAGACACACCTAAACAGTTCGCTACCCACACCAAACGAGCTGAAGACGAATTCCTGTGTCGTAGACACATTCTGAATGCGCTCTCCAACCGTATGTACACATAAACATCATCAGCAAAAGAAATCTAGACCGCTTTGGAGTACAAATATAAGGCCAAAGAAGAAGGTACCAACAAGTTTCTGATTACCAGGTACTTCGACTATAACATGATAGATAACAAACCGTTGCTAGACCAAATCTAAGAACTACAACTAATAGTAAACAAAATCAAAGCCATTAAAATTGATCTTCCCGAATCATTCTAAGTCAGGGCTATTATCGCTAAATTGCCACCGATGTGGAAAGACTATAGAAAGAAGTTGCTGCATAAGACTGAAGACTATACACTGGAACAAATCCAGAAACATCTCAAAATTAAGAAAGAATCCCGCAACAGTGATAAAAAGAATAACGACGGGAATTCCCCGTCCAAAGCACACGTAGTGGAAAATACTAATAACAAGAATATTGAGAAGGACGACTCCCTTAAACCCAAGAAAGGAAAATTCAAGAAAAACACCCAAAAGAAGAACGCAAAGTTCAAAGGCCCATGACATGTCTGTGGGAAAAACAGGCACTTTACTCGAGTCTGCCGATATCGCAAATCTAAAAAAAGAAGCAAGTACAGTAGAAGAAGGCGATATTGTGGCTATGATCACTTAGGAGAATACTATCCAAGGAAAGGTTCCAGGTTGGTGGTACGATTGTAACGTCTCGGAAAATCCGTACAAAGACCTAAGTACCACCTCAGGCAGAAATCACTCAGGACCAAATCCTTTATGAATTAAATGAAAATTAACTAAGTGTTAAACTAAATTATCTGTGAAATTATCTTGAACCACTTTAAATACGAACTGCAAGACCCAAAACTAGTAGAATCGCTAACGCTACATTACTTAGAAACCGAGGATTAATCTCAAAACCCAGTTGCTCTCGGAAGCGCTTTGAAACTTCGTATCGGACCTAAACCATGCGTCGAAAGTCTGATGACCGCGAAACTATACAGTTATAACTACCTTTTTGGGCTTGAGAACCATCACGAGAATTGAATCCAAATAGTATCCAGAAACACACAACTTGAACCTGAAGCAAATGTGTGAGAAACGTGAATACTTTTAGAAAAAACCTTAAACTTAAGTGAATTGGGTCGTTCGCTTGCGGGCCAAATTTAAAGTTTCAGACTGTCAGATTCTAACCCAAATACACCCTTGTATCGGGAAAATTTTCCTACACAGGTCAGTGTACTTGTGGCCCTGATCGAATGACGATGATCGTTAAACTGAAACAGGTCCACCATGGTTGATCTATAAATCCGATCAGATCGAAATCTTAACTTGACATAGATTCATCGTTAGGGGACTTGCTTCAGACCGTATGCAGGTAATGGACCTCCAGCTGAACTCCATTGGCCTGAAACAGGCGACTTTTGGCTATAACCTAAGTATACCATGGCCTTGGGGCCATTGAGCTCACTTCTGAGCCTATATAAGGCCTTTAAACCCTCTCTCTCCCATGTCATACGAATTTTCTAAACCCTAGCAGAGAAAAGAGAGAAAAGAGAAGAAGAAAGTGAAGGAGAGAGAGAGAGAGATAGAAAAATAGTTGTTGGGATTCTTCCTTGCCGCTCCACGTGCAGGATCGTCTCTCCCATATCGCTATATCGACAATTTCGGTTCTATTTTTGGGTAAGAAATCCTAACCCTAATCTATTATAGGTATCCAAATAGAGTAAATAGTGAAATAACTGACCTATTTCATGCTATATGTTGTCGTTGTGCCATAGACAAAGGAGTAGTGTTCAAACTGAGTTTGATACGAGTTTACTGGCGAAAGGTGCAGACTATAAATGTTTAGGTTATGGTTTTTTCAAGGCTCTCAATGTCAGTAATGATTTATGACTGACTTGATTGCTGTCACATGTGCTTAGATACGACATTTTCTATATATTATACGTATACCTAAACTATGTCGTATATAATGCGTTGTATGTGTTTGTTGAAATGTCTGAATGAATATGGATTTATGATTTGTGTTTGTCATGCCTATTAAATTGAGAATCTATGACCATAGTATGTGTGGTAACTCCTTTGTGAAAGGATTCTCCGTAATATATGTTTTAACTAACATATTACATGTATGTTGAAATGTGTAGCCTAAGTATTTGGTAAAATGTCTGAATGAGTAAGTGGTTGATAAATTGTACTTTAGAAGGGCGTTGAGGTAAGATCCTCAACTACCTTAGCTACGTGTATAAATTCCTTTATGTATTTTAAATCCAACTACGTGATTTATGTATGAAACACATGTGTAAGATGTCATGTTTACTATGTGTTTTACAAAATACTCAAATGATTGCGATGCTTGAATTATTTTCTCAATACTGCTATAGTTACCATATGTGAACGTTACTGCATTGAAGTGTGATTGGGACTACGATGTAGTCCAAGCAATCAGTAATAGGTTCTGACCGAGTGGCTGACATAGCATCGTCACACGGACACGTTCGATGAATCCAAGTCTGAAAAGGCCAAGCTATATGTCCTAGAGGGGGGGGGGGGGGGAGGGTGAATAGGACTATGCCAAAATTAAAACTTTAACAGCGGAATGAAACAAAAGAAATAGTAAAATAAAATAAATCAATTCTATGTGCTGAATTAAAAGCAACCTCAATAAACAGGTATTGAGAGGTTGATACGAATTCAGTTCTAAGGACAACCTTACACCATAAAAACCAAGGGTTTATGGTAGGACAACCTTATTTCTAGAACGTTCTTTGTATCAAAAACTCAAACCAAAGAGGAATAAATAAATAGCGAAGAATTGAAATAACTTGAAGGAATTTAAACCTAAATTATTACAACATTCCCCACTGTCCTTGAAATGTAAAAATTACAACATTCACATCCACACATACATTCCACAATTTTGAATGATAAAGAATAGGAAAATAAAACTCACATCCACAACACAGAGAATTATAATGGTTCACCTGTGTGTACACCAACTGTTCAAAAACAGCCACACAGCTACTCCACTCCTAATATCCTCACACAGGGATATTAGCGTTCACTATCAAAATAGGTTTCATAGGTTCACCTAAAACCTTCACAATTGTGTCTTTTTAACTTGGGCTTACATAATCCAAAAACTCACACTTTCTGAGTTTTCTGGCTCTCCTCAGATAACCACACAAATGGAATTTTTCTGGCGAATCCCAAACAAAAACCAAAAGAATGGAAATTTTAGAGAATTATAAAATACCTAGATTTCTCATCTTGTAGTAGCCTGGAAGAACCAATCGGAATAGAAATTCGAATATGGAAGTTCAATGTCCAATACTCACTTTACAATGGTTCTAAGTTCTAATTGATTTTAAATTAAATCAAATTAGGCTAGCTCTATTTGATTTTAATTTCAAGAAGAAGGAAAACAATAATTCCTCTTTTCAAATCAGATTGGAATATAGAATAAAATCAAATAGTAAAAAGCTAACAAAAGAAAATAGAATTATGCACAATGTAGCTTAAAAACAAACACAAACTCATCTCAGAGTGGAGCCTTGAATTCACTTAATTTTCAATGTAAAAACTCTGAAATTCGTGTACTATTTATAACTGCAGAAATTCGTCTTCGACTGGTCCTAGGGTCACCACGACTGGTCGAAGAAGAAACAGATTTTTGAATTTTTGAGTCCGATCGGATAAAACCGTTGTACGACCGATCGTAAGCAGTCCACGACTGGTCGAAGGTAGTCCACGACCGGTCGAGACCCTTCTATGACTGGTCGTGCGACACTTGATTTTGTCGCTCGAGTTTGAGTCATAGCTGCACGACTGGTCGAAGGTCGAGTCGAGACCATCCCACGACCGGTCGAGCAGACTCCAGGACTGGTCGTAGCAGAACAAAAAAAATCTGATAATTTGCAATAAATCTAAGACTAGTCCTGGAATTTCTTAGACTGGTTGAGCCAGTGCTAGGACTGGTCGAACAAGGTCTAGGACTGGTCTTAGAGCAGACCAAAATCTTATGAATATATTTAATTGAATTATGTAGCCAAAATGACTTCCCCTAAGGTCAAACTAAGGTCTATCATACCTGGGACATGAAGTATGGACATTGAAAACTCCATTTGCTTAGACTTTGAACTTTATGAAGCTTGAGTTCTTCTTGATGTAGCTTGAAAACTTCACAAGCTTTGAAATCAATGTCATTTTGAGTTGTATTCGAGTCCCAAACTATGCTTGAGTCTTGATCTTGAATATACGTGAACTTGAGCTTGAGTCTTGAAGTTGAACTTTTTTTTTTTTTTTTTTAATATCTTTTATATTGTAGCTTGAACTAGCTTGAAGAATTCATCTTCTTGACTTCAATTGTTGACGTGGTGTCTCGAACAAATTTATTAAGATATAAACACAAGATACATACAGAGGTTTTAACACACAAAATTTGACAACCAAAGAGGAATCAAACCATAGCACTAACAATCTCCCCCTTTGTCAAATTTATGACAAAACTCATTCGCATAATTCAATAAGATAATTCTTTAAGGAGAAGATCATACCTTTCAAGTTTACGTGCATCCTCCCTCTCGCATCATATATTAATTCTTCGACTGGTATCCAAGGGCAATATTTCCACAGATACCGACGCAGATTGCCTACTGACACCATTAGTAGCAAGGTGGCTACGGATAGTGCTCCATGGGCCCATATGATATATATGTTTTATCCATGCCTTCCATCAAATTTCTCATATCATTATAGAGAATGAACCAAAAAATGAGGGAAATCAAAATCTCTAATGGACCACACCAGAAGAAAATAATGGCGATTGAATGGCCACCATTAAAAACTTCCCAAGGCTCATTGTAATGTTTACTTATCATTCAACCTGTTTATTAGGTCATGCACGCCTAGACGAAGAGAAAAAACAAATATCAGCTTAATCCAAAACTTTTGTGGCACCTAAGAAGCTTTTAGGGGTGAGTGTTCAATCGCCACTCTTTCATGTGATGTAGTCCCATATGATCTATATGCCATTAGTAAAAAATGGATCCTTGGATATGATTCACATCAAAGCATAGGCAATCCACGTTCCACTGAGTACCACCACATGCACAGAGACGTGTAGAATCCAAGCAATAATCAGAATGTAGATGCCTTAGTCCTAAAATAAATGTAGCCCACTCAACTAGTCACTAATAGAATAGTCAGGGACAGCATTTACCTCTCCCTAGTCTTCCTTTGAATTGTTGGTCAAAAGACACTGTTATTTTCGACATCCAGTGCCTGTCAATTCATCAGAGGGGTGGTCAAAGAAAGTTTTTCCATGAGCTTTCCTAAGCCATCCACCACACACATGTTGATACATAGAGGTGCAAATTCCAAGAAATTTATCAAGCGCACCCACTGTTTAAATGGGACTGGGACTGTGTGGTGGAACACCATGCATGGACCGTAGGGCCCATATGATTTGTGTTTCATCCATGCCCATCCATGTTTTCATCTCATTTTAGGGCATTAGTTAAAAAATGAGGGATATCCAAATCTCAGGTAGACCACATCATAGAAAACAGTGTTGACTGATCGCCCACCATTGAAAACTTCCCAATGTCCATTGTAACGTATATTAGCCGTACAACCAATTGATTAGGTAACGCAAAACCTGAATGAAGGAGAAATAGAAATACCAGCTTGATGCAAAACTTTTGCATCCCTTGACAAGCTTTTAATTGTGAGCGTTCAATCACCCATGTTTCCTATGGTATGGTCCACCTGAGATTTCGATCAGTCTCTTTTATGGGATTATGTCTAAAATAACTCTGTTTCCTATGGTATATGCCACCTGAGATTTGTATTGGTCTCTTTTTTTATATTATGCTTAAAATAATGGACTCTGCCAGCTTGGTGGCTAGTGGTCGGTGCTATTAGACGCCACCATGATGTATGTATGCTATGCATCCATATTTAAAGATAATTTTAGGGCTTCATCCAAAAATTGACGTAGATTTAAATATCAGGTAAAACAGCAGTGATTGGATGTCCAAAATTAAAAAAAGCTGGTAGGGCATACTGTAATGGTTATTTTACATCTAACCACCTGTTGATTAGGTCATACAGACTTGGATGAAGGGAAAAAAATATATATCATCTTGACCCAAAACTTTTGTGCCCCCGTTAAGTTTTTAGTGGCCCGTTAAGCTTTTAGTGGTGGGAGTTCAATCAACACTGTGAGGTCCATTTGAGATTTGGATCAACCTCATTTTTGGGCTCATAGCATAAAATGATCTATAAGAATGGGTGGACGGCATGGATGAAACACATACATCATGGTGGGGGCCACAGAGCACTGACCACTAGCCATTGGCTAGTGGCAGGGGAGTAGCCAATCCCTTCCTAAAATAAATCTGTTTCCTAGGGTACGGTCCACCAGAGATTTAGATCGGTCTTTTTTTCGGGATCATGCCTAAAATTACTGGAAAACTGGATGGACGGTGAGATAAAAGAACATTCATGGTGGGGCCAACATGTGCACAGTACCGACGCAATCTGAATCCGATTATGGCGTTGAAGCTGCTTCTTAAGGCCGTTAGTTTTTCTCACAGCTTCCATGGCGAAGCAAAGATACTGCACCATGACAAGTATTATTCTCTTCTTCTCCTTTCTACCCTGTATTTGCTTGCTCGCTACAGCTTCAACAAACTCTATGACTCCAACCCAACCACTTACAGACGGACAAATACTTTCTTCACCCAACAATAATTTCGTACTCAAATTTTTCAATCCCTGGGATTCCAAAAATCGCTATGTAGGGATATGGTGTTGCACAAATTCATTAATGAACAGATTTGTCTGGGTCGCGAACAGAGAGAAGCCGCTTACAGATTTCGGGGGAGTTTTTGCCATCCAAAATGGCGGAGGTCTGGTTGTTCTGGATGGGATGAAGAAAGCAGTCTGGTCGTCAAATACTTCATATGTGATGAATAATTCTTCAGTTGCAGAGCTGTTGGATTCTGGAAATCTTGTGTTGAGAGAAGTGAATTCAGTAAGAGTCATTTGGCAGAGCTTCGATCATCCTTCCGATACACTTCTCTCAGGGATGAAGGTCGGAATCAACCTGCGAACAGGAGAAACGTGGACGCTGAGATCGTGGAGAAATGATAGGGATCCAGCACCCGGTAGCTTTACATTTGGGATCGATCCTCAATCACTAAATCAGTTCTTCATATGGCGGAGATCCATTCCATGCTGGAGAGGCATCTTCTGGAACAGGACTGCATTTAGTTCGCCTCTGTTCTATTTGATAACATTTACTTCTTTCAACTACAGCATCATTCGCAGTGAAGATGAGGTCTACTTTACTATCCTCTCTCCTACTGATATTGATTCATATAGCTTTCTGGTGATGAAACCAGAGGGTATTTTTGAATTCGTCGAAATATCCGGAGGGTACTATACTTCCACATATTCACGAAAGGATCAGTGTAGAGTTTCTGGTGGTGGCTGCGGAATGTTTAGTAGCTGCAACGAAAATGGTATGCCACCATGTAAATGCTTGCCAGGGTTTGAGCCCTCATTACCTGGCAATTGGAGCTCTGGAGACTGGACAGGTGGGTGCAGAAGGAGGACTCCAGCGTCATGCCGTGATCTGAGTGAGTTCATACTTTTGAAAAGGGTGAAACTCACTCCTCCAGATTATAATGAACATATGTTCGGTGATTGCAGACTGTCTCTGTTACTTAATGATGGCTGCTACAGTGCATATGCCTTCAAAAATGGGAGCAGCGATGATGATAGTGGTACTTGTTACTACTGGTCTGAAGACAATTTGAAGGGAATTGTAGAGAATGCTGACGAAGAAGAAGGATCGGAATGGTGGGACCTTTACTTAGGGCTTGCATCTTCTGAGTTTGGTGGTAAGTTTTGGCAAGTTAAAATCCGGCCACCGCACATGGATAGCCACTACCCAAGCATAAGCCATTCATTTTCCGTTAATGAGATGAAGAGGCAGTATCCGCTACCAATTGTTTCTAGGACAAGCTTAACCTACAAAAATGGCTGTGATTCTTTCTTGACATCCAATCAATCCATTTGTTCTCTTTGATGCGTGATTGAGCTACACAACCGTCGACAATTGGGATGCGGATGCCCATCATTAAAACCCTTCCAGATTGTGTAGGCCCATCATGTTTTGTATATGCCACTCATTTCATTCAGACAAAAAGCGGGTGAGCATAATGAATGAACACCCTAAAAATCAGGCCATTCTGAAACTGCAGGTCAGGAATTCACCACGTGTTTTTAGAGGTTCTGGGCATGATTTTATAAGGTGTGCCCCACCTGTGTTTTGGACTGTCCTGATTTTTGTAATCCAGGGATAATATGAGGGGGCATACATGATGAACAGATTAGAAATCATGAAAACATCACACATCGGTTTGTAGGTTATGCTTATTCTACAAACGTTTGTAGTGGATCCAACCTCATTAATTATTAGTTTCTTTTGGATCAATCACTATGCATCCGGTTGAATGTACAATTTAGATCTCATCACACCCCGATACATAGCTCAAGTGGTAGACTGAGTGAAGATAATCTCGTTTCACAAACAAGCTAACATGCAAACGGTGGAGAGGCATGGTTACTCCTGCGATGAGATTCTACCTTGCTAAGCTTGAGACAATTCTTTGTTTAGGATTCAACGTTTTAACCTAAGAATCATTTTTATTTTTGAGTATCTTATTAAAAAATTTCAATTTTTTTCCTACTCTCCTTTGACTTGACTGTGGTTCCCCATTTTACAGAGCTTAATAGGACTGGGAGACAATGCGGAAACTGCGGCACCAACATCATTCCTTACCCTTTAAGCACTGGACCCGGTTGTGGTGATCCAACATATAGTAGCATTCGCTGCGACACCGAAACTGGTCAACTTCGCTTCCAAGCACTCGATGGCTTTTTTTATGAAATTACCAGATTCAACCCTGAAAGTAAGAAGTTGGTGGTCCAACCAGAAGGCATCGATCTTTGTTGGGCAAACAGTTCGAAAAGAAGTGATATACATCTGAATAGTAGCCTACCATTTTATGTGACCAACAACAACACTATTCTTTTGCTAAATTGTTCAACTTCCAAACACTTACCACCTTTGAATTGCAGCTCTTCTAGCCTGTGCCGTAGGTACATAGAGGATGGCAGAGCACCCTGTTTTGATCCACAGAGGTGTTGTAGTTATACTGTTGGGGATTTTCCATGGACATCTCACACAATTGGAGTTTCAAGTACTGGGTGCAGTGCTTATGCAAGCATTTTTAATTGGGATGGCCAAGACCTACAGTATAAATATTCAGAGGGAATTGAAATTGGCTGGAGAGATCCACCAGAACCAGTGTGTTATTCAGTAAAGGACTGTCAGGCTTGGCCAAACTCAACGTGCTCGCCTGATAAGGCAGAAGTTGGAAGGAAGAGGTGCTTCTGCAATGCAAACTTCTTGTGGGATGGATCACTGATGAGCTGCATGCTTGGTGAGTACTTGTATTTGTGCAAGGAATAATAGTAAACCAATGCTAATGCAACGGCTTTGTTATAGATGCACCAAATCATTAATCTTGATCATCTCTATATAAATTAATGTTACTTGAACGAGTTTTTTTTTTTTTTTTTTTTTTTTTTGATTGAGGAAGCATCTTATCGACACTTAATGTGAATAGTACAGAGTAGTAACGGCCATCTGATCACAATTAGAAAGATAAAGATGAGTGGGATCCAAAACCTACTTGGGATGTGCCCATACTACTTGTGTCCCATTCATCCCGCTTGTTTTATCAATGATTAGAAAGCAGTGAACAGCATATAGTTACAGGATAGTTCCTCTTCTAAAGTACAATGACTCAATGAAATGGCCCTTGTTTTTTGCTCCTTTAGATGGTGGTGGTAATAGGCAACCAACAAATTCATCCGATAAGAAGGGAGCATTGCTGCTAATTGTCACGATAACTGTTGTTGTTGGAATTCTTATGTTGGGGGCATCCATCTATTGTTTGTGGAAGAGGAAGGACAAGATAAAAGGTAAGTGAGAAACTGATCTGTCCTGAGATGGCTGATTGTTTTATAGACGTCTTTCAAGATTCTTATTATTTTGTTCAGGAAAGCGGAAGAACAGGCTGAATGGACCCATGCATCAATTAGGCACACACGTTCCAAGTGCCAATGGGTTTCTAGATGTACCTAAGAAGAGCAATGGCCTTGATGTACCACTTATAGATTTTGAAAGCATACAAGCAGCTACAGACAACTTCTTGGAATCAAATATACTTGGAAGAGGGGGTTTTGGAACTGTGTACCATGTAATCTTCCTTCTTAATTCTCAATTTTATAAAAACTGAAAGTTCTGTTTCAGAATCTCTTGGATGACAAGTGGAAGGAGGTTTGATGAATCCACAAGCACCTATACAGGCATACACAATACACCAACCTGCTGCATGCGCGGGACATCAAAGTCAACAACTACCTTGGCAAGAGATCAGGCCCCTAGACTCACTACATGGGCCATATGAACAAAAAAGATAGGATGTTAAGGAAAAAGCTCTGCAATCAATAGAAACCAGGGGCCTGCATGATGGGTGGAATGACCTCTTCTTGGGACCATGTCATCTACAAGATGGGTGCCAAGTGACACAGCTTACATGTCTCCCATATGTGCTAGGTTTTGGCAACCGTCGAGATTTGTGCATGCTTGGAGAGAATTCATGAAATATTTGATGATTATGTTTTTTTTAGTAGCCATTTCCCCTTGCAATTCTCTTTAACTCTACACTAATATTTGAGGTGACTGTTTTTTTTTTTTTTCTCGAAATATTGCTAGGAATGTTTTGTATCTTTATTTTATGTACCTGTGTATGTGCTTTTAGGGTAAGCTTCAAGGGGGAGAAGAAATAGCAGTGAAAAGACTTTCAAAGCTTTCTGGGCAAGGCCTAGTGGAGTTCAAGAATGAGGTTATATTAATTGCAAAACTTCAGCATAGAAATCTCGTTAGGCTTTTGGGTTATTGCATTGAGGGAGATGAAAACCTGCTCATCTATGAGTACATGCCAAACAAAAGCTTGGACTTCTTTCTCTTTGGTTTGTTCCTACATCCAAAAATGTTATAATCGATAACACATTCATGTCTTAATTTGCTTTACTCTGTTCATGGCAGACCTTTTTCTAATGAAAACACTTGGCAGATCCAAATCGATGCACGTTGTTAGACTGGGAGAAGCGCTTCAACATCATTTTGGGAATCTCTCGAGGGCTTCTTTATCTTCATCAAGATTCTCGGTTGAGAATTATTCATAGAGATTTCAAAACTAGCAATATTCTGTTGGATGAGGAGATGAACCCCAAAATTTCAGACTTTGGAATGGCTAGGATTTTTGGGGGAAATCAAACTCAAGAAAATACTAATAGAGTGGTTGGAACATAGTGAGTACCACAATCCTTTCTATTCATTTCTCGAATTTTATTGTTATGGTGCTATAGCACAATTGTTTTTTTAGAAGTCCAAAAAAAAAAATAATTTGGGCAATAATAATGAGTACTGCCATGTCAAAGTGCCTAATTATTTTTGTCTAATTGTGCAATGTAGTGGATATATGTCTCCTGAGTATGCTGCCGATGGGATTTTCTCTGTGAAATCTGATGTTTTCAGCTTTGGAATTGTACTACTCGAAATCATCAGCGGGAAGAAGAACGCGGGCTTTTACAACTATGAGCACTCTTTGAGTCTAAGTGGACATGTAAGTGTCAAGATGCATCATCCCTCCATTTCTTCTAAGGATCACTTTTATTAACTGAAAAGTATTTCAGGCATGGCAATTGTGGATGGAACAAAAAGCACTGGATTTGGTGGATCCATCACTAAGCGAGACCTGTAATTCATGCACTGCTGTGAAGTGCATCAATGTAGGGCTTTTGTGCGTGCAAGAAAATGCAGCAGACCGACCGACCATGGCTTCCATTATCACGATGCTTGATAGTGAAACTGCAAGTCTTCCAACACCCAAACAACCTGCTTTCTACATAAGAAGTTCCCACTCTACAAATTCTTCTAATGGGCCGCCGAATTGTTCCAAGAATGAGGTGACAAATTCCACAGTAGAAGGTAGATAAGGATGAGAAGCAAATTTTAGCTAATTTTCCTAAAAGCTATGAGTCTTTCTAGCCATGGTATGAATTACTACTCTCTGCAAGTTAATGACTTTTGCCTTGCTTTATGCCAATTCATTTCTTATATTAATAATGATACTATATATAATAAGGGTAGATTTGGACAATTTTACCCACAGAATTATTCATGGGAATGTTGTGAAAATTTCAATTTAAAGAGACGTTGGAAGGATTCAGAAAATAGGAGAGTATGTTTAGGTCATTCCATATTTCTATGTACTTATCAACTCACTGCTCAGGTTTTACCCGCTTTGCATGAAGAGAGGTGACAATTTTAGCTGTCCACAGCATTCTTTCCTGAATCTGATGTAGTCGCCCACTCTCTCCCCTTCCTAAATAGAAATAGAACCCACCCGACTCTATGAATATAACCTGTAACCCCTCTCCCCTCTCTCCTTGCATAGTCTGCAACAATCTCCCTCCATAGCTCTGTCCCTTCCTCTCTCAACATGAGAAAGAAATATAAAAGAGGTGAATCTGAGATTCTCAGCACATTAGGCAACATGGTACTGATCATGTGCACCTTCTAAAAACATGTAGTTGATGTAGAGCGGTTCGCGGATAATTTCATGGCCAAGATGGACCAAAAAAGGCCCGAGCAGAGACGAAGATGATTTGGACCGTCAGAACTTAAAACGGACGTATCTCGCAAACCGGAACAAGTTATCGGACGTAAAATATATGATTTTGGAGTAGGACAAGCTACTTTAGCTGCGCAAGCCAGATTTGCGAAATACCATCAGATCGACGGTCGTTCCCATTTTAAGTTCATTTTTACTATAAATAGTAAGTTTTAGTTTGATTATTACTCTTTATCTGTTGGGCTTTAGGTGTTGCGTCTAACATGAAAAGTATTTAGAATAATTAGGAGAACAGCGTGGTGAGGCCAAATAGGATACTATTTTTTGCTGGAAACCTTGCACACTAGTAGACATCATGACTATCTATAAATAGTAAGTTTACCATAAGCCACGATTTCTAAGAGTTTTAATTGTAGTTTGATTCCAAAATTTCTTCCATGGCTTAGAATCCCTATTTAAAGGGTCGTAGACTCGTTTATTTCATTCATCAATCAATCAAATTATGAATTTTATAGAATTTATTTTCTATTTTCCTGTTTTTTCCTTGTGGATTCGAGAAGTCTCCGTGAGGAGTCGAGAGAAACTCCGGGGATTCAGAGCAGTTATCCTTGAAGAAGACAGTGATCGATCTAATTACGTTCATCCCTACGTAAGTAGTGCATGTAGCTCAACATCATGCTCCCCTCCCAAAATCTAGTCACACTCAATTTTAAAAATTTTGCACTAGTTGATTATACGCCATTATTAGTGGGAGGGGGGCTTTTTCACTGTTGGTCAATAAACGGTCTGCTGCTAATCTTGTATACGGTTTGACCTTTATCTTTTTGAATTGACGATAATGACCTCTAATAACCTAATCTCACTTACTCAAGCTACCCCATGTTGTGACCCGCGATAAAGGTCTGGCCCGCCATTATGTTTTTGAAAAATCCATCCTATCCATCTTTTTTGCCATCTCATTTTAGGCCTTGAGCCCAAAAATGAGCTAGATCCAAATTTCAAGTGGGACACTGGCATGAAACAGTAGAAGGGAAATGCCTACCGTTAAAATCTTCCCAGGATACACTATGTTGTCTCTGTACCCATCCAAACTGGGATGAACTGAAGATACACAGATAATAGCCAGATCCAAAATTTCGTGGCCCATAGGGGGTCGTTCAGTACCGATTTTTGGATCTGTCAGAAACATCACGGTGGGGCCTGAGTGTTTGAAAGGTGGACATCCAATCTCCACCGTTTCCTACCATGTGGCCCACTTGGAGTTCTCGATCTACCTCAATTTTGTGTCCACCCGTTAACATGAACTAGCAAAATGGATGGATTCGCAGATTTCTCAAAAACATAATGGTGGGCCTCACTATTCTTTCAACAGACGCATTCAATACCCACTCTTTATTGTTGTGTTGTCCACTTAGGTTTTGGATGTGACTCATTTTAGGCCCACCCTCTAAATGATTTGAAAAAATTAGTAAACGAGGTGGATCTATCATAAACATCATGGTGGGCCCCATGAATTTTTCAAGTTACCAACCTGGAACTAACTGGGAGGGAAACAAAGACTCTCAGCGTAAGCGTCCAACTGTTTCCTTCTGTGTGAGTTTTGCATCTGCCTAGCCTACCTCCTAATATGAACTGGAAAAATGGATAGACCGGTTGGTTTCTCAAAAACATAATTGTGGGTCCATGACTGTTTCAAAGGGTTAAGGGCCACTCAAGTTTTAGATCTGACTAATTTTTAGGCCCACCACCTAAAATGATATGGATAAACTAGTGGACTGGTTGAATTTATTACAAACTTAATCAAGGGCCTCACAAGTTTTTCAATGGATGTTCCTGGAACATTTGGAAGGGAGAAAAGGAAACAGAGGACGTGGATTACTGAGGTGACACTGCTGCCACAGACTCCGGTGGCCCACCATGATGTATGTGTTTTATTAACACTTTTTCATCCATTTAGTCAGCTCATTTTAGGGCATGAGCTCAAAATTGGAAAATATCTAAAGCTCAGTTATCGCACCACAGGAAACTATGGGCATTCAATAACCACTGTTGTGTGCCATGTGGCCCACTTATGGGGCGGATATGCCTCATTTTTTAGCCCACTCACAAACATCACGGTTGACCCCGCAAGTTTTTAAGGGATTGATTCAATGGTGAGCTTTTAATACCCATTGTTTCCTGTCGTGTGGCTCACTGATCTGCCTCATTTTTTCAGCACGTCCTGGAAATGATATGGAAAAAAGTAGTGGACCGGATGGATTTGTCATAAACATCACAGTAAATTGCACCGATTATTCAAGGGAGGGGGATTTTATTGTGGGCATTCAATACACACTGTTTGGTGTGTGTGGCCCACTTGAGTTTTGGGTCTGCCTCATCCTTTGGGCCCATACCCTTAAAGGACACGGCAAAATTGATGGACGGATGGATTTACATTATTTCAACAGTGGGGCATCCAATACCCATTGTTTCATACCATGGCCCACTTTAGTTGTGGATTTCCTCTTCTTTTCTTCTTCTTTTTTTTTTTTTGAGCCACACCTTACACTGATCTAGCCAAAGTTATTTATGGAGTGGATTTTTCACAAGCATCACAGTAGGTACCACAAGTTTTTAAAGGGAGAGATTCAATGACAGGCATTCAATACCCACTTTTAGTGCTGTGTGTCCCATTTGAGTTGTAGATCTGCCTTATTTTTGGGGAGGCCACACCCTAAAATGATATAGCGAAAGTGGAAATTGGATTGCGTACCGAGTTACTCAGTAGGCACTTATCGTGCCTAGTAAACTCAGTTGGCCCAGCTCGAATATACGTGATCTATACACTCCGTCTATCCGGTTTTACATCTAATTTAAGGGGTTGAGCTCAAAATTGAAAAATATCCAAAGATCAAGTCGATCACACCGCAGGAAACAGTGGGGATCATGATTTCCACCGTTGAAACCATGCTAGGCCCAACAGTGATGTTTATTTGTCATCCAACCTGTTAATAAGATCATACAGACATAGATGAATGGAAAACACAAATATAAGTTTGATCCAAGACTTCTGTGGCCCCTAAGAAATTTTCAACGCTATAAGTTCAATTCAACTGTTTCCTGTGGTGGGGTCCATTGGAACATTGGATATGCTTCATTTTTTTGCTCAAGGCATAAAAATATCTGGTAAAATTGATGGGCGGAGTGGATAAAATACATAGATGATGGTGGACCTCACAGGATTTACTCAGTATGCTAACCGTAGTAAGTTACTACGCAATCCGCTTCCGCGAAAGTGGTAAATGGAGTGGACATATCACAGACATCGTGGTGGCTCAATGAATTTCTTAAGGGAGAGAATTTCACGGTGGGTATTGAAAATTTTGGGCTAGTGGACATATCACAGCCCAGTGGTTAACGATGTGGACCCACGTGAGTTTTGAATTTGCTTCAATTTTGGGCTCACGCTGAAAATGATGTGGCAGAACTAGTGGGGGCGGATTTGTCACAAATTTCAAGGTGGCCCAACGAGTTTTTCTAAGGAGAGATATTCAACGGTGGGCATTCAGTACCCAATGTTTCACGTCGTTTGGCTCACTTGAGTTTTGGATTTACTTCATTTACAGCCCATGTCCTAAAACATCCAGCAAAAATGGTGGATACGATAGATTTGTTGCAAACACCGTGGTGGATGCGTGAGTTTTTAAGCGGTTGAAGGATCAACTATGAGCGCTCATGCATGTCTTTTATTCATAGAGAAAGTAGCTGCACGACTCTGTGGGCCCACCTGATTTATGTGTTTTATCTATACTGTCTATCCATTTTGTCAGCTCATTATATAAACATGAACCCAAAAATTGAAGCAGATCCAAAGCTAAAGTGGGCCACACCACAAGGACAGTGGGGATAATGACGCCCACCGTTTAAAAATTCCTTAAGTCCACCGTGATGTAAGTGTTTTGTCGTGCCATCCATCCATTTTGACAGCTAATTTTAGGGCATGAACCCAAAAAATGAGGCACATCCGAAGCTCAAGTGCCACAACAGGGATCATGATGCACACCATTGAAACCTTAATAGGGCACACGGTGATATGTGTTATGGATGCCATCCATTCATTTTGTCAGCTCATTTAAAAGCATGAGCCCGAAAATGCAGATCCAAAGCTCAAGTGGACCACACCTGTTGGAAATAATGGAGATAATGCCGCCCTACATTGAAACCTTCCTATAGCCCACATGGGCCATATAACCTGGTCATAAGGACCTGGACGAAGGACAAATAGAAATTTTAGCTCAATCCAACGCACTTATGTGGCTCCCAATAGGTTTTTGACAGGAAGGATATTCAATCTGTTTACACCCATTCTCGGCATCTTGACATGAAGCAATTAAAGGCTGCTAGCTACTGTATATCGACACTATGGGACCTTAAGTGGTATGAAACCTTCTCTCAACTGAGAGTATCTTCATTCAATCTTCTAGCAAGGCACATTCGGTTATTAATATGAACGCACAAACCCTTACGTGCTCTTTTAGGAAAACACAATGCATGCCGCGTAGCCACGCTTATCATGCCCATTAATGGGGCAACGTACACAACACACATAAGAAACCTACTAGAGGAAAGATTTATCACGAATTTGACCATAATATTCTCGGTGAAGTTGTCGCTCACAGTCCTCTTAAAATGGTAGATCTTCCCAAAGACATTCGAGAAACTACAACGTTTGAAAAGATTTTGAATATCTGAAGGCCAAACCAATGTCCAAGCAAACCCAGCCACCAATTTGATCCAAGTCAAGAGAAATAGACACATTGGCTTGATCATGTCCCTCTCTTTGTACCTCAATTACAATTAAGAGATTGGGTGACCTAGAGAGGATATGGGCCGATAGCATATTTGTAACAAGTGTCAAATCCTACTCTGTTAGTTAAGAACTGAATGATCTAGACTAGGTCACCCAAATGAATGGTCGCGATTAATAAGGGATGTTCCTTTGATCAAGCCAGAAGAGCCCTATAGGGGAGCATCTACATATAAGAGCGGAGATTTAAGGCCCAACAACTTTAGACTTTTCAGAAAACTTCCTGGCTAGGAGATTTTGGATCTATCAAGGAAGCCATTTGAACTGAGAAGCCCTCGATGTAATTGCTAAGGATCCAAGATCAACAAGGAAATCCTAACGAGGGTTTCACCGCCTCGACAAGTTATAAAATGAGCAATCAAAGAAGAGCTTGGGGCCCTATGCCAAATACATCAATCTTTCTTTAGATTATCTTTCTTAGGTTTCTTAGTATAACCTAGTCTAGTTTTTACATAACCATTGTATATGGCTCCTGTTATAGTACATTAAGAGTAGAAGTAAATTTCTACAACCTTAAATTGTAGGACCGTGATCACCTAAGTTCTGATTTAGATAATCCCACCCACCTTAATCATTTGTTCCAATAGGCATATCAAGTATTTATCCATTTTTCCTTTCGTTTACTTATTTAGTTCTCTCACAACTTGTCAATTGTAATGAGCATCATTCTCAAACATTAATGAAATCGGCAATGTTTTGCCTTATTTGAAATGCATATGTACTCTTATGCCTTTGAGAAATATCTAACCCAAAAGTGCTGGTGAAAGAAAAAATCTTTAAGTCTGTATACTCACATCTATTGTCACAAGGTAAAAAGAATCCATTTGGAATGGCTAACCCCTATCCTTTCACAAATCTCCTTAACGGAAGCACAAATATTAGTGATTGAGAGGACCCTGGATATTGGATCCTAGTCTCCAATCTGTTAAGCTCAACATGGGGAAACACCAGCGGTTTAGTCAAACTTTGGACTCGAGTAGACTCTGGCATGCCCACACAATCTTATTCACAAACAAAAACCCAATTTAGGCCCTCGATCACTTGAGTATCCTAGTTTGATTGAATTCATAAAAACACTATTGTTTTTTTGCTCACCCGTGGGACCCAACAAGGTTCATTCATTTATCAATAAAATAAGATGCCTCCTAAATTGAAAAATGGTAGTTCTTTGGCTAATCCTACAAAAGAGCAATAAGATTTAGGCTAACTAGAGCTCATAATTGACATAAAAGTAGGGTCATCTTCCAAGAAAATTTTTGGTGACTTTGCCACATTCTTAGAACAATTCACTGGATGTACATAACATGTTACCAACTTATTCAAGTTACGACTTTAAATAAGTAAGAAAATGGCCTAAAGCCTTATCGCCAGACTAGAGGCCAAGGATAGAAGTTCTCCTCTACTACATCCCATTGGACCTGAGGAAGAACAACCTACTAAGCTTCTAACCAAAGTCAATCAGATTAAAATGTGAAATAATCATTTACCACCCTTGTTAGCAGTAGGGAACGACTGAGATAGTCAATTATATAGTCAATTGGATTACCCTGACCAGCAAAGTTATTACCTTTCAGGAAATCAATACCCCGACCTTTAAACAGCTCAGCTAATTACAATGGAACCCACACGACCAATTACCAAAGGGGGTAACCCTAAGTTACATCACTCGATTACCAAAGAGGGCAACCTTCAATGATAGCTTTACCTTACCAAGAACAACATAGGACGGAGGCGCTCAAGGGGCAACCATTGATCGTGCCTCTTACCCATAATAGATACCAAAGGTTAGAGACACCAATGGAGCAACTTCCAACCGCACCTTACCCTGCAATTGTTCCTAATGCGGCTTAGAACTCAAATGTTGAACAACAGCATAGAGTCTCAGGCCAAGAAAATCAATCAGGCTGGCAATGACTACTCGGTCGAGACAATATTATTGAAATCATCCAGGAGTATAGGGTACAACTAAACAGTCGGCAAATTATTCGGTTGACCTTTAGAAAACTATACCCTAAGTGGATAGATTGAAATTTTGAATTCTCTAGAGGTTTCAGGTTCCCTGGGTTCACCCTATTTTCACGAGGACAATGAGACTTTTACCATAAAGCCTATCGGCCGCTTCACCATGCAACATGGTGAGGCCTCCCATAACAACTTTTTAAAGCATAGGCTATTTGAAAGTTCTTTCATGGGAATTGCCTTACCTAATATATTAACCTATTAGCCGACTCAGTCTAGACCTAGATCAAGATGGAAGAAAATTTTCATATGCAGTTCTATCGTACTGAGCCAGAAATATCTGTAAGCAACCTTTGTAGTCTATGGAAATTGTCGGAGGAGTCGACTGAACAATTTATTGCCAAATGATTCTGCCTGAAGCTAAATTCACCAGGTTAGCCTTAGAAGGCATGGGTTTCAAGCTCCAAAAGAAGTTCAAAGGCATGTACTTTGAAGACCTATTCAAATTATTGACCAAGGCCACTAGGTACGAGCGAATCCTCTGAGAAGAGCAATAATGGATGATCTCGTCCAAGGATATGTTTTATCATGAACCAAACTATGAGCTGGCCATGGTAGACATAATACCTGCATGGCCAGGCTAGGACTATCACGTTTCCTATGAAGCAGTCGTGGTCGAGATCGTCGAAACATGGTCGTGCAAATGTCCAACCTTGAAAAAGGTCGACTACATATCCTCTACCATGCAAACATTCACCGAGATGAATATCAAGCGCTTGGACCTGAAGATTCACTTTGCCACCGCATCAGCATCCGCCGCTCCAGATGGAGATGATACCCATGTAGAGACAAAGGTTGGGGAGACAGAGGCTCCCACAAATGATGAGATCTGATTGCTGTCGATCCTTCCTGGCACACCTGACTCGACGTGCACACAATGGCATCGGCACCATTAGGATCGGATTGGCTTCATTCTCTGAGGACCGATTCGAGTTGAGGAGCAACTTTGATCGATACAACGAGCGATTGATGAGGAGTGAGGAGCGAATGTCCGGGATTGAACGGATGGTAGAGGCATTGCAGCGCACTGTACAACAGACTTTAGAGTTGATGACTTGCCGACGTGATGTCTCGGCTCCCCGAGATGTATCACCTACACCATAATCCAGCATTCTTTGCATGCATATGTGTCTATGTGATGGCTAGGACATACGTATCTTTTTGCTGCCCTAGCTTGTGTGTGTGTGTGCGACATTATATACATTTTCTTAGGATTTGTGCTACTCGTATAGTTTTGGATATTATTGCCCATGTTTGGGGTTATGTTTCTTTTTGGATGATGATATTTTTTTGGATATTCATGCCATTTTTTAGCTTTCTATTTGATACATATATACATGCGGTATATTTTTTAGTTCTTTCTTACATGATTCTTGTCCTCGATTCTATCACTTCAAAATATGTATTTATCTTCCAAAATGTCTAAACTGTGATTGTTGCTCCAACTTCAATTATGTAGAGTAGCATTGCTTTATATAAACTGACCATTTACCAATGACTAACAAAAAGGGAAAGAATAATATTCCCACCATTATGTGTGTATGTTTGTTTGATGATAATGGTGATGCAGGAAGACAGGGGATTAGCAGCTCAAGTAACAAATTATGTTCTTGTAAAAGTGTAATGTTTGAGTGGTATAATTGTGTAATTTTAAGTTGTACACATAATTTAGTTTTTTCCTACATGTTTTTGTCACGTAATTGACAAAGGGAGAGATTGAAAGTGTCATTGTTTGTCAATTAACGTGACGGTTGAGTCAAAGAGTAGAGTAAGCCTTATATGGAAGACTACAAGTTTGAAGACTCAACAAAGTGAAGATGTTCAAAGAATTTCAAAGGTAAACTAACCCTCACATCCCATGAGAAAAACACTCCAAGTAATAATCCCCTTAAAAGTTGTCTAATCTTTCCCAAAATCAACTAGGAAAACATATTGGCAAGGTTAGAAAAATAAAAAATCAAGTTACAAGTAAATCTGAATAGACACATGTTTTCTGCAACTTTCGACAACATCGAAAAAGTGCCCCATTTTGTCCAGCAACCAAACCTATATTATGGAGTAATTCACGATAACATCGAACGTATCTGGATGACATAAAAAATGAGCACTCAAAGGTCCAGCAAGCTCAAAAGGAAAATCAGTAAAAAGATCGATGAATCGAATTATGTTCGATGACATTGAATTTCAAAATTCGATGACATCTAATGTATGTTCGATGCCATCGAAAATGGACCAGTTTTTGTTATTACACTCAGCTTGCACACTTGTTTGTCAATCACGTGAATAGTTATGTCAATTAAGTCTGGTAAGCCCTTGGAAAATGAAGACTGAAGATGCAACCGAAGCAGAAGAAACAAGCTACATTCAAAGGGTAAAACGATGTTTCTATCCTCATAACAAAACAAACCTATACCCTTTAGATGATCCTGACCCAAATAGGAAACCATATTTAGATCATCCCTTAGCCAAAAAGCTCATATTACCCATCTACTTTAACTTGGCTATATAGGTTCAAAGTTGCTGAAAGAATTGCAAGACAAAAAACTTAAACAGGAAAAACTATCTCAACTTCGATTGGAAAAGGTGTAAAACTCTTAACCTTAGTATCCATTTTGCTCCGTCGGGTCCCATGGTCCTACTGGTCGAATTTCGGCGACTCACGACCTACGGGCCGCATTTGAGATGACCCTTAAGTTCCACCATATAAATTCGACCCGAAACTAGTGTCATAGTGATCGCATCATCGCCGTAGTTCCAACGCCGCATCTTATGCGGCAATCCGAGTTGTACACCAAAAGACATAGGTCGTACTTGTTTTGGACCGTAGATCTCGATTTATGGGACCCACCTAGGGTTCACGAATCCCTAGGAATGTTTGTATCATCCTAAAAGCCATTATTAGACTAGCTAAGCTAGGCTAGGAAATCGCTATGTAGCTGGTTTTCTTACCAAGGTAAGCAAGCTAGCATTCTTTTGTTCTAACCAAGGTCTGAAATGCTGACCTCTCCCTCTTCTCTAGGGAGAGAAGAAATCATTCCTCCCTCTTTCCTAACAACCCAATGACGGGTTTTGGTAAAAACCCCTTTCTTTAGAAAATTTCATTCATGTCTTCTATCCTCTCTTCCTCATCTCTCTCTCTCCCTCTCTTACAACCTTGGACGTCCCACCCTTTGACTGGAATCCAGCCCTCCATCAACCCAAAAACTCCATCATCCAGCCCTTAACACTAAATCTTGGCCTTTGAATCTTGTACTTGGGAGCTTGGAGAATCTCTTGGTGGTGGTACCTTGAAGATTAGTAAGGTGGGTGCTCTTGTAAACTAGGATCTCAAATTTTTACTTTCTTTAGTTATTCTTCTTCTTCATTTCATACTTTGAAGAATGTGGGGCCCACCAAATGATGGTGGAGGCCCCATGTCTTCTTGGGTGTGGCCATTGGCCCATCCTTTCTTGCATGCATAATCCATGGGTAGGGACATTCTCCATGGACCCCACCACGGCCCTTTTCTCTTAGATAAAAGGATCATTGGTTCATTTAGACCCTTGATCCTTGGTGGAGATGGCATCTCCACCATTGGATCTTGATTAGAAAGATGCATGCATATGTAGATCCTTGTATCTTCATCAATAATAGTGGATGTGTGGTTTGTGATGAAGGGAAGGGCCTCATTATGGCAGAGCCCTTCCCTTGTAGCCGATTCTTATTTTTTTTCTTTTGATTATCTCTTATTCTCTGATGTGTGTGGCCCACCTTGTGGCATGAAAGCATCCAGACTATCTAAAGAGAGTGCACGCCTATGGCTATCCACTCTATAGATGTTGATGACCTGTTTCCCCTTTTATAGGCACATGCAATGGATTTTTACATGAGGAATAGGTTTGGATATTTGTGGGGCCCACTGAGGTAGACCATAACACTGATTTCATGGAGTGATTTCCCCTTATTTTGGTTCTCATGCTCAGTTTACTTCATGTATATGTTGTTGTCCAGAATTCTGGATAGTTTCTGGATGATTTTGGGTCAGATTTTTGGATTGTTTGGGGGGTTGTTTTCACCCCTTTGATCGACTATTCCTGGAGGTGTTGACCCCACCTAGATGTGTACCAAATCTCACCTTCATCAAACCTTTTTTGAGGACCCAAAGGAGTGGCCCAAGTGGGGTGGACAGTCCAGATTTTCTGGACTGTCCAATAACATTCCGGTTTGAAAAAAAAAATATAAATATAAAATTATATTTGAAATGGTGGGCCACTTTTGTGGACCCCACCTTGAAGTACACTTGTATATGGAGGTTAGAAATTTTTTTTCCAATTTTTAGAGGACATGGCCCCACCCTTTTGGGATGCTCAAAATAAGGGCAGCAGCATTTTTTTTTTTCTGCTGCATTCTTTTGGACCTTGCTGTCCATTGTTGTTATCCAAGGTTTTTGTGTGGTGGTGCTAATCCCCTTCACCCATCTTGTGGCCCACCTTGTAGAGGCCAACCCCAGGTGCTTGTGGGCCACATATTTGATCAGATTTTGGGGTTAGAGGAGCTGGGACAGCAGTATTTTGCTGGACATCCAGCTAGGCTGAATGTCCAGCAATGGGTTGGTCGTCCACCCCACCTCAGGCCCACCTATGTGCATGTTTTTCCCAGCCGTCTACCATTGAGGTGTGGCCCACTTAAATGGGGACCAGTCCCTGGTGGGACGTCCCAAAGTGGGGCCCACCTGGACCTTGGAATGGGCCAGCCGTCCCACCCTTGGGACGCCCAAGGGGTGGGCTGGCCGTCCCACCTTGTGGCCCACTTGATGATCTGCATGGTCTTCCATATAGTGCCTCAAAATGAGCCATGTCGAAGTCGCCTGATAGCCGTTATTGTATGCGAACTCAGCCAATCGCAGATGCTCATCCCAGCTACCCCCGAAATCAATCGCGCAGGCCCGAATCATATCCTCAAGAATCTGGTTGACCCTCTTGGTCTGGCCATTGATCTGCGGATGATACGCGGTGCTGAGCTACAAATCAGTCCCCATCGCTCTCTGGAAGATCCCCCAAAACTGAGACGTAAACTTTGAATCTCGATCAGAAACGATCGAGACTGGAATGCCATACAGTCTTACAATCTCCTCGATAAATAACCTCGCAAGCCGGTCCATAGACCAAGTCGCACGCATCGCGAGAAAATGTGTCGACTTCGTCAGACAATCCACAACAACCTAAATGGCGTCATGACCGCGCTAAGTCCTCAACAAGCCCATAATGAAATTTGTCAACACGTGCTCCCACTTCCACATTGGGACACTCAACGGCTGTAATATTCTAGGGGATCTCTGATGATCTTCCTTGACACGCCGGCACGTGTCACACTCGGCCATAAAACTGGTGATCTGGCGTTCATCCCTTCCCAAAAATACTGTCACCTCATGTCACGGTACATCTTTGTCGAGCCAGGGTGGATAGAAAACCTCAATCGATGTGCCTTAGTCATAAGATCTCTGCGTAACTCAGGAATATCCAGGACACATAATCGACCTCTGAAGCGAAGTCCACCCTCTGTACCAATCCGCCAATCTGCCTGACTCTCTGATGTCGCCTCAGCCATATAACTCTGCAACAACTCATCAGCCTGCTGAGCCTCGATCACCCTTGTGATAAGAGAGGGTTGAATCGACAGGCTCGATAACTGCACGATAGAAGACTGCAGGCCGAAGTCAAAATCAAACTCTGCTATATCTTCAAGCATCCGCCACTCTTGAATCATCATATGCGCCACCAGGCCTCGTGCCTGACGGTGAGGGCATCCGCCACCAGTTTGCCTTGCCGGGGTGGTACTGAAGATCGAAGTCATAGTCCTTCAGGAGCTCCATCCAGTACCTCTGCCTTATGTTCAACTCAGACTACGAGAAGAGATACTTCAAGTTCTAATGATTGGAGAAGAGCTCGAACCTAACCCCATAGAGATAGTGCCTCCAGACCTTCAGTGCGAAAACAACTGCAGCCAGCTCCAAATCATGTGTGGGGTAGTTCAGCTCATGGATCTTGAGCTAGCGAGACGCGAAGGCCACTGGTCTCCCGTGCTGCATCAGGACAGCACCCAAACCAATATGTGAGGCATCGGTGAATACAATAAATCCGTCACTCCCAGAGGGAAGAGTGAGGACAAGAGCGGACGTCAGGCGGTCCTTTAACTCCATAAATGCTCGCTCGCAGGCGTCACTCCAAATAAACTCCACGCCCTTCCGAGTTAACCTGGTCAGTGGGGCTGCAATACAGGAGAAGCTATCAATGAAACGCCGGTAGTAGGCCGCTAAACCAAGAAAACTGCGGATCTCGGAAGCAGTCGTGGGCTGGCCCCATTGACGCACTGCCTTAACCTTTGAGGGGTCCACTGTGACGCCCTCCCTCGTCACCACGTGACCGAGGAACTTCACCTCCTCCTGCCAGAACTCGCACTTCTCCGGCTTCGCATACAGCTGGTGTGCGCGGAGGGTCTGCAACGTAACCTCCAGATGCTGTTCGTGCTCCTCACGGGTCCTCGAATAGATCAGAATGTCGTCGATGAAGACTACAAGAAACTGATCGAGATAAGGCCGGAAGACCTCATTCATCAACTGCATGAAGACCGCGGGTGCATTGGTCAGTCCGAAGGACATGACCTAGAACTCAAAATGACCATAACGTGTCATAAAAGCCGTCTTCGGAATGTCCTCCTCTCGGACCTAAATTTGATGATAATCGGAACGCAAGTCAATCTTCGAAAAGAACTGTACACCTTGCAGCTGATCAAACAAATCATCAATCTTCGGGAGCAGGTACTTATTTTTAATCGTGACCTTGTTGAGCTCGCAGTAGTCCACGCAGAGTCTCAACGAACCATCCTTCTTCTTCACGAAGAGTACTGGCGCTCCCCACGGTGAACTGCTCGGACGGATAAATCTAACTCGCGTAACTCGTCCAACTGCTTCTACAGTTCCTGCAACTCCAACAGTGTCATACGATACGGGGCCTTCGAAATAGGCGCGGTACCGGGCACGAGATCAATCTGAAACTCGGTGAGTCGGTGAGGCGGTAATCCCAGAATCTCCTGAAACACATCGAAAAAATCACAAACAATCGGCATCTGATCAATACAAGCGGCAACAGGATCCTCAATGGCGCAGGACATCAAGCAAGACAATGGCTTTCCTCGGGGCTTTGCAAAGAACTGAAACTGCGGCAAACCTGGTATACAAAATGTGACGGTCCTCGCGGAGCAGTCCAATATAGCATAGTACTCGGCAAGTTAATCCATGCCCAGGATGACATCGAACTCGGATATCGGCAATGCAAACAGATCAGTACGCAAAAAGGTATCCCCCACTAGAACGAGGCAGGACGAGCAAAATCGGCCCAACACAGCAGTCTTCCCCAAAGGAGTCGATACTGACAGACTCTCACGAGTAGACTCCAACGGTAGGCCAGTCGATTGGCAGAAACTCTTGGCCACAAAAGAATGCGATGCACCAGAATCAAACAACACACGTGCAGCGTATGCAGAGACTAAAAGCATAACCTCGACAACCCCACTAGATGACTGCGGATCCTGCTGAGCCACATAGAACCTAGCCTGAGCTGGCTGAGGAGGTGCCTGTCCCCTTTGAACGTGCTGCTGCTGTTGGGGTCGCTGAGGCGGTCGAAACTGCTGCCTCTGCTGCTGCGGCCTTGGAAGCTGGTGCTGATGCGGCTGCTGAGGTGGTCTCGGTGGTGGGAGCTGATGTCGCTGCTGCCGTGGGGGTCTCTGCTGCTGCTGTGGTGGAGGTCTCTACTGCTACTGCAGTGGATGCTGCCGCTGCTGGGGGTGAGGACACTCCCACATACGGTGCCCGGTCGCACCGCACACAAAACACGTGCCGGTAAACTACCTCAGAGGTGGTGCTGGAGGTGTTGCTGGTGCTCGGAAGGCTGGACGACCTGTGCGCCTCTGCTATGCGGTCGACGCTGCTGCGAGTTACCAGAAGGAGCGTGCTTCTTCCGGTCTCTGCTCTGACCATGATCAGACTGAGAACCGGCCCACTCAGCCTAAAAAATCTGAGCCTTCCGTACCACTCCCTCAAAAGTCGGGAGCTCGTGCCCAATAACACGGCCTCGAAGACCGTAACGTAAGTCGTCCTCAAAGCGGCGGGCTCTCCGCTCCTCATCATCTACCAAGTAAGGTGCAAATCTAGACAGCGCTATGAAATGAGCCACGTACTGAGCTACTGTCATATCGCCCTGCACCAAGGCCTCGAACTCCAACACTCTCTATAGTCGGATGTGATCAGGAAAATACTATCGGTCAAACCGATCGACAACTCCTCCCAGGTCCACACAAAATCGGTGTCTGCCGCTCGAGAGACTGATGTCCACCAATGCTCAGCCTCACCGTGGAGAAGAAATACGACTAATCGAACTCGCCGCTCGGTCGTGCATCCCATCGTATTGAATATCTTCTCCACATCGGCGCGCCATCTCTCAGCTGCTATCTGGTCTGGCTCGCCCTGAAAACGCGGGGGATTGAGTCGTCGAAACTCCCGAAGGAGGGCACTCGAGCGATCCTGCTCGGCCTGCTACGGTGAAACAACAGGGTGCCTGCCCTGCCCCTGTAGTGCGGCGGTCACATCCTGCAACATCTACTATAACTAGGAAGCACTCACGGATACGGTCGGATCCGTCCGGTCTCTGGTAGAGGAGATGCATCCCTAGGCTGGGCAGTAAGAATCTCTGGTAAAGGAGCCGCATCCATATGCTGGGCAATAGGAATCTCTGGTGGTGGAACGGGGATCGTCGGTGGTAGTGCGGGAGTCTCAGGCGGTGGTGCGGGGGTTGATCGGGTCACTCTCTGGTGCGCCATGTCCTATAGGAAGATTGAAGGTACCTATTAACTTGGAAACTCTCGAAGATACACACGTTAAGGGTCGGTAATAAAAGATCGCTAAGCTATCCGAACTAAGGACTCAATTATCCTAAATTCATAGCAGATATGTAATGTTGTTCTTAGTTATTCCCAAGTTATGCTCTGATACCAACTTTTGTCACACCCCAAACTCGGAAACCGGGCTCACAAAATTTTCGATCGCCGAATCCGGTGCCGACAGCCTCCATAGAACCCCATTCTCAGCTCCCGGTGCCCATGCACCAGGTTCCAATCCTGGGATGCTACTAAGAGGATTTTCAACATAGTTTGATTCGTAATAAGCATAACCAAAGGCATAACCTACAAATAATAACCAAAAACTTCATCACATTTCCACTATGATCAAAAACTTTACAAATACAATGAGCATAAAGGGAAATACAATGAGAATGGACAAAAAGCTCCAAAAAGATCTACTTTGCACTCCTTCCTCAGCGCTGCTGCGTCCTAACGTCACCTGCACGCAACGGTCGTGCATAAGCTTATAGAAAGCTCAGAGGGCGGTGAAAGTGTGTGTGCAAGGTAGTAATGCAGATATGCAGTATCAGAGTAATGCGGAACATGCTGATGAATCCATGAATATCACTAGCCGTACCAAGGCTATGTGATGCAAGGCATGAATGATGTCGGCCATACTAAGGCCATGCGATACGAAATACAACTCAAGCATACAAATCATCATCTAAGTCCACATATCAATACGGCTCAAATCTGGAATATCACCAGGGTCTAGTACACTCTAAACCAGATTACTGCCCCATCGCACGCAATAAGGTAAGTGGAAGAGACCTCACTATCCGCCTGCTAATATCGGGCTCGGCTCATCGATAGCAGACCCATTCCTCGAGCTGATCAAACTCAGCCTAGCTTGCCTCCTCCTCTCAGGCGGGTAAGGTCGTACTCCCTTCCAACTGACCACGACACAATGGAAAGCACGGCCTTCTGGTAATCGGCCCTCGTCGCTCATGCACCCACTCGGTCTAGACGTTGGAGCAACCTCTTGATATCATAAGGGTTTATGGACTTTTACGCAGGGATATTTATAGCACCCTATGTAGAACAAGATTTTCGGTATCCAATCCTGCCAAGCACGATATGCCTGTGGCGGCTATAGCCCTAATGTCGCTAGGGCGTACAGTAACCATATCACACAATGCGAATGCATGAATCACACTATCCAGTCATGCAGCAATTCTGCGCGTCTCGTGTGCTCATGTGGGGCAACACGCCTAACCGGGAGCCCTTAAACAATCTACCCGAAGGCATATGCTATGATCAGTCACTTCTCATATCAAGCATACATATGATGCGTATGATCATGAATCATGGAACTATATTAAACATGTTATATGGTAATGGATGTTGTTTATAACGAAGATGGGCCTAAACGGCTTACAAGTATGGGCCTAACAATGAGCCCTATGGAGAGTCATAATGCGGACATTTAACAACATTATTCTACAATGTGGACGTCAAACCAACATTGCTCCCAAGGCACAACTGTCACAACGTCATTACATAAGCCATGGTAGGGTCATACATCTTAATGGACTTGTGTACATCTAATTGGGCCTCGACCCATGGGCCTTAGGTACAACAAATGGGCCGTATAATATGGGCCTTAAGTATATCAGGTGGGCCTCAATGGTTGGGCCCTAACCACATCAAGATGAGCCTAATCATATGGGCCTCATGCATATCCAGGTGGGCCTCAACGGATGGGCCACAAATAGCCCAAGATGGGCCTTATACATATATCAAAGTGGGGCTCACTTGAACTATAGATCTGACTCATTCTTTAGCTCACGCCAAGAAATGAGCTTGCAAAATAGATGGACAGCTTGGACGCAACACATGCATCTTGGTGGGTCCCAAGAAGGCCCACCATCAGGTATATATATTACATAATATAATATATATATATACATAATATATATATATTATAATATATATATATATACACAGCCACACGTGCACACACACCACACGCGCACACACGCACGCACTCACACGCACACACATGCATGCACACGCATGCACCCACACGCACACACACGTATGCACCCACGCACACACCCACACCGTCCCCTGGATGGTGGGGATAAAACACATGCATCACAGTGGACTCCACCGTCCAGGCGGACGGTGGAGTAAAATACATAAATCACTGTGGGTCCCACATGGGGCCCATCGTAATGTTTACCTCCCATCCAACCCGTTCATAAGGTCACGCAGACCTAGATGAAGGGTAAAAACAAATTTCAGCTTGATCCAAAACTTCTGTGGGCCCAAAAAGGGTTTCAATGGCATACCTTCAATTGACACTGTTTCCTTTGGTGTGGGCCATCCGAGACTCAGATCGGCCTGATCTTTGGAGGGGGCCCACCTTAGGAGGTGGCCCACCAAATAAATGGTTTGGATGACAAATAAGCATCATGGTGGGGCCCATGGCAGGAGCCGTGGGTGGCTACTCGCCTAACCATCCGTCGGGCGTAGGCAGCGCCTGCGCCTCCTGACAGCAGCAGCAGGCGCTGCTGCTTCCTTTTGTTTTTTTTTTGAAAGAAATCGGTTTTCCTGTGGTTTTTCACAGGTGGGGCCCACATTAGAGAAATCCAATCCGCCCAATGAATTCTAGGGCTCAAAACACACCAAACAAGTCCAATATACAACATTTTGGTGTGTAGATACAACAAGGTGGGTCCTAAAAGCTTTGAACAGTAGGAAACAGGGTTTTTCATGGTGTGGCCCACCTGATTATCGGATTCACCTCATTTTTCGGCTCAACGCCTAAAACGAGGCAAGGGATAGGATGGACGGCGTGGATTGAATACATATATCAAGGTGGGGCCTACATGAGCGGCCACCAACAACCCCTTCTTTTTTTTCTTTTTCTTTTTCTCTGTTGCGCCACCTCCACAGGACCGACGCCAAGACCTCCACTGTGAAACGAGGTATCCTTCACTCGGTCTGCCAGTGAGGTAGGGAGCTGGGCGTGGGCCCAACATTGAAACGAGGTATTTTCACTTGGTTTGCCACCACCTGAACCATGGATCTGGGTGGGCCATGTCAGATCACACCTCAACGGTAGTCACCCTCATGTTAGTCACCTTAAGGTGGGCCTCCTTATGGACGGTTGGGATGGCATATAAACATCATGGTGTGTCCCACATAGATGGGGTCCACCGGTAGATGGCATGGATAAAATACACACATCATAAGTGGGCCATGATCATGGAAAGAGAGATCGGCAAAGATGGAGGGACCCCGCCACTATGGGCCCTTCTTTGATATGAAGCCTACATCAAGGTGGGTCCCACTACATGTGGCCCTTAAATTAAACAAATGAATGAAAATAAAATTCTAAAAAATCACTCACCGGCTTCTACTTGCACCCTAGGTTTCCTTAGCTCCTTAGCTTCGATTCCAACGGAGGAGATGGAGTTTGGATGGTTGAGATGAGAGATGAGGGGGTAGGAAAGGTGGGCTACACTTGTAGCTTTCTCGGAGAGGTGAGAGAGGCTTGGACATATGGAGGGTTTTTGGGTTGTTTGGAAAGTGTTTTGAAAAATGAAGAGAGAGGGGGTTGTAAAGAGAGAGGGATAGATGGATGATGGAGTGATGGATGTGGTGGTGATGGATGTGTAAGAACTTTTTGACTTTTGTGGTTTTTTGGTGTAAGAAAGGTATGGCTTGTGTAAGAGCTTTTTGACTTTAGGGGTTGCTTAGGGAAGGGTGTGAGGTGATGTGTACTTGACATGATGGGATTAATTGATGGATGATTGATGTGACATTTCGCAGAGATTCTCTCGGAATTCGCACGTGCGGTGTTTTCTTCGCATCGAACGCTGGCCCACGTCTCCTGGACAGAGTATCGGATCGGCGCGCAAGTCACAGCATCGGAACCGCGGTGACGATGCGGTCGCAATGGTACAAGTCTCGGTTTGAGTCGACTCGGGTTAATGGCGTATGAATCAGGGTCGCGCGTAAATATCGGTTAAGGGTCGAAGGTTGCCGGAATTTGACCCGAAAGACTGCGAAAGTCTATGGAATAGTACGGTCTAGGATACGGGGCTTACATGAAGTTACTTAGAGACACCACCAATGTCTCCCAACTGTCAGGCAATGAACTAAGCAATAGTAAAGCCTGCAGTTCATCATTCAAGACCATCTTCATAGAGGTGAGTTGGTTCACTATATTGCTGACCTCATTCATGTGCTCGGCCACAGAGCCACCATCCTTGAACTTGAGATTCACAAGTCGCCTTATCAGAAAAATCTTATTACCGGCTGTTTTCCTTTCATACAGCCCTTGTAATTTCAGCCATAGGCTAGAGGCTGAGGTTTCAGTAGACACATGGTGGAACACTGAATCATCCAACCATTGTCTAACAAACCCCACCGCCTTTTAGTCCATCTTCTTTCAATCATCATCAGTATATCCTTGGATTTTGCTGATATACCTAAAATTGGAGAATATAAGTCCTTGCAGTAAAGCAAGTCCTCCATCTTAGCTTTCCATATGGTCCAGTTAGAACTATCGAGACTGATCATCCTTGATGAGCCACCTTCCATAATTCAAAACCGATCCTACCTGTTCAATGAACTTAGCTTTGATAACACTTTGTTGGGAACCTTGTACAAAACCTTAGGATCTAGCCCTCCAGAACAAACTAGAATTATGGATAATAAAACAATGAAAATAATCAATGCATCAATCACACACCACACAAGAGATTTTTACGTGAAAAACCCTCAAAGAGGTAAAAACCAAGGGACCTCATCCAGATCAACAATCCACTATGAAGTAGAATATTACAAACTTCTTCACTCACGCAGGAGTGGATAAACAATGAGAGAAACAAAGGAAAAACGGAGAGATCTAACCGATTACGAGGACATAGAAGCGCTGATATATAGATTGCACAGTAGATAACTTCCACGAGCAGAACCTCCCTTCTATAAGCTTTCTCTCTCTCTCTCTCTCTCTCTCTCTCTCTCTCTCTCTCTCTCTCTCTCTCTCTTTTCCTCTCTCTCTCACCTTTGATAGCCCTAAACCCTTTAGTAAATTCATTGTAAAGCTTTAAGAAACCCTCTTATCGTCCCTAGAAAACCCTAGGAACTCCTATTTAAAGTTTTAGGAAACTCCTTTCCGCATCCCAGTTGTGAAAGGACTTGTGACACAAAATCCGCATAAAATCGCGGAACGAATCTGCATAATCTCGACTGGTCAAAACGAGTCCACGACCGGTCGAGAGCCACCCACGACCGGTCGAGCACCTCGGTCGACTAGTCGAGCACCCCGGAGAAAAATAGTCTACAGTCGTTGGACTTTGAGTCGTGCCACAACTCGTCTTCCACGACTGGTCAACCACAGCCTTCGACCAGTCGAGCGAGGCTCATGACCAGTCAACGACGGGTCAAAAAACCCATCAGATATACCAATAATCCAATTTAAATACATTGGAATGCTATTTATAGGGTCTTTATGTATCTTAAAAAGAACTTAAAATGTTGAGGTAGATTGGAGTTTTGGGTCAAAGGATTCCAAGTCTATTGGTGGATTTATATTCACCATAGCAAGTGGAGTTGTTTCATAAAAATCTAAAAAATAAACTTATATAATACATTCCATTAGGAATATGAACTAGTTACTTTGTAGTAGTAGGTGAGTAATGGATTAAAAATCTGTTAGTAAATATATCCTTCTAGGTAAAACCGATATCACTTATATCTATTTACTATGATAGTTCATCGGTTATTGGAAGAGCTAATAACAAGTGTTATGAAGAAAAATTCAGAAAAATCTATCTAAAGCATGGTTGTGTAAGACAACTATTGAAAAATGTTGTTATAACTCTAGACTTTGTAAGATTTGATGAGAACATAGAAAATCCATTGGTTATAGGCTTAATTAGGGAGAAAGTTTGAAAAACATCGAGGGAGATGGGACATAAGCTCATAAAAAATAAGTCGCTGAAAATAGTAACTCAACCTAGGGATTGGAGATCTTAAGAATAAGGTTAAATGGGAAAAATAAATTTTCATATGATTTCTTGTTAAAGTATATTACATGAACTTAGGAGAAAATTCATTTATCTAAGTCTCTCTTTATTGTGTTAGAACATCTGTAACAAATTAAGATTGGGCGAATCCCTTAATAAGTTTATAGCCTACAAGGTAAGGTGATAGTTATTATAGAGATACTTTTTATGAACTCACCTATATGAGTGTAAAAGTAGGGATGCTTCTTATGAGAATTGGGCTAATTCTCTAAGGCACTATTGGAACGGGGATATTGCACATTGTCGTGAAATACAAGTCTGAACACCCTTTAAATTCTTAGCTACTATATGTGTCTAATATACAATATACGTTTAAGAAATTTAGTGCAAGACCTAGTTCAATATTTTCTTCTAGTCCAAATACATTTTACTAAATGAGGTTCAAGACAATTAGTCACCTTCATTTATGCACAACAATATTTTTTTACATCCAGAGTTTTTATTTTGAAATAAGTGGAGGATTGTTGAAGTATTTCAAATGAAAAAATAAAATAATTTCATTTTTTCTAATTAACATCTTTTAATTTAAATTCAAAAATCAAAATTCATTGTTAACGAATAACCATTTTTGCCGTCTCTCCTTTAGCTTAATCTAGCCCAATAATAATTAGGTTGTTTCTATTATAAGAAATGTGTCACAAAATGGTTGACTCATTAATTGGAATCAGAAACATTCAATCCTTGAACCAGACTCCATTGAGTTGTCTATATAAGAGACATGGGCAAGGTATTTTTAGTACAACACAAAACACAATAAAAAGAAAACAAATTGTTTTCTCTTCTCATCTGTGGTGGCCATATGAATATATTCTAAAGTGGTGTTGGATGATGGGTTTATTCACAGTTTATAAACACTAGGGAAAATCATATTGGACATTATATCTTAGAGGTAACGCATCAAGAAACCTATTGTGCTTGTTGAATTAATCGAGGAACACGAATTATTTCTCCACCATTGATAATCCAGAGCCCATGATCGTACCATGAGCTTAGAGTTGCAACCCGGTTTTTAGTTTTTTAAAATTATTGTATATTTGAATTAAAAAATTATATACTTTTAAACTATTTTCATTAAATTATTTGTTATTTTCATTGTTAGTTAAAAAACTGTCACAATATTCTTGTATATAATTTAACTTTTCTAATCTAATTAACGGCCGCCAAATTCTGGTTATGATACCGAAGATGGGAGGCAGATTAGATAGCCAGACTTGCTACTCAAGTGATGTCATCAAGTTTTGTCGGCCGCCATGATGTATGTGTTGTATCCACGCCATCCATCCATTTGGAGATATTATTTTACCCCGTGAGACAAAGACTGAGTCAAATACAAAGCTCAAGTGGACCCCAGCATAGAAAACAGTGGAGCGAGTGACGCCCACCATTAAAAAATTTTAAGGGCCACGGAAGTTTTCAATCAAGTTGTAAGTTGTTTTTTCCCTTCTTTCATGTCTGTATTAATTTAGAAACAGGTTGGATCTAAGATAAACATTATAATGAAACTTAGGAAGGTTTCAACAGTGGACGTCCCTCTCCCCTCTGTTTTTGTGGCTGGGTCTACTACATATTTGGATCTTTGTCTCATGACTTAAATGGATCTTAAAAAACAGATCTCTTTCCTGTGATGTAGTTTACGAGTGATTTGGATCTGCCTCATTTTGAAATTATGCCATAAAATAGTGTGAAAAAATGGATGGATAGCTTGGATATGATATATACATCATGGTGGGGCGTAGGCAATCCGCATTCCACTGAGTACCACCACATGCACTGAGAGGCATAGAATCCAAGCAATTAATTAGGTTAGTCCCACTATGTAGATGCCTTAGTCGTAAAATAAATGTACCTCACTCAATTAGTCACTAATAGAATAGTCAGGGACAGCATTTCTGTCTCCCAGTCTTCCATGGAACTGCTGGCCTACAGACACCGTACACACCTTTATTGCTGGTCTACAAACACCGTACAAATGCCTTTATTTTCCACATCTAGAGCTAGCTACGTATATCCTCCCTTTTACATTTACATGTCGATTCATCAGTGGGGTGTCAAAGAAGATTTTTCCATGAGCTTTCCTAAGCCATCCACCACACGCGTGTTGATACATAGAGGTGCGAAATTCCAAGAAATTCATCAAGCGCGCCCACGGTTTAAATGGGACTAGGACTGCCTGGTGGAACACCATGCATGGACCGTAGGGCCCATATGATGTGTGTTTTATCCATGCCCATCCATGTTTTCATCTCATTTTATGGCATTAATTTAAAAATGAGGGATATTCAAATCTCAAGTGGACCACATCACAAAAGAGAGAGGTGGTTGATCGCCCACCATTGAAACCTGAATGAAGGAGAAATATAAATATCAGCTTGATGCAAAACTTTTGCATCCCTTGACAAGCTTTTAATTGTGAGCGTTCAATCACCCATGTTTCCTATGATATAGTCCACCTGAGATTTCGATCGGTCTCTTTTACGGGATTATGTCTAAAATAATTCTGTTTCCATAGTATGGTCCACCTGTTTTAGATTATGCCTAAAATAACAGACTCCGCCGGCTTTGCCGCTAGTGGTTGGTGCTATGTAGACTCCACCATGATATATGTCTTTTTTTCATATGCTCTGCATCCATTTTTAAGATAATTTTAGGGCTTGATCCAAAAAAATGATGTAGATTTAAATCTCAGGTGGACCACACCATGGGCAAATAGTAGTGGTTGAATGTCCAAAATTAAAAAGAATGTAGGGCCCACTGTAATGGTTATTTTACATCTAACCTGTTGATTAGGTAATACAAACTTGGATGAAGGCAAAAATGTATATCAACTTGATCCAAAACTTTTGTGCCTCCATTAAGTTTTCAGTGGTGGGCGTTCAATCAATACTGTGCGGTCTATTTGATATTTGGATCATCCTCATTTTTGTGCTCATACTATAAAATGATCTGTAATAATGGATGGACAGCATGGATGAAACACATACGTCATGGTGGGGCCCACGGAGCACCGACCACGGCTAGTGGCAGGGGAGTAGCCAATCCCTTCCTAAAATAAATCTGTTTCCTAGGGTACGGTCCACCTGAGCTTTAGCTCGGTCTTTTTTTTCGGGATCATGCCTAAAATTACTGGAAAAATGGATGGACGGTGTGGATAAAAGAACATCCATCGTGGGGCCAACATGCACACAGTACCGACGCAATCTGAGACCGATATGGCGTTGAAGCTGCTTTTTAAGGGCCGTTAGTTTTCTTTCAGCTTCCGCAGCGAAGCAAAGATACTGCACCATGACAAGTATTATTCTCTTCTTCTCCTTTCTACCCTGTGTTTGCTTGCTCGCTACAGCTTCAACAAACTCTATAACTCCAACCCAACCACTTACAGACGGAAAAATACTTTATTCACTCAACAATTATTTCCAACTCAAATTTTTCAATCCCTTGGATTCCAAAAATCGCTATGTAGGGATATGGTGTTGCACAAACGATTTATCAGTGAACATATCCGTCTGGGTCGCGAACAGAGAGAAGCCGCTTACAGATTTCGGGGGAGTTTTTGCCATCCAAAATGGCGGACATCTGGTTGTTCTGGATGGGATGAAGAAAGCAGTCTGGTCGTCAAACACTTCATATGTGATGAATAATTCTTCAGTTGCAGAGCTGTTGGATTCTGGAAATCTTGTGTTGAGAGAAGTGAATTCAGGAAGAGTCATTTGGCAGAGCTTTGATCATCCGTCCGATACACTTATCTCAGGGATGAAGGTCGGAATCAACCTGCGAACAGGAGAAACGTGGACGCTGAGATCGTGGAGAAATAATGGGGATCCAGCACCCGGTAGCTTTACATTTGGGATCGATCCTCAATCACTAGATCAGTTCTTCATATGGCGGAGATCCATTCCATACTGGAGAGGCATCTTCTGGAACGGGACTGTATTTAGTTTACCTCTGTTCAATTCGATAACATTTACTTCTTTCAACTACAGCATCATTAGCAGTGAAGATGAGGTCTACTTTACTATCCTCTCTCCTACTGATATTGATTCATATAGCTTTCTGGTGATGAAACCAGAGGGTATTTTTGAATATTCTGAAATATCCAGTGGAGGAGGGTTCATTACTTCCACGTATTTACGAGAGGATCAGTGTAGAGTTTCTGGTGGTGGCTGCGGAAAGTTTAGTAGCTGCAACGAAAATGGTATGCCACAATGTAAGTGCTTGCCAGGGTTTGAGCCCTCATCACCTCCCGATTGGAGCTCTGGAGAATGGAGAGATGGGTGCAGAAGGAGGACTCCGGCGTCATGCGGTGATCTGAGTGAGTTCGTACTGTTGAAAAGGGTGAAACTCACTCCTCCAGATTATAATAAAGATACGTTTGGTGAATGCCAACTGCCTTTTGACATGAATGATGGCTGCTACAGTGCATATGCCTTCAAAAAAGGGAGAAGCAATGGTCATAGTCGTACTTGTTACTACTGGTCTGAAAACAATTTGAGGGGAATTATAGAGAATGATGACGAAGAAGAAGGATCGGAGTGGTGGGACCTTTACTTAGGGCTTGCATCTTCTGAGTTTGGTAAGTTTTGGCAAGTTAAAATCCGGCCACCACACATCGATAGCCACTGCCCAAGCATGAGCCATTCACTATTCGTAAATGAGATGAAGAGGCAGCATCTGCTACCAAATGTTTCTAGGACAAGTTTAACCTACAAAAATGGCTGTGATTCTTTCTTGACATCCAATCAGTCCATTTGTTCTCTTCTAGATTGTGTAGGCCCATCATGTTTTGTATATGCCACTCATTTCATTCAGAAAAAAAAAAAAAAAAAAGCGGATGAGCATGATGAATGAACACCCTAAAAATCAGGCCATTCTGAAACTCAGGTCAGGAATTCACCACGTGTTTTTAGAGGTTCTGGGCATAATTTTATAAGGCGTGCTCCACCTGAGTTTTGGACTGTCCTGATTTTTGTAATCCAGGGATAATCTGAGGGGGCATACATCATACATCGATTTGTAGGTTATGCTTATTCTACAAACGTTTGTAGTGGATCCAACCTCATTAATTATTAGTTTCTTTTGGATCAATCACTATGCATCCGGTTGAATGTACAATTCAGATCTCATCACACTCCGAAACATAGCTCAAGTGGTAGACTGAGTGAAAATAATCTCGTTTCACTAACAAGCTAACACGCAAACGGTGGAGAGGCATGGTTACTCCTGCGATGAGATTCAACCTTGCTGAGCTCGAGAGAATTCTTTGTTTAGGATTTAATATTTTAACCTAAGAATCATTTTTATTTTTGAGTATCTTATTATAATTTTTCAATTTTTTCCTACTCTCCTTTGACTTGGCTTTGGTCCCCCATTTTACAGAGCTTTATAGGACTGGGAGACAATGCGAAAACTGTGGCACCGACATCATTCCTTACCCTTTAAGCACTCGACCCGGTTGTGGTGATCCAACATATAGTAGCATTCGCTGTGACACCAACACCGGTCAACTTCGCTTCCAAGCACTCGATGGCTTTTCTTATGAAATTAGCAGATTCAACCCTGAAAGTAAGAAGTTGGTGATCCAACCAGAAGGCATCGATCTTTGTTGGGCAAACAGTTCGAAAAGAAGTGATATACATCTGAATAGTAGCCTACCATTTTATGTGACCAACAACAACACTATTCTTTTGCTAAATTGTTCAACTTCCAAACACTTACCATCTTTGAATTGCAGCTCTTCTAGCCAGTGCCGTAGTTACATAGAGGATGGCAGAGCACCCTGTTTTGATCCACAGAGGTGTTGTAGTTATACTGTTGGGGATTTTCCATGGACATTTCACACAATTGGAGTTTCAAGTACTGGGTGCAGTGCTTATGCAAGCATTTTTAATTGGGATGACCAAGACCTACAGGATAAAGGTTCAGAGGGAATTGAAATTGGCTGGAGAGATCCACCAGAACCAGTGTGTTATTCCGTAAACGACTGCTGGGCTTGGCCAAACTCAACGTGCTTGCCTGATAAGGCAGAAGTTGGAAGGAAAAGATGCTTCTGCAATGCAAACTTCTGGTGGGATGGATCACTGATGAGCTGCATGCTTGGTGAGTACTCATATTTGTGTGAGGAATAATAGTAAACCAATGTTACTGCAACGGATTTGTTATAGATGCACCAAATCATTAATCTTGATCATCTCTATATAAATTAATGTTACTGGAACAAGTTTTTTTTTTTTTTTTTTTGGATTGAGGAAGCATCTTATTGACACTTAATGTGAATGGTACAAAATAGTAATGGCCATCTGATCACAATTAGAAAGATAAAGATAAGTGGGATCCAAAACCTACTTGGGATGTGCCCATACTACTTGTGTCCCATTCATCCCGCTTGTTTTATCAATGATTAGAAAGCAGTGAACGGCATATAGTTACAGGATAGTTCCTCTTCTAAAGTACAATGACTCAATGAAATGTCCCTTGTTTTTTGCTCCTTTAGATGGTGGTGGTAACAGGCAACCAACAAATTCATCCGATAAGAAGGGAGCATTGCCGCATCCATCCCATAACAAGGCAGAATTGCTGCTAATTGTCACAATAACTGTTGTTGTTGGAATTCTTATGTTGGGGGCATCCATCTATTGTTTGTGGAAGAGGAAGGACAAGATAAAAGGTAAGTGAGAAACTGATCTGTCCCGAGATGGGTGATTGTTTTATAGACGTCTTTCAAGATTCTTATTATTTTGTTCAGGAAAGCGGAAGAACAGGCTGAATGGACCCATGCATCAATTAGGCACACACGTTCCAAGTGCCAATGGGTTTCTAGATGTACCTAAGAAGAGCAATGGCCTTGATGTACCACTTATAGATTTTGAAAGCATACAAGCAGCTACAGACAACTTCTTGGAATCAAATATACTTGGAAGAGGGGGTTTTGGAACTGTGTACCATGTAATCTTCCTTCTTAATTCTCAATTTTATAAAAACTGAAAGTTCTGTTTCAGAATCTCTTGGATGACAAGTGGAAGGAGGTTTGATGAATCCACAAGCACCTATACAGGCATACACAATACACCAACCTGCTGCATGCGCGGGACATCAAAGTCAACAACTACCTTGGCAAGAGATCAGGCCCCTAGACTCACTACATGGGCCATATGAACAAAAAAGATAGGATGTTAAGGAAAAAGCTCTGCAATCGATAGAAACCAGGGGCCTGCATGATGGGTGGAATGACCTCTTCTTGGGACCATGTCATCTACAAGATGGGTGCCAAGTGACACAGCTTACATGTCCCCCATATGTGCTAGGTTTTGGCAACCGTCGAGATTTGTGCATGCTTGGAGAGAATTCATGAAATATTTGATGATTATGGTTTTTTTAGCAGCCATTTCCCCTTGCAATTCTCTTTAACTCTACACCAATATTTGAGGTGGCTGTTTTTTTTTTTTTTTTTTTTTTTCCTCGAAATATTGCTAGGAATGTTTTGTATCTTTATTTTATGTACCTGTGTATGTGCTTTTAGGGTAAGCTTCAAGGGGGAGAAGAAATAGCAGTGAAAAGACTTTCAAAGCTTTCTGGGCAAGGCCTAGTGGAGTTCAAGAATGAGGTTATATTAATTGCAAAACTTCAGCATAGAAATCTCGTTAGGCTTTTGGGTTATTGCATTGAGGGAGATGAAAACCTGCTCATCTATGAGTACATGCCAAACAAAAGCTTGGACTTCTTTCTCTTTGGTTTGTTCCTACATCCAAAAATGTTATAATCGATAACACATTCATGTCTTAATTTGCTTTACTCTGTTCATGGCAGACCTTTTTCTAATGAAAACACTTGGCAGATCCAAATCGATGCACGTTGTTAGACTGGGAGAAGCGCTTCAACATCATTTTGGGAATCTCTCGAGGGCTCCTTTATCTTCATCAAGATTCTCGGTTGAGAATTATTCATAGAGATTTCAAAACTAGCAATATTCTGTTGGATGAGGAGATGAACCCCAAAATTTCAGACTTTGGAATGGCTAGGATTTTTGGGGGAAATCAAACTCAAGAAAATACTAATAGAGTGGTTGGAACATAGTGAGTACCACAATCCTTTCTATTCATTTCTCGAATTTTATTGTTATGGTGCTATAGCACAATTGTTTTTTTCGAAGTCCAACAAAAAAAATAATAATTTGGGCAATAATAATGAGTACTGCCATATCAAAGTGCCTAATTATTTTTGTCTAATTGTGCAATGTAGTGGATATATGTCTCCTGAGTACGCTGCCGATGGGATTTTCTCTGTGAAATCTGATGTTTTCAGCTTTGGAATTGTACTTCTCGAAATCGTCAGCGGGAAGAAGAACGCGGGCTTTTACAACTATGAGCACTCTTTGAGTCTAAGTGGACATGTAAGTGTCAAGATGCATCATCCCTCCATTTCTTCTAAGGATCACTTTTATTAACTGAAAAGTATTTCAGGCATGGCAATTGTGGATGGAACAAAAAGCACTGGATTTGGTGGATCCATCACTAAGCGAGACCTGTAATTCATGCACTGCTGTGAAGTGCATCAATGTAGGGCTTTTGTGCGTGCAAGAAAATGCAGCAGACCGACCGACCATGGCTTCCATTATCACGATGCTTGATAGTGAAACTGCAAGTCTTCCAACACCCAAACAACCTGCTTTCTACATAAGAAGTTCCCACTCTACAAATTCTTCTAATGGGCCGCCGAATTGTTCCAAGAATGAGGTGACAAATTCCACAGTAGAAGGTAGATAAGGATGAGAAGCAAATTTTAGCTAATTTTCCTAAAAGCTATGAGTCTTTCTAGCCATGGTATGAATTACTACTCTCTGCAAGTTAATGACTTTTGCCTTGCTTTATGCCAATTCATTTCTTATATTAATAATGATACTATATATAATAAGGGTAGATTTGGACAATTTTACCCACAGAATTATTCATGGGAATGTTGTGAAATTTTCAATTTAAAGAGACGTTGGAAGGATTCAGAAAATAGGAGAGTATGTTTAGGTCATTCCATATTTCTATGTACTTATCAACTCACTGCTCAGGTTTTACCCGCTTTGCATGAAGAGAGGTGACAATTTTAGCTGTCCACAGCATTCTTTCCTGAATCTGATGTAGTCGCCCACTCCCTCCCCTTCCTAAATAGAAATAGAACCCACCCGACTCTATGAATATAACCTGTAACCCCTCTCCCCTCTCTCCTTGCATAGTCTGCAACAATCTCCCTCCATAGCTCTGTCCCTTCCTCTCTCAACATGAGAAAGAAATATAAAAGAGGTGAATATGAGATTCTCAGCACATTAGGCAACATGGTACTGATCATGTGCACCTTCTAAAAACAGGTACTTGATGTAGAGCGGGTCGCGGATAATTTCATGGCCAAGATGGACCAGAAAAGGCCCGAGCAGAGACAAAGATGATTTGGACCGTCAGAACTTAAAACGGACGTATCTCGCAAACCGGAACAAGTTATCGGACGTAAAATATATGATTTTGGAGTAGGACAAGCTACTTTAGCTGCGCAAGCCAGATTTGCGAAATACCATCAGATCGACGGTCGTTCCCATTTTAAGTTCATTTTTACTATAAATAGTAAGTTTTAGTTTGATTAGTACTCTTTATCCGTTGGGCTTTAGGTGTTGCGTTTAACATGAAAAGTGTTTAGAATAATTAGGAGAACAGCGTGGTGAGGCCAAATAGGATACTATTTTTTGCTGGAAACCTTGCACACTAGTAGACATCATGACTATCTATAAATAGTAAGTTTACCATAAGCCACGATTTCTAAGAGTTTTAATTGTAGTTTGATTCCGAAATTTCTTCCATGGCTTAGTATCCCTATTTGAAGGGTCGTAGACTCGTTTATTTCATTCATCAATCAATCAAATTATGAATTTTATAGAATTTATTTTCTATTTTCCTGTTTTTTCCTTGTGGATTCGAGAAGTCTCCGTGAGGAGTCGAGAGAAACTCCGGGGATTCAGAGCAGTTATCCTTAAAGAAGACAGTGATCGATCTAATTACGTTCATCCCTACGTAAGTAGTGCATGTAGCTCAACATCATGCTCCCCTCCCAAAATCTAGTCACACTCATTTTTAAAAATTTTGCACAAGTTGATTATACGCCATTATTAGTGGGAGGGGGGCTTTTTCACTGTTGGTCAATAAACGGTCTGCTGCTAATCTTGTATACGGTTTGACCTTTATCTTTTTGAATTGACAATAATGACCTCCAATAACCTAATCTCACTTACTCAAGCTACCCATGGTGTGACCCGCGATAAAGGTCTGGCCTGCCATTATGTTTTTGAAAAATCCATCATGTCCATCTTTTTTGCCATCTCATTTTAGGCCTTGAGCCCAAAAATGAGCTAGATCCAAAATTCAAGTGAGACACATGGCATGAAACAGTAGGAGGGAAATGCCTACCGTTAAAATCTTCCCGGGATACACTATGTTGTCTCTGTACCATCCAAACTGGGATGAACTGAAGATACACAGATAATAGCCAGATCCAAAATTTCGTGGCCCATAGGTAGTCGTTCAGTATCGATTTTTGGATCGGCCTGATTTTTGGGCCCAACCCAACTGGTGGGACCAGGTGGATTTGTCAGAAACATCACGGTGGGGCCTGAGTGTTTGAAAGGTGGACATCCAATCTCCACTGTTTCCTACCATGTGGCCCACTTGGAGTTCTCGATCTACCTCAATTTTGTGTCCACCCTTTAACATGAACTAGCAAAATGGATGGATTCGCAGATTTCTAAAAAACATAATGGTGGGCCTCACTATTCTTTCAACAGACGCATTCAATACCCACTCTTTATTGTTGTGTTGTCCACTTAGGTTTTGGATGTGACTCATTTTAGGCCCAGCCTCTAAATGATTTGAAAAAATTAGTAGACGAGGTGGATCTATCATAAACATCACTGTGGGCCCCATGAATTTTTCAAGTTACCAACCTGGAACTAACTGGGAGGGAAACAAAGACTCTCAGCCAACTGTTTCCTTCTGTGTGAGTTTTGCATCTGCCTAGCCTACCTCCTAATATGAACTGGAAAAATGGATAGACCGGTTGGTTTCTCAAAAACATAATTGTGGGTCCATGACTGTTTCAAAGGGTTAAGGGCCATTCAAGTTTTAGATCTGACTAATTTTTAGGCCCACCAAACTAGTGGAATGGTTGAATTTATTACAAACTTAATCAAGGCCTCACAAATTTTTCAATGGATGTTCCTGGAACATTTGGAAGGGAGAAAAGGAAACAGAGGATGTGGATTACTGAGGTGACACTGCTGCCACAGACTCCGGTGGCCCACCATGATGTATATGTTTTATTAACACTTTTTCATCCATTTTGTCTGCTCATTTTAGGGCATGAGCTCAAAATTGGAAAATATCTAAAGCTCAGTTATCGCACCACAGGAAACTATGGGCATTCAATAACCACTGTTGTGTGCCATGTGGCCCACTTATGGGGCGGATATGCCTCATTTTTTAGCCCACTCACAAACATCACGGTTGACCCTACAAGTTTTTAAGGGATTGATTCAATGGTGAGCTTTTAATACCCACTGTTTCCTGTCGTGTGGCTCACTGATCTGCCTCATTTTTTCAGCACGTCCTGGAAATGATATGGAAAAAAGTAGTGGACCGGATGGATTTGTCACAAACATCACAGTAAATTGCACCAATTATTCAAGGGAGGGGGATTTTATTGTGCGCATTCAATACACACTGTTTGGTGTGTGTGGCCCACTTGAGTTTTGGGTCTGCCTCATCCTTTGGGCCCATACCCTTAAAGGACACGGCAAAACTGATGGACGGATGGATTTACATTATTTCAACAGTGGGGCATCCAATACCCATTGTTTCATACCATGGCCCACTATAGTTGTGGATTTCCTCTTCTTTTCTTCTTTTTTTTTTTGAGCCACACCTTACACTGATCTAGCCAAAGTTATTTATGGAATGGATTTTTCACAAGCATCACAGTAGGTACCACAAGTTTTTAAAGGGAGAGATTCAATGACAGGCATTCAATACCCACTTTTAGTGCTGTGTGTCCCATTTGAGTTGTAGATCTGCCTTATTTTTGGGGAGGCCACACCCTAAAATGATATAGCGAAAGTGGAAATTGGATTGCGTACCGAGTTACTCAGTAGGCACTTATGGTGCCGAGTAAACTCAGTTGGCCCAGCTCGAATATACGTGATCTATCCACTCCGTCTATTCGGTTTTACATCTAATTTAAGGGGTTGATCCCAAAATTGAAGAATATCCAAAGATCAAGTCGATCACACCGCAGGAAACAGTGGGGATAATGATTTCCATCGTTGAAACCATACTAGGCCCAACAGTGATGTTTATTTGTCATCCAACCTGTTAATAAGATCATACAGACATAGATGAATGGAAAACACAAATATAAGTTTGATCCAAGACTTCTGTGGCCCCTAAGAAATCTTCAACGCTATAAGTTCAATTCAACTGTTTCCTGTGGTGGGGTCCATTGGAACATTGGATATGCTTCATTTTTGATGGGCGGAGTGGATAAAATACATAGATGATGGTGGACCTCACAGGATTTACTCAGTACGCTAACCGTAGTAAGTTACTCACTACGCAATCCGCTTCCGCGAAAGTGGTAGATGGAGTGGACATATCGCAGACATCGTGGTGGCTCCATGAATTTTTTAAGGGAGAGAATTTCACGGTGGGTATTCAATACCCAGTGGTTAACGATGTGGGACCCACGTGAGTTTTGGATTTGCTTCAATTTTGGGCTCACACTGAAAATGATGTGGCAGAACTAGTGGGGGCGGATTTGTCACAAATTTCAAGGTGGCCCAACGAGTTTTTCGAAGGAGAGATATTCAACGGTGGGCATTCAGTACCCAATGTTTCACGTCGTTTGGCTCACTTGAGTTTTGGATTTACTTTATTTACGGGCCAATGTCCTAAAACATCCAGCAAAAATGGTGGATAGGATAGATTTGTTGCAAACACCGTGGTGGACGCGTGAGTTTTTAAGCGGATGAAGGATCAACTATGAGCGCTCATGCATGTCTTTTATTTATAGAGAAAGTAGCTGCACGACTCAGTGGGCCCACCTGATTTATGTGTTTTATCTATACTGTCTATTCATTTTGTCAGCTTATTATATAAACATGAACCCAAAAATTGAAGCAGATCCAAAGCTAAAGTGGGCCACACCACAAGGACAGTGGGGAAAACGACGCCCACCGTTTAAAAATTCCTTAAGTCCACCGTGATGTAAGTGTTTTGTCGTGCCATCCATCCATTTTGACAGCTAATTTTAGGGCATGAGCCTAAAAAATGAGGCAGATCCGAAGCTCAAGTGCCACAACAGGGATCATGATGCACACCATTGAAACCTTAATAGGGCACAGGGTGATGTGTGTTATGGATGCCATCCATTCATTTTGTCAGCTCATTTAAAAGCATGAGCCCGAAAATGCAGATCCAAAGCTCAAGTGGACCACACCTGTTGGAAATAATGGAGATAATGCCGCCCTACATTGAAACCTTCCTATAGCCCACATGGGCCATATAACCTGGTCATAAGGACCTGGACGAAGGACAAATAGAAATTTTAGCTCAATCCAACGCACTTATGTGGCTCCCAATAGGTTTTTGACAGGAAGGTTATTTAATCTGTTTACACCCATTCTCGGCATCTTGACATGAAGCAATTAAAGGCCGCTAGCTACTGTATATCGACACCATGGGACCTTAAGTGGTATGAAACCTTCTCTCAACTGAGAGTATCTTCATTCAATCTTCCAGCAAGGCACATTCGGTTATTAATATGAAGGCACAAACCCTTACGTGCTCTTTTAGGAAAACACAATGCATGCCACATAGCCATGCTTATCATGCCCCATTAATGGGGCAACGTACACAACACACATAAGAAACCTGCTAGAGGAAAGATTTATCACGAATTTGACCATAATATTCTTGGTGAAGTTGTCGCTCACAGTCCTCTTAAAATGGTAGATCTTCCCAAAGACGTTCGAGAAACTACAACGTTTGAGAAGATTTTGAATATCTGAAGGCCAAACCAATGTCCAAGCAAACCCAGACACCAATTTGATCCAAGTCAAGAGAAATAGACACATTGGCTTGATCATGTCCCTCTCTTTGTACCTCAATTACAATTAAGAGATTGCGTGACCTAGAGAGGATATGGGCCGATAGCATATTTGTAACAAGTGCCAAATCCTACTATATTAGTTAAGAACTGAATGATCTAGACTAGGTCACCTAAATGAATGGTCGTGATTAGTAAGGGATGTTCCTTTGATCACGCCAGAAGAGCCCTATAGGGGAGCATCTACATATAAGAGCGGAGACCTAAGGCCCAACAACTTTAGACTTTTCAGAAAACTTCATGGCTAGGAGATTTTGGATCTATCAAGGAAGCTATTTGAACTGAGAAGCCCTCGACGTAATTGCTAAGGATCCAAGATCAACAAGGAAATCCTAACGAGGGTTTCACCGCCTCGACAAGTTATAAAATGAGCAATCAAAGAAGAGCTTGGGGCCCTATGCCAAATACATCAATCTTTCTTTAAATTATCTTTCTTAGGTTTCTTAGTATAACCTAGTCTAGTTTTTACATAACTATTGTATATGGCTCCTGTTATAGTACATTAAGAGTAGAAGTAAATTTCTACAACCTTAAATTGTAGGACCGTGATCACCTAAGATCTGATTTAGATAATCACACCCACCTTGATCATTTGTTCCAATAGGCGTATCAAGCATTTATCCATTTTTCCTTTCGTTTACTTATTTAGTTCTCTCACAACTTGTCGATTGTAATGAGCATCATTCTCAAACATTAATGAAATCGGCAATGTTTTTGCCTTATTTGAAATGCATATGTACTCTTATGCCTTTGAGAAATATCTAACCCAAAAGTGCTGGTGAAAGAAAAAATCTTTAAGTCTGTATACTCACATCTATTGTCACAAGGTAAAAAGAATCCATTTGGAATGGCTAACCCCTATCCTTTCACAAATCTCCTTAACGGAAGCACAAATATTAGTGATTGAGAGGACCCTGGATATTGGATCCTAGTCTCCAATCTGTTAGGCTTAACATGGGGAAACACCAGCAGTTTAGTCAAACTTTGGACTCGAGTAGACTTTGGCATGCCCACACAATCTTATTCACAAACAAAAACCCAATTTAGGCCCTCGATCACTTGAGTATCCTAGTTTGATTGAATTCATAAAAACACTATTGTTTTTTTGCTCACCCGTGGGACCCAACAAGGTTCATTCATTTATCAATAAAATAAGATGCCTCCTAAATTGAAAAATGGTAGTTCTTTGGCTAATCCTACAAAAGAGCAATAAGATTTGGGCTAACTGGAGCTCATAATTGACATAAAAGCAAGGTCATCTTCCAAGAAAGTTTTTGGTGACTTTGCCACATTCTTAGAACAATTCACTGGATGTACATAACATGTTACCAACTTATTCAAGTTACGACTTTAAATAAGCAAGAAAATGGCCTAAAGCCTTATCGCCAGACTAGAGGCCAAGGATAGAAGTTCTCCTCTACTACATCCAATTGGACCTGAGGAAGAACAACCTACTAAGCTCCTAACCAAAGTCAATCAGATTAAAATGTGAAATAATCATTTACCACCCTTGTTAGCAGTAGGGAACGACTGAGATAGTCAATTATATAGTCAATTGGATAACCTTGACCAGCAAAGTTATTACCTTTCAGGAAATCAATACCCCAACCTTTTAACAGCTCGACTAATTACAATGGAACCCACACGACCAATTACCAAAGGGGGTAACCCCAAATTACATCACTCGATTACCAAAGAGGGCAACCTTCAATGATAGCTTTACCTTACCAAGAACAACATAGGACGGAGGCGCTCAAGGGGCAACCATTGATCGTGCCTCTTACCCATAATAAATACCAAAGGTTAGAGACACCAATGGAGCAACTTCCAACCGCACCTTACCCTGCAGTTGTTCCTAATGCGGCCTAGAACTCAAATGTTGAACAATAGCATAGAGTCCCAGGCCAAGAAAATCAATCAGGCTGGCAATGACTGCTCGGTCGAGACAATATTATTGAAATCATCCAGGAGTATAGGGTACAACTAAACAGTCGACGAATTATTCGGTTGACCTTTAGAAAACTATACCCTAAGTGGATAGACTGAAATTTTGAATTCTCTAAAGGTTTCAGGTTCCCTGGGTTCACCCTATTTTTACGAGGACAATGAGACTTTTACCATAAAGCATATCGGCCGCTTCACCATGCAACATGGTGAGGCCTCCCATAACAACTTTTTAAAGCATAGGCTATTTGAAAATTCTTTCATGGGAATTGCCTTACCTGATATATTAACCTATTAGCTGACTCAGTCTAGACCTAGATCAAGATGGAAGAAAATTTTCATATGCAGTTCTATCGTACTAAGCCAGAAATATCTATAAGCAACCTTTGTAGTCTATGGAAATTGTCAGAGGAGTCGACTAAACAATTTATTGCCAAATGATTCTGCCCAAAGCTAAATTCACCAGGTTAGCCTTAGAAGGCATGGGTTTTGAGCTCCAAAAGAAGTTCAAAGGCATGTACTTTGAAGACCTATTCAAATTATTGACCAAGGCCACTAGGTACGAGTGAATCCTCTGAGAAGAGCAATAATGGATGATCTCGTCCAAGGATATGTTTTATCATGAACCAAACTATGAGCTGGCCATGGTAGACATAATACCTGCATGGCCAGGCTAGGACTATCATGTTTCCTATGAAGCAGTCGTGGTCGAGATCGTCGAAACACGGTCGTGCAAATGTCCAACCTTGAAAAAGGTCGACTACATATCCTCTACCATGTACACATTCACCGAGATGAATATCAAGCGCTTGGACCTGAAGATTCACTTTGCCACCGCATCAGCATCCGTTGCTCCAGATGGAGATGATACCCATGTAGAGACAAAGGTTGGGGAGACAGAGGCTCCCACAAATGATGAGATCTGACTGCTGTCGATCCTTCCTGGCACACCTGACTCGACGTGCACACAATGGCATCGGCACCATTAGGATCGGATTGGCTTCATTCTCTGAGGACTGATTCGAGTTGAGGAGCGACTTTGATCGATACAACGAGCGATTGATGAGGAGTGAGGAGTGAATGTCCGGGATTGAACGGATGGTAGAGGCATTCCAGCGCACTGTACAACAGACTTTAGAGTTGATGACTTGCCGACATGATGTCTCGGCTCCCCGAGATGTATCACCTACACCATAATCCAGCATTCTTTACATGCATATGTGTCTATGTGATGGTTAGGACATACGTATCTTTTTGTTGTCCTAGCTCGTGTGTGTGTGTGCGACATTATATACATTTTCTTAGGATTTGTGCTACTCGTATAGTTTTAGATATTATTGCCCATGTTTGGGGTTATGTTTCTTTTTGGATGATGATATTTTTTTGGATATTTATGCCATTTTTTAGCCTTCTATTTGATACATATATACATGCGGTATATTTGTTAGTTTTTTCTTACATGATTCTTGTCCTCGATTCTATTACTTCAAAATATGTATTTATCTTCCAAAATGTCTAAACTATGATTGTTGCTCCAACTTCAATTATGTAGAGTAGCATTGCTTTATATAAACTGACCATTTACCAATGACTAACAAAAAGGGAGAGAATAATATTCCCACCATTATGTGTGTATGTCTGTTTGATGATAATGGTGATGCTGGAAGACGGGATTAGCAGCTCAAGTAACAAACTATGTTCTTGTAAAAGTGTAATGTTTGAGTGGTATAATTATGTAATTTTAAGTTGTACACATAATTTAGTTTTTTCCTACATGTTTTTGTCACGTAATTGACAAAGGGAGAGACTGAAAGTGTCATTGTTTGTCAATTAGCGTGACGGTTGAGTCAAAGAGTAGAGTAAGCCTTATATGGAAGGCTACAAGTTTGAAGACTCAACAAAGCGAAGATGTTCAAAGAATTTCAAAGGTAAACTAACCCTCACATCCCATGAGAAAAATACTCCAAGTAATAATCCCCTTAAAAGTTGTCTAATCTTTCCCAAAATCAACTAGGAAAACATATTGGCAAGGTTAGAAAAATAAAAAATCAAGTTGCAAGTAAATCTGAATAGACACATGTTTTCTACAACTTTTGACGACATCGAAAAAGTGTCCCATTTTGTCCAGCAACCAAACCTATATTATGGAGTAATTCACGATGACATCGAACGTATCTGGATGACATAAAAAATGAGCACTCAAAGGCCCAGCAAGCTCAAAAGGAAAATCAGTTAAAAGATCGATGAATCGAATTATGTTCGATGACATTGAATTTCAAAATTCGATGACATCTAATGTATGTTCGATGCCATCGAAAATGGACCAGTTTTTGTTAGTGCACTCAGCTTGCACACTTGTTTGTCAATCACGTGAATAGTTGTGTCAATTAAGTCTGGTAAGCCCTTGGAAAATGAAGACTGAAGATGCAACCGAAGCAGAAGAAACAAGCTACATTCAAAGGGTAAAATGATGTTTCTATCCTCATAACAAAACAAACCTATACCCTTTAGATGATCTTGACCCAAATAGGAAACCTTATTTAGATCATCCCTTAGCCAAAAAGCTCATATTACCCATCTACTTTAACTTGGCTATATAGGTTCAAAGTTGCGGAAATAATTGCAAGACAAAAAACTTAAACAGGAAAAACTATCTCAACTTCGGTTGGAAAAGGTGTAAAACCCTTAACCTTAGTATCCATTTTGCTCCGTCGGGTCCCATGGTCCTACCGGTTGAATTTCGACGACTCACGACCTACGGACCGCATTTGAGATGACCCTTAAGTTCCACCATATAAATCCGACCTGAAACTAGTGTCATAGTGATCACATCATCGCCGCAGTTCCAACGCCGCATCTTGTGCGGCAATCTAAGTTGTACACCAAAAGACATAGGTCGTGCTTGTTTTGAACCGTAGATCATGATTTATGGGGCCCACCTAGGGTTGCACAAATCTCTAGGAATGCTTACATCATCCTAAAAGCCATTATTAGACTAGCTAAGCTAGGCTAGGAAATCCCTACGTAGCTAGTTTTCTTACCAAGGTAGTTCCTTTTTGCTTCTCCCATGCAAGCTAGCCTTCTTTTGTTCTAACCAAGGTCTGAAATGCTGACCTCTCTGAAAAGGCCAAGCTATATGTCCTAGAGGGGGGGTGAATAGGACTATGCCAAATTTAAAAATAAATCAGCGGAACTAAAGTAAATCAATACTCAACAAAAATGAATCAATTCACAATGCTAAATATAAATCACCTTGATAAATAATTATTGAGAGATTGATACAAATTCAGTTCTAAGGACAACCTTACACCATAATAAACAAGAGCTTATGGTAGGACAACCTTATTTCTAGAACCTCTTTTGAATCAAGAACTCAATGTTAATATAAGTAAATGAAATAGCAAGGAATTGAAAATAAATGCAGAAGTAAAGATCTAAATTATTACAACAATCCCCACACTTGCTTGAAAATGTAAATAGTTACAACATTCACATCCACTTGTACATTCCACACAATCGAATGATAAAAGATATAAAAATTAAGCAAGCATTCAATCCACAAGACAAAGAGTTATAGTGGTTACTTTGTGTGTACACCAATTTGTTTTACAATGTGACCACACAGAATGCTACTCCACTCCTAATATCCTCACACGGGGGATATTAGCGTTCACTATCAAATAGGTTTTCTCGGGTTCACCAAAAACCTTTACAATTGTGTCTTTTTCACTTGGGCTTACACAATTCAAAACCCCTTTTTCGAGTTTTACGGTTTTCCTCGGACAACCAATACAATGAGATTTTTCGGCTCGATCTCAAACAAAACCAAAGATGATGAGATTTTTCCTCGCTCAACCTCAAACAAAACCAAAAATAAATGAATTTTCTGAGAATTGTAAAATACCGGATTTCTCCTTTAGCAGCCCGGTAGAAACCAATCGGAGTAGATGATTGAATATCAAAGTTCAATTTCCAATACTCACATTCAAGGTTCTAAATTCTAATAGATTTTAGATTTAACTCGTTGGGCGTAGCTATATTTGATTTTGATTCCAAGAAGAAGGAATAAGATAATTCCTCTTTTCAAATAAGATTGGAATAGAGAAACAAAATCAAATAAAATAAGCTAGCAAAAAGGAATATTAAATAAGCACAATTTAGCTTAAAATAAACACAGACTTATCTCAGAGTGATTACTTGAAAATTCTTGAATGGAATGGAGTTCTGAATGTAAAAACTCTGAATTTCGTGTTCAATTTATAGAAGAAAAAATCGTTCCTACGACTGGTCTTAGAAACCTAGGGTGAGTCGTAGCTTTTAACAATTTTTGAAAATTTGAGCGCGATCTTTGAAAACAAACGTTCTACGATTTGGTCGTGTGTACCCTACGACCGTCGTGGGACACCTACGACCCAGTCGTGGGTCACCTACGACCGGTCGTGTCGTAGGACCATGAAATAGGTTCTTGGATTTTCGGTCGTAGCTCCACGATCCGATCGTGGACAGTCGAAGCCAACCTACGACCGGTCGAGGACCACCGAAGCTGGTCGTGGGCGTTCCAAAAAATCCGAAAAATCTTCAACAAATTAGGACTGGTCGTGGATTTTCTTGGACTAGTCGAACCAATGCTAGGACTGGTCGAACAAGAGCTAGGACTGGTCTTGGAGCAGACCAAGCTCATGTAGAATAAACATTTGTTTTATGTATCCAAAATGACCTACTTAAAGGGTCAACCTAAGGTCAATCAAACCTGAAACATGTCATATGGACATTGAACTTCAACCATTCAACGAATGTAGATTGTTTGAACCAATATCAGGCTTGAAATCTTGAACAATATCAGGCTTGAAGTCTTGAACAATATCAGGCTTGAAGTCTTGAACAATATCAGGCTTGAAGTCTTGAACAATATCAGGCTTGAAGTCTTACATCTTGAGCTTCATCTTGTAGCTTTTTGAACTTTAACATCTTGTGCTTCAACTTGTAGCATTTTGAAGTATAAAATCATCATACCAGCACAAGACACAGATAGATGTTTTGACACATCAAAATTTGACAACCAAAGGAGTATGAGACCATAACACTTACAATCTCCCCCTTTGTCAAATTTGTGACAAAACACCATACCAAGTAATAATACTTCTAATAGACATAAGAGAAGTACAAAGCAAGCACAGATGCACATATGATAAGCAATGTATAGACATGTATAAACATGATAAGCAATAATCATTTTCCCATAACTCATGAGAAGTTTTAACTCCCCCTGAGTAATAGGACAATAGGACTCCCCCTGAGTAATAGCACAACAAAATTAATAATTTCTCAATAACATTCACCAAAACTTCTCCCCCTTTTTGTCACAAAAGGACAAAGGAAGAAGAGAAAATTGTCAGTAATGAAATTAGGAGTTGAAGCAAGAGAAAATTGTCCATAACCAACAAAAAGGTTTTGAGATGCAAGCTAATATCAGTAAATATTACAGACCAAAAAACTCAGTCAGAACCAGAAGAAGGTGCAGGATTAGATGGATCAATTTTGTGTAAACCCTTAGCAATTTGCCTCATATATTTACGCATATAAGAAAATTGTGTGTCTTGAGTAACACGAATTTGAGCCACACATTGAATGCAAATTCAACCTTTCATCAAAATCAGAAGGCTGAAAATCAGGATCATCAGCCGAGTCAGACTCAAGTTCTTCAAATAAGTCATCCATATTCACGTCCTCAGGAAGATCACTAGCTTCAGCATTACACCTTCACCACCACTCAAGCTACCGACATCCACTTGGCCTCTAGCCAAATCTAAAGTCATCTTATTAAGATTGGAATTATTAAAAGGAGATGGTGGATGGGTTTTTCTCTAGTAGGCATGGCTATGAGCATATGATTTGCTAACCTAGTCGGTAAATAACCAAAGGGTATATCACTATGTCCAGGATGGTGACGTGACGAATAATGGAATGACAGATTAAAGAAGGGAGGCATATATTAACACCAGAGACAACGAGAATGCAAAACACGAACCATAAAGAAGTGAGTTCGGTTTGTTACAAAGACGTGGATAAAGATTTGAAATGAATATCTTATGAAGTACTGCGTGTGCGGGTAACAAATACCTTGAGGGAAGTACATGACCTTTATGAGTCCAATGAACATCCATATTACATAAATCTCTAGTAAGCATTCGTCGTTCGATTAGAGAGACTATCATGTAAAATATTAATTGGAATGCTTTCATCATTGATAGGTATTTCCATAATATCTCGCAATCAAATGTCGATCTACAACAAACAAACCTTCTTGAGTATCAACTTTAAAAGTGAAATTCTCAAGAGAAAAATCGCAGATACATGCAAACATGGATTGGGCAATGGACTGGTATGCAGCTCCACCCCAATGTAGGATGTTATCCCATCCCACAGATTCCAACAAAGAAGGAATACCAAAAGAAGCAATGTGATTGACATTAACATGACGTTCAACAATTACATTACGCATACGCAAATCTCGAGCATCAGTTGGATCATTTTCAGGAGAACGAAGATGACGTTGAACAATAGAAGTTGATCTAGACGAAGATGGACCTCGAGTAGTTTTCTTTTTACCTCTAACATCCATTTTCAAAGAAAGATTTCAAGGAAACAACAAGATGCAAGATAGAAGGAATGAGATTTAATTAGAACAGATTTTTTAAGAGAAAAACCCCAAATCCTGCAATCAATGATCAAATAGATTCCACAAACATGAGTTTTGAAGCACTAATAGTAAGAATCTACAAGAAAAATGTAAAAGAATCACTAACCTTGAAGAACAATAAAGATGGGTTGGGGCAGCCGTAGCTAGGACGGTTGGAAAGAAATGAAGAAATGAAGAAGAAGACTAAAATCCCCAATTTTAAGTGAAATCCCGTGCTTTACGACAGGTCGTGTACGTGTTCGACCGGTCGTGTATTCTCACGACAGGTCGAGTATGACAAAAAATTTGCAATTTTTTTTTTTTTTTTTAAAAATTTCAAGTTTAAGCAAATAAAACATCAAACTTATGCTACACAAAATCATGCAAACTCAATTTAAATTGCACATACCGAGATCAAATTTTAATTTATTAAACCGGCTTTTGTCGAGCGGTTTAGTGAAAATGTCCGCAAGTTGAATCTCGGTTGGAATGTAATCCAAATTTATTAATTTTTCTTCCACTAATTCACGAATGTAATGGAATCTAATGTCAATATGCTTAGTACGTGAATGCTGAACTGGATTTTTAGAGATATTTATTGCACTGGAATTATCACAAAATAAAATCATAGAATCTTGAGTAATTCCATAATCGCTTAACATTCGTTTCATCCAAACAAGTTGAGTACATGCATTTCAAGAAGAATGTATTCAAATCGGCAGGAATTGATAGCGATATAGAACTTTGCTTCTTGCTAAACCAAGAAACAAGACAATTTCCAATGTAGAAACAACCACCATGGTTGATTTCCTATCATCAATGTTTCCACCAGTCGACATCTGCGTGCAGGCTAATTGAACATTAGTCTCATGTGGATACCAGAGACCCAATTTAGTAGAACTTGCGACATATCGCATAATCCGCTTAAAAGAGTTAAGTGAGATTCTTTAGGATTTGATTGATAACGAGCACAAATACCAACACTCAAGGCAATATCTGGTCTACTAGCAGTTAAATAAAGTAAACTACCAATCAAACTACGATACAATTTAGGATCCACATCATTACCTGTAGAGTCTTTTGAGAGTCTTCTACGTTGTACTCATTGGAGTATCAAAATTTTTACCTTTCTCAAATCCAAATTTTTTAATCAAACTCGAGCATATTTGGTTTGTGAAATAAATATTCCATCAGTTGTTGTTTTACTTGCAATCCTAGGAAATAGTTTAATTCTCCAACCATGCTCATTTCGAATTTAGATTTCATCAAATCTCGCAAACTCAACAGTCATGTTAGTACAAAGGTTGATCCATAAATAATATCGTCAACATATATTTGAACCATTAGAATATCATCGTTATATTTCTTAACAAAGAGTGTCTTATCAACACACCCCATCCGAAAGTTATGACTCAAGTAAAAACTTAGTCAATTTTTCGTACCATGCTCTGGGAGCTTGTTTCGAACCATAGAGAGCTTTCTTAAGACGATACACATGATCAGTAAATTTAGGATCTTCAAACCACCGTAGGTTGTTCAACATATACCTCTTCATGTAAATCACCATTGAGAAAGGCACTCTTTACATCCATTTGATAAATTTTAATTTTCTTAAAACATGCAATGGAGATAAAAAGTCGATTGATTCAAGACGAGCTACGAGGGCAAATGTTTCATTATAGTCAATACCTTCGATTTGTGTATATCCTGTACAACTAGTCTTGCTTTATTTGAATAATATTTCCAAGCTCATCGATTTGTTTTTGAAAATCCATTTTGTTCCAATAATATGTTTATCTTTAGGTCTAGGAACAAGTTGCCGGACATCATTTCGACAACCGATTAAGTTCTTCTTGCATCGCAAGAATCCAATTTTCATCGAAAGTGCTTCTTTTACGTTACATTCAATGGGGATGTAAAGCATACGTAGTTACATATGTCCTCTAATTGTCTACGAAAGCACACCGGTGAGAGGGTTTCCAAGTATTTGAGAGGTTGGATGATCTTTAACAAATCCTTAATTCGGATTAGTTTCACTTGATGAAGTTTCTTGTTTTTCAAGTATAAGAACTTCATCATTATCTAAACTAGGGACAGTGTCTTCAAAAGATCGTCAATCACAACATTTATTGACTCTTGAATCACACCGTCCTGTTGTTCGAGAATACGATAAGCACGATTTGTTTAAAGAATAACCTAAAAGATCCCTTCATCACTTTTAGTGTCGAATTTTCCCAAATTTTCACGGTCCACGCAAAATATAGCACTTGCACCAAAAATTCGAAAATATTTGATGAAGGCTTTTCTCAAACCACATTTCATAAGCCGTTTTATTATTAGATTTACAAATATAAACACGGTTAATAATGTAGCAAGTCAGTATTCACTTCTTGCTTATTTCAGAGATTCTAGAAGCTTCATGCTATTTAACATAACATTTCCCATTTCTTGAAGCACTCTATTCTTCCTCTCGACAATTCCATTTTGTTGAGGAGTTTTAGGTCTTGAGAATTCATGCGATATTCCCGATCGCTACAAAATTTCTCAAAACCGCTATTTTCGAATTCGGATCCATGATCACTACGGATTTTGCTTGACTTGAGAACATTTTTCGGTCTGAATCCGTTTATAATCTTTTTCACTTCATCAAGGGTTTCGATTTATCTTTCAAGAATGAAACCCAAGTGTATCTTGTATAATCATCTACAATAACTAAGATGTACTTTTTGCCACCTCGACTTTCCGTTCTTGTTGGTCCTATAAGATCCATATGGAGAAGCTCGAGTGGTCTTGTGGTGTTATTGGAGTTCACCTTTTGTGAGAGCTCCTTGTTTGTTTACCATACTTGGCATTCACCACAGATCTTGTCTACTTTTTGCATTTTAGGTAGACCTTTTATTAGTTCACTTTTGCTCAATCTGTATAAATTTCGGTAGTGTACATGTCCAAGGCGTTTATGCCATAAATCTGTCTCATCGGTATGGACCATGTAGCACGTTTGATTAGATGAGCTACCATTGCTTACTATATAGCAGTTTTCAGTTCTGCGACCAGTTAATATTACAGAACCCTTTTCATTTGTAATTTCACAACCTTGATTAGAAAATTTAACATTATGGTTGTTATCGCATATTTGAGATATGCTCAACAAGTTGTGTTTTAAACCCTCAACATATAACACATTTTTAAATAAGGGAAGGTTATAGAGTTGGACCGTACCTTTGCCAATTATCTTGCAGTTGCTACCATCACCAAATGTGACTGACCCATCAGTCATATCTTTAAGATCGGTGAATAGAGCTTTGTCGCCTGTCATATGTCTGGAGCATCCACTGTCTAGGTACCATTTTGAATGGCTTGTAGCTTTGAAAGCAGTGTGAGCAACCAAACAAGTAACCTTGGGAACCCATTTCAGTACTGTTTTGGGTTTAGGAGAATAATTGGTCTTCTTTTGTTTATAGTTATTAGAGTGACCTACTGAGTTAGATTTTAATAGCTCCTTAAGTAAATCAATAATTTTTTCAGCTAGCGGGTTTCGAATCTGATTTTTGAAATTTATATAGCTGCTTTTGTGTTTTTGAAAGGTTTTGTATTTTTAGAAAAAACTTGATTAGTACCTTTTCCTTTTGAGTTAGAAGTCTCTCCTTTCACAAAAATGGAAGGAGCATTCTTCTGTTTAGGAGATGTGTTTTTGTCAAAGCCCAACCCGGATCGATCACCACATTTTCTTGATCCGGATAATAATTTTTCTAATTTTGGATCACCTTGGGCATATCTCCATGTGTCCTTCAAACTCAGAAGAGAGGATACTTCATTTTTAAGTTTCTCATTTTCAGATTTTAAATTTTCAATTAGGGAGGTTTTGTATTCTAAATCACACTTTGATTTTTCAAAACAATCTGAAATTTGAGATTTTTCTAAAACAAGGGTTTCAAAACATTCTTTAAGTTTAAAGAACTTTTCTTTTTGAAGTTTAAGTTTGACAGCAATTTTACAACTTTCTTTATATAAGGCATTGTAAGCATCTTGTAGATCTTCATCATTTTCATGATCACTATCCAAATTTTCTTCACTTGTTGAATCATCGTGATCTGAAAAGGTAAACTTGGCTAGAGTCATAAGGGCCTTAAGTTCACTGCCCGACTCGGTTTTCGAATTTTCGATTCGAAGAGGCTTCAATCAGATGATTCATCCCAAGTAGCCAACATACCCTTCCTTTTGGATCTGTCCTTTTTAGGACATTTGTTTGCTAAATGCCCATATTCTTGTGATTGTAACATTGACTATCTTTCAATGATTTCCAAGATTTAGACTTAGGTTAGAACGTTTCTTTTCATTTGCCTTTTGAAAGTCGACTCTTTTCTTACTTTTGAAAATCTTATAAAACTTTTTCGCCAAAGGGCCATATCATCTTCGACTTTTCTGAATCAATTTTCTTGAGTAATACTTTTAGATGACTTCAAAGCAATAGACTTACCTTTAGGAGCTTTAAAACTTAATTCATAGGTTTGCAAAGAACCAACTAATTCTTCTACCTTCATATTATCCGTATCACGAAGTTCCTGGATTGCGGTTACCTTTGAATTGAACCGTTCAGGAAGAGAGCGTAGTATTTTTGCACACACTTTACTTTCTGAGATCTTTTCACCAAGACCCCACATAGAGTTTACAATATCATTCAATCTAGTGTAAAAGTCCATGAACATTTCATTTTCCTCCATATGAATTTCTTCAAATTTTGTTGTGAGGAGTTGGACTTTAGATTTCTTGACAATTGTTGTACCTTCGTGTGTCATTTCTAAAATATCCCAGGCTTGCTTTGCAGTATCACAGGATATGATTCTTTTGAACTCATCCGGTGATAGTGCGCAAGTGATTGCATTTAGTGCTTTAGCATTAGCACTACTCTCATTTTTCTGAAGAGTGGTCCATTGGAAATATGGTGTAATTTTTATAGATTTTGAACCATCAACACCAGTTACTTCCATGGTAGGAGGATTCCATTCGATCCATTGTGGCTAGCCACACACTTTCATCCATTGATCTGAGGAAGATTCTCATTCTGGCTTTCCAATAGGCATAGTTGGAGCCATCAAAAGGTGGAGGCCTAGTAACTGAAAGGCTATCAAAATTTGACAAGGAATTGAAAATGTAATGCAGAAGTAAATGAAATAGCAAGGAATTGAAAATAAATGCAGAAGTAAAGATCTAAATTATTACAACAATCCCCACACTTGCTTGAAAATGTAAATAGTTACAACATTCACATCCACTTGTACATTCCACACAATCGAATGATAAAAGATATAAAAATTAAGCAAGCATTCAATCCACAAGACAAAGAGTTATAGTGGTTCGCCTGTGTGTACACCAACCGTTTTACAACACCACACGAATGCTTATCTCCACTCCTAATATCCTCACACAGGGGGATATTAGCGTTCACTATCAAATAGGTTTTCTCGGGTTCACCAAAACCTTTACAATTGTGTCTTTTTCACTTGGGCTTACACAATTCAAAACCCCTTTTTCTCGAGTTTTCGGTTTTCCTCGGACAACCAATACAATGAGATTTTTCTGCTCAATCTCAAACAAAACCCAGACAATGAGATTTTTCTCAGCTCAACCTCAAACAAAACCAAAAATAAATGAATTTTACAGAATTGTAAAATACCTGGATTTCTCCTTTAGCAGCCCGGTAGAACCAATCGGAGTAGATGATTGAATATCAAAGTTCAATTTCCAATACTCACATTCAAGGTTCTAAATTCTAATAGATTTTAGATTTAACTCGTTGGGCGTAGCTATATTTGATTTTGATTCCAAGAAGAAGGAATAAGATAATTCCTCTTTTCAAATAAGATTGGAATAGAGAAACAAAATCAAATAAAATAAGCTAGCAAAAAGGAATATTAAATAAGCACAATTTAGCTTAAAATAAACACAGACTTATCTCAGAGTGATTACTTGAAAATTCTTGAATGGAATGGAGTTCTGAATGTAAAACTCGAATTTCGTGTTCAATTTATAGAAGAAAAATCGTTCCTACGACCGGGTCTTAGAAACCTAGGGTCGGTCGTAGCTTTAACAGATTTTTGAAATCTTGAGCGCGATCTTTGAAAACCGTTCTACGATCGGTCGTGTGTACCCTACGACCGGGTCGGGGACACCTACGACCGTCGTGGTCACCTACGACCGGTCGTAGGACCATGAAATAGGTTCTTTGGATTTTCACCGTAGTAGCTCCACGACCGATCGTGGACGAGTCGAAGCCAACCTACGACCGGGTCGAAGGACCACCAGACTGGTCGTGGGCGTTCCAAAAATCCGAAAAATCTTCAACAAATTAGGACTGGTCGTGGATTTTCTTGGACTAGTCGAACCAATGCTAGGACTGGTCGAACAAGAGCTAGGACTGGTCTTGGAGCAGACCAAGCTCATGTAGAATAAACATTTGTTTTATGTATCCAAAATGACCTACTTAAAGGGTCAACCTAAGGTCAATCAAACCTGAAACATGTCATATGGACATTGAACTTCAACCATTCAACGAATGTAGATTGTTTGAACCAATATCAGGCTTGAAATCTTGAACAATATCAGGCTTGAAGTCTTGAACAATATCAGGCTTGAAGTCTTGAACAATATCAGGCTTGAAGTCTTGAACAATATCAGGCTTGAAGTCTTGAACAATATCAGGCTTGAAGTCTTACATCTTGAGCTTCATCTTGTAGCTTTTTGAACTTTAACATCTTGTGCTTCAACTTGTAGCATTTTGAAGTATAAAATCATCATACCAGCACAAGACACAGATAGATGTTTTGACACATCAAAATTTGACAACTAAAGGAGTATGAGACCATAACACTTACACTCTCCCTCTTCTCTAGGGAGAGAAGAAATCATTCCTCCCTCTTTCCTAGCAACCCAATGACGGGTTTTGGTAAAAACCCCTTTCTCTAGAAATTTTCATTCATGTCTTCTATCCTCTCTTCCTCATCTCTCTCTCTCCCTCTCTTACAACCTTGGATGTCCCAACCTTTAACTGGAATCTAGCCCTCCATCAACCCAAAAAATCCATTATCCAGCCCTTAACACTAAATCTTGGCCTTTGAATCTTGTACTTGGGAGCTTGGAGAATCTCTTGGTGGTGGTACCTTGAAGATTAGTAAGGTGGGTGCTCTTGTAAACTATGATCTCAAATTTTTACTTTCTTTAGTTGTTCTTCTTCTTCATTTCATACTTTGAAGCATGTGGGGCCCACCAAATGATGGTGGAGGCCCCATGTCTTCTTGGGTGTGGCCATTGGCCCATCCTTTCTTGCATACATAATTCATGGGTAGGGACATTCTCCATGGACCCCACCATGGCCCTTTTCTCTTAAATAAAAGGATTATTGGGTCATCTAGACCCTTGATCCTTGGTGGAGATGGCATCTCCACCATTGGATCTTGATTAGAAAGATGCATGTATATGTAGATCCTTGTATCTTCATCAATAATAGTGGATGTGTGGTTTGTGATGAAGGGAAGGGCCTCGTTATGGCAGAGCCCTTCCCTTGTGACCGATTCTTATTTTTTTTCTTTTGATTATCTCTTATTCTCTGATGTGTGTGGCCCACCTTGTGGCCTGGAAGCATCCAGACCATCCAAAGAGAGTGCACGCCTATGGCTGTCCACTCTATAGATGTTGATGACCTGTTTCCCCTTTTATAGGCACATGCAATGGATTTTTACATGAGGAATAGGTCTGGATATTTGTGGGGCCCACTGAGGTGGACCACAACACTGATTTCATGGAGTGATTTCCCCTTATTTTGGTTCTCATGCTCAGTTTACTTCATGTATATGTTACTGTCCAGAATTCTGGATAGTTTCTGAATGATTTTGGGTCAGATTTTTGGATTATTTGGGGGGTTGTTTTCACCCCTTTGATAGACTATTCCTGGAGGTGTGGACGCCACCTAGATGTGTACCAAATCTCACCTTCATCTAACCTTTTTTAAGGACCCAAAGGAGTGGCCCAAGTGGGGTGGATAGTCCAGATTTTCTGGACCGTCCAATAACATTGCGGTTTGAAAAAAAAAAAACATAAATATAAAATTATATTTGAAATGGTGGGCCACTTTTGTGGACCCCACCTTGAAGTACACTTGTATGTGGAGGTTAGAAATGTTTTTTCCAATTTTTGGAGGACATGGCCCCACCCTTTTGGGATGCTCAAAACAGGGGCAGCAGCATTTTTTTTTTCTGCTGCATTCTTTTGGACCTTGCTGTCCATTGTCGTTATCCAAGGTTTTTGTGTGGTGGTGGTCATCCCCTTCACCCATCTTGTGGCCCACCTTGTAGAGGCCAACCCCAGGTGCTTGTGGGCCACATATTTGATCAGATTTTGGGGTTAGAGGGGCTGGGACAACAGCATTTTGCTGGACATCTAGCTGGGCTGAACGTCCAGCAATGGGTTGGTCGTCCACCCCACCTCAGGCCCACCTATGTGCATGTTTTTCCCAGCCGTCCACCATTGAGGTGTGGCCCACTTAGATGGGGACCAGTCCCTAGTGGGTCATTCCAAAGTGGGGCCCATCTGGACCTTGGAATGGGCCAGCTGTCCCACCCTTGGGACGCCCAAGGGGTGGGCTGGCTGTCCCACCTTGTGGCCCACTTGATGTATGTGTTTTATCCTTGGCCGTCCTCCCTGGGGTGGCCCACTGATGTGTGGACCACTCCCTGGAGGGACGCCCACCATTGGAACCCACCTTGATGTATGTATGTTAGGCTGTCCAGGCCCTTGGGACGACTCACCTCATTTCTGGTGTTGTACTCACACTCTTCATCTGATGGGGCCCACTAAAAATTTTAAGGACCATTACCGGATATTTTCTTCTATAAATCCCATCTATGGACCTCAACAAGCCCATGAAGCTGGGTGGGCTGAAAGTCGAGCAATGTACTATAAGATGTATGATTCAAGTTATGGGCATTGTACGGGATGTGAGGCCCACCAAATGAAGAGTGTGGAGTACACACATGATCAAATTAAATTATGGGATATTTTTTAGCTTAATTGATGCTTTGTAAGGCCCATCCTTGTTGTATATTGTGGACAATCTATAAACCAGATTTTTATGGTCCATTAGGCCCAGTTTGACTGAAAGTTCTCCATTGGAGCCCAGTATTTTTCAAGGGCTAACCCTATTATATTATGAGCCCAATGAACTATCTATGAGCCCAACTTGAGTGAATAAACCTTGAATACCACATTTAAACCCCTAGTATGGGCTGACTTGCAAGGCCCACCTTGAAACTTGTTGGATAGGCATTACCAAGTCATGGGTTGATGTTGTGAGGCCCACACCTTGTATTTTTGGGCATGTGGGCTGTCCATTTGATCCATTTAGTGCATGGATCTGGTCATACTTGAGGGTTGGGTCGTGGATGCCACATTTGGCCCATCATGATGTGAATGCTTGGGCCATGTTATGCCCTTATTGGATCCATGATATACATGAGGACCTTGGGCCATTCTCTTGGAGCCATTATGTGTTGTGATGTGGATGCATGGCTGCCCTTTTTATTTTCATGATGATATTCGGGCTTTGGAACTTTATTTAGTTAGCTATCTTAATTGGGCCACCTTCTTGGGGACAATGGTGGTTAAATGTCCCCATTGTGGACCCTTCTAGGCCCATTGGTAGTTGAATGTCCACCTTAGGCCTATTTGTTAGGTCCATTCTCATCCTTTGGTAGTTGGATGTCCACCTTAGATCTTGTTTGGACCCGTTCCTATCCCTTAGGCCGTAGGATGGCTTGCTTAGACCTTGTCGGCTACTCCAAACCATTGGGCCCCCCACTAGTAGTATGTATCTTTCCTTTGAGGATTTTGTCTAAGTACCTAGACTTAACCTTGGTAAGAGGAGAGTACAACATCGTCTCATGTCATACATAGTTACCTTTCATGATTCATCCATGTGTATCATATGTGTGCTTGGAGTATGGATTGACTGATCATGACTTATGTCGTTGGGCAGATTGTTTATGGGACTCCCGGAGATATGGAGTTACCCTATATAAGTGTTATATGCGCGGGACTGATGCATGGTTGACTAGCGTGTTTTCATGCATCCTGCATTCTCGTATGGCATAGATGATTCACCCTAGCTTCATTAAGGTCGTAGTCTCCACAGGGTAACGTGATGGCTAGATTTGGACACCAAAAATATTATCTTGAGCACTGTAGGCACTTAGGATGTCCTTAGGTGAAAGCCCCAAAACCTTCATGTTACCAGGAGACACCCCAATGTTTAGCCGAGTAGAAATATGAGCACCGGTGCCTACACCTTGAGGTTGTGTCTCCCACTGTAACGTGGTCGGTTGGGAAGGGGTGTGGCCTTATCTACCCGAGTGAGAGGGCATTTAAGTTAGGTTGAGTTTGACCAGCTCGTAAATGGGCCTCCTACTGTCGAGCCTTGTTGGTGATTGATTGTCCACAAGCGGGTAGTGAGGTCTCTTACGCTCGCTGGTTTGCGAGGCTAGGGAGGCGGTAGTCAGCATGTAGTGTATTTGACCCCAGTGATTTCCTTGAGAGGAACTATATTGATATGTGGACTTGATATGAGGACTGGCATGATTACATTGTACCTTGCATAAAGCATTTGACTATGTAGGCCTCTTATTGCATCGCCTTGGTATGGTATTCGATACTCATATATTGCATTGCATAGTCTTGTAATGGCTGATAACATTCATGCTTGGTATAGCATAGCCTTGGTATGACTGATAGTATTGATGATATTCATGGTCTTGCCTGCTTTTCCGCATTCTCTGATATTGGACCCTTGGTACCTATCCTGCACACACTTACACCCCCCCTCTAAGTTTTCTATAAGTTTATACACGATTGATGTGTGCAGGTGATGCTAGGTAGTAGCAGGTGCTGGAGCAGGAGCTTGCCGATGAGCTATCTCTTTTGGAGTTTTATCATCTATCATTGTACCTTTTCTATTTCGACCTTGTACTGTAAAGTTTTAATTCCTAGTGGATTTTGTAATATTGTTCCTATAGTTATTTTTTATGGTTATGATCTTGGGTACGCTGATTATGAAACAGACTTGTGATATATAAATCCTCCTTGTAGGATCCCAGGAATCGAAACATGGTGTATGGGTGTCAGGAGCTAAGAATGAAGTACTACGGAGGGTGTCGGCTCCGGATTCGGCGATCGGGAATTCTATGAGCCCGGTTTTCGAGTTTGAAGCATGACAAAAGGTGCCACCGAATGACATCTTTTGTCCCACCGAAAGTGACTAAAACAGTCCAGCAAACATTGAAGGTAATTCGGTCCCACCGATAAGAAATTTGGTCCCACCAATTGCAACCGAAGTCAACCTTCGATGCCACTAAAAGTAATCAGAAACAACCAGTAACTTCAGGACTTAATTCGGTACCACCGAGAGTTAATTCGGTCTCATCAACTACATTTCAGTGCGACCGAAGGATCCCTCGGTAGGACCGATATATAGCCGTTATAGATCCGTTAGGACTTTTTCTCTATAAAAGGAGCATCTAGAACTTTATAAAATTTATGGATTAAGGCATCTTAGAGTTCCTAGTGCATCCCAAGCTTATTATAGTCATCCTAGACTCTATCCATATGAGATTCATGTTCTTATCATTGTGATTCTTCACTTTCATGAGCATTCAAAGCTTTGTTTAATGAATAACATGATTTCATGCCTTCTCTAGAGTATTAAGACCAAACTTATTGGTATATTCTAAGTTTCTTCAATACTCTAATGCTTCCATCTGTTGAATCCCCTAGGAAAATCACTTCCCATCATGATATAGGAGATTCAACCCACTCTCATTACCTTGTTTATCCTAAAAGGAATATCATATACAAGGAAAACGATCGTGAAACTGAAACATCAGAACAACTACAACATCGTGATCGGGAGAGCAATCGGGAGCTGATTGAAGCTCAACAAAGCTAAGACCAAATGACCTACAAGCTACAAAGAAGGGCTCATCCACTTACAAGTAAGTATTAGAGTCCAAAGAGTCTGAAACATCTTCCTTGTGTAGGATTTGGTTTCAGAGTTTGTTACATAAACTCGCTAAGTCCTTTTTATAGGCCTCCGATAGGAGAATACTTAGTATCCTTGTGTAGGACTTTATACCTTGTGTAGATATGTGTTATTGCCTTGTGTAGGCATTATTATTGCCTTGTGTAGGCGTGTGCCTTGTGTAGGCATGAGTAATTGCCTTGTGTAGGCTATACTTTATGTAAGTTGTAAAGGTTTGAGGTGAACCTAATTTTAAACCTTTCATAGTGAAATCCGGTACACTCTAAGAGAGAGTGCATCCGCCGGGAGTGGAGTAGGCACATAGCCGAACTACTATACATGCTTATGTTTGGAATTGTCATTTGCGCATCTGTTTAATTATGCTTGTGTGTTTGAATTCTTAATTATATATGTATGATTAGATGAATACTTAGGATTGTTAGGTAGCATATTCCATACACACATGTTCACTATGTTATAGGCTAATTACTTAATTTGCATATCTTGAGTAGCTTATGTGATTGGACCCTCTATTGGCTTGGAAGCCTTTAGAGTTATACTGCCCTGCTTAGTTTTATTACAAATTAGTTTAAGTCGGGCAATTAGAATTTTTAAATTGGCATAATAATTGAAAAGTCCTATTCACCCTTCTCTAGGACCTTTGTCATACATTCTTACTTCAATATTTGTAGTGTAAACTGCATTTTCAGTTTTATCTAAAGAGTTTTTAAAGAAAAATCATGAATTCTTTGATAACATCGAATTGACTTCAATGACATCGAAAAAAGTTCGATGACATCGAAAAAGTGAACAAAATTGTCCAGCAAACTCCAAGCATTTTCAGAAGAAAATTCCAATGACATCGAACTATCATTCGATGACATCGAAGGTCATCTTCAATGGCATCAAACATCACTCGATGACATCGAGCAGATCTGTTCAACACTTATATAAAAATCTTAGTGCAGGGATTTCGATAACATCGAAGGAGGTTCGATGACATCGAAGGAAACTTCGTTGACATCAAAGCCTAACAAAAATCTACTCGTTTTTTTACCGTTACAATTTTTGCCTATTTATTTGGGAGGCTTGTTTTCTTGGTTCTTTAATGAGAAACAAAAAATATATTTGAGAGAATTATTACTAGAGGAATACCTCCTACCATCTTAAATCATTTTTCTCATGGGAGTTCATCCTTCAACCCTATCTTAAATGCAATCATTGGAAAATCAATAGATTGGATTAAAGAATTAACTCTACCATTCAAGGATCTTCCAACAACTCATTTATTAGCAAATCTCTCAGCTGGAATCCTATGAATGCCTATTTTTTTAGAATCTCATCCAAACTTTAAGACCAACATTAAATAGATAAGATTCACCAAAATACCTTGACCCAACGACCTATATTAGAGCATTTACTGCTGTTGCGAATCAAGGGAGCTGAAGACTCTTCATCAACAAGGAAGGTCATCTTCAGTATGTGCTAAAAAGGAGCTCACTCACTTTCAAATAAGTACTTAAGAGTCTATTGTGTCTAAACCCCTTTCCTTATGTAGGATTGGGTTTCAGAGTTTAATTATACAAACTCGCCAAAACCTTTCGTAGGCCTCTGATAGGATAATACATTGGGTGTCCAGGTGTATGACCCATTGCCTTGTGTAGGCATTTAGGTTATCTTGTGTAGGCTCCTAGTTGAGTCCTTGTGTAGGACCCATTACCTATGTATGCACCTAAGGTTACCTTGTGTAGGCTCCTTAGTCGAACCTTATGTAGGTTGTAAAGGTTTGAGGTTAACCTGATTTAAAACCTCCCATAGTGGAATCTGGTACATTCGGTGGGAAGAGAGATAAAAACGGCAAGTTGTTCGAATGCCGTTTCTAGAGCTGGTTTATCCCAGCCGCAGACGTAGTTTATGCTCTGGAATTCAGTGGGATCCATGGTTGCTAATGAACGGTTCTGATCATCATCTTGTGTGATGATGGTGGGCCCCAGTGATCGAATGATCGTTCGATCTTTTGAAGTCGCCGGGCGTGGAATCTCGGTCGAAAAAAGAAGATGCTTCTTCTTCGATTTTTTTTTTTTTTGTCATGTAGTCGGGGTCAGCCTGGTCAGCGCTGTTGACCGGATTCACTACTTACTATATTTTTTTCTTTTTCTATTTGGATTTTTCGTAGGGCCCACTGGAGACCACAGGGACAATCAAAACCGTCCATTTCATTTTATGTCTTTTTAATAGATCATTGAATAAATTTGGTGTGAATCAGGATCCTAGGTGGGCCATACGGCATGTATTTTCAACCATTTATCATAAATTATACATTTTAACGGTCAAATCTCTAGTAGATTGATCTAGATTGTTTCCCCGACTGTCAGATGTGTTTCTAAGCTAGTCTAAGTGATTTTGGGCAGTTCGATTTCAAAATCTGATGGTCCGATCAATGTGAGCAAGCACCATATCATCCTACGGTGAATTACACACGTCTGATGGACAGTGGATCTTGTGATTTGGGTCCCGAATACGATGGTTTATGGTTTAATTACTGTACCGTGGTGTCATTGGAAGTTTCAACGCGTTTGGAGTTCAAGAATGAGGTCTTCCAATGGTTTTAATGTTGATTATGTGATAAAGTTACTGTACATTTTAAAAATTAACGGTTGGATAGCTTGATATATGGATGAAACTCACTCCCAATGGTCAGATTCAGTTTAGAGTGTAAATAAACGATTAAATCAAACTAGATTGATAACCTATATGTGTATATACTATGTTAAGTTTTGTATTTGTCCAAAATATTGATTTTGTTATACAAACCGTACCTATCCAACTATCTTTACATAATTAGAATAGCCATCACAATCATACGTCATCATGTGCCAACGGGAAGATCATTCATCTAGTGGGGCAACCATGTTTTGATCTCAGAACGAACTAGAGTTTTTGAAGCCTCATCTGGTGGGCCAACTCATTCCGGACAACCTCCTCTTTTCAGAAAAGAGACGTGGCCAATTTAGAGATGCAATGATTAAGGATCTTCGCAGCCTCGCCTCGCATGTGACACTGCTGTGCAACAATGCAGGATCATCCAAATTGTAGGTCCCAATGTTGGGGGAGCATCTCGAAAATCAAACTGATCAAGCAATCCTGACCATCCAATTAGCGGATGTCACATGGATGATTAACAGTCCACAGACAAATCAGATGGTTGTTTGTCATATCAGTTCAGTTTTTCAGTTACGTTTCATCCACAGTTGGGTATGCATGCAACTATGATAGACGTGGGGTTTGAAGAGTCACCGCCACCTGTTTTCGGAGTGTGCATTTACTCACAAGGGATACTAGCCCCTGGATTTTGATCAGGAAGACCTAACCGCCTAGTGATAAATTATAAAACGATTGACAAAATTAAATTCGAGATTAAGGAATTTCAAACCTCTTACAATCCGGTTTCTAGAAGTCATATGATGACCATCTCAACTCCTAACTTAGTGGGCCTGTTTGTATTGCATGGACATAGATAGCACGTTAGTAGGGACCATGGGCTCAAAATCAACTTTAATGGGTTCTTGTTTCTGCACCGAGTGGAGATGAGCAGTTGAAGAAACAAGCCTCAAAAGCTCCACCCCCCCCCCCCCCCAAATAAAATAAAATAAAATAAAATAAAAACCCAGCAGCAGCTCTGACATCAAGGGAGCTCATCATCACCACCAACGTGAAACACAATGCGACATTTGAATCCAGTTTGGAAGCTGCAATACAAACCAGGCCCTCAACAATATTTCATAACAGTTCTTAGCTAATTGTTTTTCTGTCTTTCATTTTCACAACAGAGGAAAGAAACTTTTCCTGTATGAGGGCGTGGATATCTCTTGGCCCAATAGTTAAATGGTTTACACACCTGAGAAATGCTTTATTTAAGATGGTTCTCCGAGAGTAGCACCTGCCACTGATGCAAATTTGTTTGTATGGATGGTTTATCCGGACGCGGATTAGCTAGCTACTAAAGTGCCGTCACCAAGTTTTGTGGGACCCACCATGATGTATGTGTTGTATCCACAGAACTTTGTCTCATGCCCTAAAATGATCTCTCCAAATGGATGGATGGTGTGGATACAATACATGCATCATGGTGGGTCCCACAGAACTTAGTGACGTCACTTCAGTAGCGAATTTCGCTACTCAACCTGTCAGTATATAATCTGTGTCCGGTTTATCCGAAGATAATTGCTGATATAATGGGAAGTTTGGGATGCATCCAGCTAGCATGTAGGTGAGAATGGTACAAACAGTTGGAAATGCCTAGGAAAGAGAGCGTACCGAGTAACTCACTATGCCAAGGGCCTGTTTGGCCGGACCGATCCCACGGTATTAGGAGGGATGGGATTGCGATATCCCAGGATATGCATGACAAGCCAAACAGACCCGGTGAACTTGTCCCGGGATATAAGCAATCCCATGGATCTTAAAACAATTCACCATCATTACCTTAAAATTGATCCCATCCCTTGGTTGGACGGATTGGAAGGTAAAATCCCAGGATATGCTGGCGTGCCAAACAAACCCAGTGAACTTATCCCAGAGTATAGCAATCCCATGGATCTCAAACCAATCCACTGACACCACAATCATTACTTTAAAATTCATCCCATCCCTCCTAATCCCATGGGATTCGCCCGGCCAAACAGGCACTAAGTGTACTGAGTAAACTCTGTGGGATCCACCGTGGTTTATGTATTTGATCCACCCCGTCCCTCCATTTTAACTGTTGTTAATTTCAGATCCCAATTCTAAAAATAAAGTATATCCAAAAATCAGGTGGACCACACCACAGGAAATAGTGAGAATTGAGTGTCTACCGTTGGAAATTTTTGGGAGGGCTACAAAAGTTTTGGATCAATCTGATATTCAAAATCATTATTCTCACTGCTTCCCATGGTATGGTACACTTGAGCTTTGGATATGCTTCAATTTTTGGGTCAACGTCTAAAATAGATGTAACAACGGATGGACAGATTGGATAAACCGAATACATTCATGGTGGGCACAACTGAGTTTACTCGGTACGATAAAAGCGTACGGAGTAACTCAATATGCAATCTGATTTCGGAAAGAGATGTGAGGACAACAATTGCATCTGCATCCCAGCGAGGTTACGAAGCCTTCTTTTGGGTCATCTCTGGAGTAGAGCCAAAAGCGTAATTAATTTCGAAAAGCTAATTTTTATGGTTTGGGTTGAATATAGAGTTTATCAAGTATTTCAGGAATAAGACTAGCCTAGTTGGATTGCGAATTACATCAGTATTATAATGTGAAAGTGCCATCAGTACAATTTTTTGTTTGTTCAGACACGTAATTCCAAAGGTCAAATACAAATGTATTAAGGGTCTGTTTGGGCAGTGGGATTAGAAGGGATTAGGTGGGATGGGATTCATCTGGTCCGTGCCAATTCCATTCCATGTTTGGGAAGAATGGAAAAGCTTGGAATTACATTAAATGGAATTGCATTGAGTCTCGTGCCAACTTCACTCAATGTTGGGGAAGTTGTGTAGGTCCCACCATGATGTGTGGGCTATATCCACACCATCCACCTATTTATCGAGATTATTTTAGAGCATGTGCCAAAAAATCAGGTAAATCTAAAGCTCACATGGACCCACCATAGAAAGCAATGGGGATTGAAAACTTACCGTTGAAAACTTCTTTGGGGCCACATAAGTTTTGGTTCTACCTCATTTTTAGGCCCATGCCATAAAATGAGGTTACAAAACAATTGAACGGTTTAGATATAACACGTGTGTTATTCTAAATAATTTCAAATAATAGTGGGTAGATCCATTCAATATACCACCGTATTATTACGAAAGCATGGTAAGATTATTTTATCCCTTCCATCCCATAACGGCAATGTGTTTGGGCAATGATTAGAAGGGATTAGGTGGGATTGTATTAAAAAACATCATTATTACCAATCCCAGCCCCTGATTCCATGGGTAATAATTATGTTTTTTGGATCCCATCCCACTTAATCCCTTCCAATCCCACTGCCCAAACAGGGCCTAAGAGATTAGTATACAATTTTACGTTGTATTGCAGTGGAAATCTACAATCCAAATACGGGAACGGATTGGCTACTCAAGTGCCACCAGCCAATGGCTGGTGGTCGGTGCTCTGTGGGCCCTACCATGATGTATGTGTTTCATCCATGCCGTCCATCTATTTATCTAGATCATTTTATGTAATGAGACCAAAAATGAGGTATATAGACCACATTACAATAAATAGTGTTGAAAGAAAGTCGACCATTAAAAACTTCTTGGGGACATAAAAGTTTTGGATCAAGCTAATCTTTGTTTTTTCCCTTCATTTGGGTCTGTATGACCTAATCAACATATTGGATGGCAAATAAACAGTAGTGGACCTTACGAGGATTTTACCGGTGGATATTCAATAGCTATTGTTTTCCTGTGGTGTGGTCCACCTGAAATTTATATTCCTCTCATTTTTGGGTTCAAGCCCTAAAATGATATGTAAAAATGGATGAATGGATGAAACGCATACATCATGGTGGGACCCACAGAGCACCGACCACCAGCCACCAGGCTGGTGGCAGGGGGAAGTAGCCAATCCGTTTCCCCAAATATGCCTGTATATTTCCTGTTGATTTGAAATTCAGTAATGTGTAAGTATCAGGAATTATAAGTTGAATCACCTTTTTGAAGGAGAGATTGTAATTTTAATCATTGCACTTCTACAATGAATTATTGGTGTAATTCGCAATCCAAACAGGCCCTAAATGACTGTAAGTTGATTTCAACAACAACCAACTTTCAGTTAGGAAAACAAAAATAACAAAAAGGAGGTATGGGCCTCGTGTATATCTTTGACCACTGAAAGCCTATGTCGAAAGCTTGAAAGAAGAATGGAACGTAAAAGAAGTCGTGCAATTGGGAGGGGAAAAAAAAAATGATCCTCCTGAGTGCACGGCAAAGAGGATTGGGCAGGTGATCATGCGACCATGTATGCACAGAAGAAAATGAAATGCAGTGGGAGGGAGATAGTTAAGTAGCTTATTGCAAATAAGAACCATTAAAGGTTTCTGTCAACAAACACACAGAAGTTGCTTGTTTAAGTTAAGCAGTTGATGTACGACAAGAAATAGGTAATTAATAGGATCATTGCGAACTGCCTCTCTTTGCCAATTGATGCACACCTCTTATCTTTATTCTTCTTCTTCAGCTTCCTCCAGCCAATTCACAAATGGCTCCAAAGCCTTCACAAAAGTTTGCCTGCAGAGTTTCACAGAATGATAAAAAATGAGCGGCTATAGAGTGAAATAGATGAACCATTTCAATAAGGATATGATGCCATCTTTTCCATCTTAGTAGACATTTGGGCAAAATCTAATTCATGAATGAAAGGAAGAACCCCCCACAGCATACCGATGAGAAGAAAAGGCATATTGGTATATATAGCCAATTCAAGGTCATTCTGGCAACGAAGAACTGCAAGCACCATCAAGCACACCATGTATGCATTCTACCAACATACACCAACTGGAAGCACCTATGTTTTAGCTTAGAAGAGAGCCATTTGCAACAAGGAATCCGAGAAATAGTGCCATTTCGATTCCTAAAATAATGTAAGGCAGCCAGTGACGAGTCAGCAATGGAATTTGTCATCCAAGACACCTCTCCCCAAATGGGAATGATTCCAGTACATGTTTAAGAACACAAAACAGCATTCAGACCATCTTCCATGCCAAACAGCCCCTCAGAATTCATTTGTGTGTTCACGCAAATGATGTGTGCTCCTTTTAAATGTAGTCACTTGCAAGTTGGGATGGGAAGCAGTAAAACAGAAAACCAGTCTAATGCAGCCTACACTCTCTGAATAGCCTCAAATGTGAAATCAAATTGGTTCCGCCAGAAAACAGACCCTTAGATATGTAGAAGCCCCTGTAGCCCATAAAGGTGCCCGAGTGACCAAACATGTATCTTATTGTTAGAATTTCAACAATGTGGTAGTTGACCAATTATTAGAAACCACCCACTTTGAAAAGCATGCAATATGCATGCCATCTTTCCTTTGAGAGACATTTTATAAGGGGACTGATCAGAAACAGAAATTGTCTCCCCCCTTTACAAGATTGACAAATTACACGTGAAAAATATCAATGGACAAACAATTATCATACCTGCCCTTTGGGTTTGTTCCTCTACGGAACCAGAGGAGAATGGTATCTTCTGCGAGCACATCCTGGTCATAGAGAGACCTCACAATTTCTGGGAACAACTTCATCAGTTTTGCATCCTCATAGCACTGAATCTGAACTTTGTACATAAGTTCGAGCTCCAATTTTCCATTCGTACAAAATGTATTCAAAAGTTTTGCCCATGTTTTTACCTGTAAATAATAACAAAGGGGCACAAATTTGAAACAAACTAAAGATATTGAAGAAAAACACATGTATAAGATCAACTTTTTTTTAAAGGGTGAATAGGAAATCTTAACCCAGGCATACATTGCAGTACTTACTAATGCACAAGAGGAAAACAACCAACATAATGGTTCCAATATATCCAAAAATCACTTGTTTCTTCATTTCTTTTCCCTTGATTGACTGACACTTGTTTATTCATTGAAGTTTTTTTTCTTTTTTTGTTTGAGAAGTCACATGATTTTATTGAAAGGGAGGAAGAGGATTCCTCACAAAGAATTACAAACAAAACGAAAAGATATGTAAAGGGAAATGGGAACAAATGCAAAAGATTTAAGTGGCAAATCCCAAAAGATAATATCCAACAATATGGTACATATGTTAGGGATGATCACATGACGCTTTTGACGATTTATCCATGGTTAGCATCCTGTTCTTCCCCCAAACCAAGCAAAAGCCACCACCCTACCTAGGGGGTCCTTTATAGTGTTGTGCCTCTTCTGTCGGGATCCCCCACTACCCTACTTCCTTGAGTGATAGCATTATAGAATGATCTAACCAAGAATCTTCCATTCTTCTGCCATTTCGACACCCATGTCGAACTCTTGCAAGGATGGCCACTTGGGATAAAAGAGCAAAGTAACCTAGTTGTGTCCTCCGACTCTTGGTCCAAGGGCCTGTTTGAATTTTCAATTCAGTGGTAAATACCCAGTAAATGGGTAATAATTATTTCACCTAGTATTTACAGCACTATTCCCAGTGCTTGATTTGACCGGCTGCTCTTTAGACACAAAAACCAAGAAGGTCACAAAATGTGTTTGTGGGTCCCACCGTGATGCATGTTGATTATCCACACCTTTCATCCATTATGCCAGCTTAATTTATGGCATCAGCCAAAAAATGAGGCATATCCAAAGCTCAAGTGGACCACGCCATGGGAAAAAGGAAATCGAACATTTACCGTTAAAAACCTCTTGGGGCCACTATTTCGTTTGTTGTGGGCCACTTGAGTGTTGGATTTGCCTCATTTTTCGGATCATGCCTCAAAATATTTTGGTAAAACGGATGGACAGAATGGATATATAATACACATCACATTGGGGTCCACAAATTTAAATTAACTCTTTTGAACCGGTTTCCAAGGCAGAAACTAGTTTGAAAATCAAACAGGTGAAATGGTAATAATTACCTATTTACAGGGGTAATTACACAAACTCTCTAAAATCAAACAGGCCCTAAGAGATTCCTGCGACACCAGGGATCCAAACCACATACCATCTCCCTCTCCGGACAATAACGATCAGGCTAGGGAACGAGCACCAATAGCGTTGTTTGAACACCATGAATCCAACCATAAGCTTATCCAAGCCCCGTTGCCGACTTAGGAGAAACCCTTCATTAAAGAACTATAGGGATAAGTTCTTCAATGGGCATTAAGGGCTTTGGGAATCAAGGATCTAGGGTAATTCGAAAACTTCCTTGGAATCAAGGTATTATGTATCGTTAACAGTGGCCATAACGGTCACCACTGTTACTGATACGAGTATCGTCCATCACAGTTGATACGGGGGCATAACGACCATTAAGACCCCTGTAACAATTGAAAAATTTTTTTACCCGAAAATTTCTAAAAAAATATTTAGAAAATCCAAAATAATGTAAATATTTCAAAAATGTATTCATTTTTTTTGTCTTGAACATGTTTATGGTAGCATAACGATCCACTGTTTGGTGAGAGTGATGCATCTGGTTGTATGGTGAATTTATAAACATGGTTATGTGTCTCTAATATTTACACGTTACAATCAAACATTAGAACCAAGGTGTTCCAAAACGGTAACGATGGCCGTAATGGCCACCACTGTTATCGTTATGATTCGGGCCACAACGGCCGTTATGGCCCTTTTTTGTTTTTTGAAAAAACCGTTACGGGTACATTACATGACCTATTTTTCAAGATGACGGCCATTACAGCCATTTCGACCCAGTAACGCGTAACGGTTATGACCGTTACCGTTACGTAACCGATTTTGAATACCTTGATTAGAACTAAAAATTAGAAGAAGAAAAAAAAAAAAAAAAAAAAAGACATTAATAGCATTTTTTTTCGATTTTTTTGAAAAATTGGCCCTTAGAGCTTGTATTCGCTCAAATCGCTTCAATCTACAATTTTAATCCTAAAAACTATAATAAGAGTGGTCGAAATTTGTTGTAGAATAAAGTAGGAAAGTTTTTAGGATGAGAAAAGTGAAGAAATGAGAAGAAAATTGGTTTTAAATAGAAAAGAAAGTGGCCATTTTTCGACCATTATAGAGGAAACGGTCGTTAGCCCCGTAACGGCCATTACAACCCCCCTAATGGTCGATACGATCCCAAAAAACCAACTGCCGCATTTCACCCCCATATCGTGTAACGGTCATGGCAGTTACTTATATGTATCGGCCTTTACGGCCTTGTCGTAACGGATACGGAACACCTTGCTTGGAATTAAGCGCTCATCCAACAAATACTCAAATTGAAGTGAACCAGTAGTTGCATGACAAACCGTCAAAGAAAGCTGAAAATCCTGGCATGCACAAGCAACTTGTGAGATGTCTTGTCTACCTCACAATCACTCGTCTCAACATTGGCCTATGCAATGGGAATGATTTGAAACTTTTCTTTGTGTGTGTGTGTGTCTTGTCTACCACACAAAAGCATATACCCACAAGCATTTTCCCTATCATTCCTTCTAAGGACTTTGTAAAAGGATTGAACAACACCATTTCTTGTGTTTAGTCCGCTCTCTTTTGTCCATATCTTCTCTAGTCGACACATGATCTTGAAGCCAAACAAGAAGTCTCGCAAATTCATCAACCTCAACGTCAAGCATAGTGCTACAGCAGGGGGGACTGGGCACCACTAAGACCCACTAAAGTTGTAACACTCGGCAAGCATGATATTCTTTTTCAAAGCTAGGAGCACCACCAACAGGAATGCTGTTTGGAGAGGAGTTTGCCCAACCCATGCATCTTCCCAAAATCTCACCCTTTCCCTATTAACAACCACAAAAACTATACCTTCATTGAATCTATAATAAATGCGAGCTATACCTTTCCAAATCCAAGAAGTCCTCTAGAGAGAGGATGCCTTGGTTACCCAATCATCGCTTTTGCTTCGATACTTTCCCACGATTACTTGGCGCTAAAGAGCGCTATCTCTGGTCCCAAACCTCCACAACCACTTCGTTGTAAGGGCCAAGTTCATCGACTCTAGATCTTTAATACCAGCCCCCCTTCCGCATACAGACTACACACCTTCCAAACCAAAAGCTTGAATTTTTTTCTCCTCCTCCGAACCTTGCTAAAGGAAATCCCTTCTCAACTTTTCCAACTTGGTTGAAACTGACATCGGGTAACGAAAAAAAGAAAGTAGAGCAGGAGATTTGGGCCCCCATTAAATGGAAACTCATTATGTAGGAGTCTTTTTTGCAATTTTTTTATTCCTCAATATGCAAATATGTGTACTTCAGCATCTCCTATGATTTCACTGAAAAATTCCATCATTTCTCCCATGTTTCCCTCAATCAGCGATGCATTTCCAGGTGTCACTGATATCGATACATGTTTCTGTATCCCGATCAGTGATACAATAATGATAGCAATACTATGAACACTGCTACAGACTGACAATTTATGACAATTTGTCGTACATTTGTGGGACGTTCATGCATTCTATGTGTAATCATCTCAAGGCAATGTTCTATTTTCTAAGATATTTAAAATTTGCTCTAGGAAAATGCCTTCTATATTCCAATCATGGCCACTTGAACCTAGGTGGCTACTATGATGTTGATTAGGCCGATCTTTTACAGATTGAAGATCTACGACAGGTTGTACATTTGTGAGAAGTAAACTTGCAACGTGGAAGCAAGGTATGCTGAAACGATTGCGTAATGGTCGTTACAGTGCCGTGAGGGGGTGAAGACCAGTAGCAGTCCCATAACGGGGGCCAAAACAGTTTTTTAAAGTTTGTAACGGCCGTTAGTAATGGTAACGGCGGTGGCCGTTACGACCATCATCATCGTTATGGAATACCTTACATGAAAAAGCAAAAGGCAGCTTATGGTTGCTCGATCATCTACCAAAGCAGAACATAGAACCAGAGCTCGGGCTGCATGTGAGCTTATTTAGTTCAAAGTCACTCCAAGATATGGGTTTCAATAGATCTTCGTCAACTCCCTCAAACTAAGATAATCAAGCAGCCATCCATGTTGCCACCAATCTAGTTTTTCATGAGCAAACAAAACACCTTGCTAAAGGAAATCCCTTCTCAACTTTTCCAACTTGGCTGAAACTGACATCGGGCAATGAAAAAGAGAAAGTAGAGCAGGAGATTTAGGCCCCCATTAAATGGAAACTCATTATGTATGAGTCTTTTTTGCAATTTTTTTATTCCTAAATATGCAAATATGTGTACTTCAGCATCTCCTATGATTTCACTGAAAAATTCCATCATTTCCCCCATGTTTCCCTCAATCAGCGATGCATTTCCCGATCAGTGATACAATAATGATAGCAACACTATGAACGCTGCTACAGACTGACAATTTATGACAATTTGTCGTACATTTGTGGGAGGTTCATGCATTCTATGTGTAATCATCTCAAGGCAATGTTCTATTTTCTAAGATATTTAAAATTTGCTCTAGGAAAATGCCTTCCATATTCTAATCATGGCCACAGGAACCTAGGTGGCTACTATGATGTTGATTAGGCCGATCTTTTACAGATTGACGATCTACGACAGGTTGTACATTTGTGAGAAGTAAACTTGCAACGTGGAAGCAAGGTATGCTGAAACGATTGCGTAATGGTCGTTACAGTGCCGTGAGGAGGTGAGACCAGTAGCAGTCCCATAACGGAGGCCAAAACAGTTTTTTAAAGCTTGTAACAGCCGTTACGAGGGCCATAGCGGCTGTTATGGCCCATATTGTAATGGTAACGGCGGTGGCTGTTACAACCATCATCATCGTTATGGAATACCTTACATGAAAAAGCAAAAGGCAGCTTATGGTTGCTCGATCATCTACCAAAGCAGAACATAGAACCAGAGCTCGGGCTGCATGTGAGCTTATTTAGTTCAAAGTCACTCCAAGATATGGGTTTCAATAGATCTTCGTCAACTCCCTCAAACTAAGATAATCAAGCAGCCATCCATGTTGCCACCAATCTAGTTTTTCAGAGCAAACAAAACATATTGAAGTGGATTGTCACTTTGTAAAATAGAAGATTGCTTCCAAGACTTTACACAATCCATTTGTCTGTCCCTGAGAACAGTGCGCTGATATTATCACCAAAGCTACTTCATCAACCCATTTGAAGTACATGGTTGACAAGATGGGTATACATGATATCCATGCTCCAACTTGAGGGGAGTGTTGGAGTACACAACCCTTGGTCTACTTGGGTTGAACCATACCTAAGGAATCATCTTAGAGGATATTGTAGGATCTCTTTGCATATTTACATTTTTTATCTCGTGTAAAGCTTATCCCTTTTGTATTTGGGGGGTTAGAAATTAACATGTGTAGCTTATAGAGAGGATCATCAAATTCGTTCTTCTCTCTTTTTTCCATTATTCTTCTTTTCTTTCTTCGATCTATATAAATATATGTATTCAACATAAATGAAACAATATGAGACGGAAAAAAAAAAAAAAAAGATGTGTCCAACATCCATAACAAAAATAGATCCAAACTGTGAAAATCATGTAAATCAAGTAAACCTCACCCAAAATAAGCATGGCTTATTTTAATGAAATACATGAAAATATATAAATAAATATGTAAAAAAGAATTACATAATTATTGGCAGGCAACCAAACAAAAATCTGTATCCCTATCAGGCAATAATAAAGCCTTGTTAAGTGCATATGTATGTGCAAGAAAACTCGTGTAGACACCACACATGCAAGCATGGAACAATTCCAAGATGCAATCCATCCATCAGGTTGGACTGAGACCGACCTTGTACATGTTTTCCAAAAAAGAGATCCAGTCCACTCCACTCAGCATGTGGGCTCCAATATTGGAAACAGATTGATAGGTTAGAAAACGTTAGACAAGTTTTTTAGAGCCATACATTTGTTTTGCAAACTTTGGCCTACCCAGCTGACAAGTGGATCAGCCAGACTCTTGGGCTGGGGCATCCATATAGTGTTGTCATTCCAATAGATGGATTGGATCTCAGGCCTATCATGCCATGTTGGCACATCTGGGCATCATAAGCTTTTTATTAAACAGGCTTGTAAGCTTAGCAAAGCACCAAGGGGCTGTTGGCATCTCTCCTAATAAAAGCTTATTTGTTTATTCTGAAAAAATAAGCTCTTATTTTGAAAATAGATTGTTTGGTAAAGCTATAATTTTACCACTTAACTTTTTAGAAACTAGCAAAAAAGCTCTTAAAAAATAGGTGATAGAGAGGTCACTTTTATTAAGAGCTTACTTCGCTTCAGCAGGTAGACATTTTTGGCTAATTTTGGGACGAGTTTGTCCTTAAACTCCAAGTAATTCCCATCTTGCCCTCCTCTTTACAATCTCTCTAAGGTGGGCCACATGATAAACAACCCATATTGAAGGTGGGGGCCCACATGATGAATGGTCCACATCAAGGTGGGCCAACCTAATGGGCAGTCACATCAAAGGTAGGCCCCACATGATGGATGATCCGCATCAAGCAAGCCCGACCTAATGGACAATCCACATCAAAGGTAGAAACCATATGATGGATGGTGGACATTGAAGGTGAGACCACATGATGGAAAGTTGACATCAAAGGTAGACTCATATTGAAGGCGGGGCCCCACATGATGGATGGACCACATCAAGATGGGCCCGCATAATGCACGGTTCACATCAAAGGAGGGCCCCACATGATGGATGGTCCGCATCAGAGTATGGCCCAGCATGATGGACCATCCACATCAAGTGGACCCCACATGATGGACAGTAACATTAAAGGTGGGACCCACATGATGAATTGTAGACATTGAAGGTGAGACCACATGATGGACGGTTGAAATCAAAAGTGGGCCCACATAATGAACAACCAATAATGAAGGTGGAGCTCCACATAATGAATGATCGACATCAAGGTGGGCCCACATAATGGACAGAGTGGGCCTCAAATGATGGATGGCCCACATCAAAGTGTGGCCATTCGTGATGGACAATCCACATGATGGATAGCCCATATCCAAAGTGGCCCAACATGATGGACAACCCACTTCGAAGGTGGGGCCCACACAATGGACACATCAAATGTAGACTCCATGCGATGCCACTTTGAAGGTTTGGCCCACATGATGAACGGTCCACATCAAAAGTAGGCTCCATATGATGGACGATCTACATCCAATGTCCAACATAATGTATGTCCCAAATGTCTTAAAACACGAAGATTTTAGCCATCCATTCTTTTGCCATTTGAGGCACAGTCCATCTATGGTGAGATCCACCAAAACAACCGTCCGGATTGCTCTTATAATGGAGTCGTCGTAATTTTTAAAAATGACATCAACTACCACTAAAAAAAAAAACTCTTATTTGGACATTTTACCAAACATGCTTATTTCAAGTAAAGAGCTTTGTTCAATTTTCAAAAAGTAATTTTACTAAACGAGCTTATTTAAAACAAGAGCTAGAATACAATAGACACATCAAATGTAGGCTCCACGTGATGGGTAGTGGACATTAAAGGACCCCACATAAAGTACAATTAGCATTGATGGTGGGCCCCAAATGATGGCTGAACTACATCAAGGTGGGCCCCAAATAGTGGACGGTGGTCCACGTCTAAGGTCAGCCCCTAATGATGAATGGTCCAGATCCAAGACGAGCCTTGTATGATGCACAGCCCACTTTGAAGGTTTGGCCCACACGATGAATGGTCCACGTCAAAAGTGGGCTCAATATGATGAACAATCTACATCCAATGTCCAACATAATGGACGCCTCGAATGTCTTAAAACATGAAGATTGTAGTCATCCATTCTTTTGCCATTTGAGGGAGTCTATCGATGGTGAGATCCACCAAAACAATAGTCCGGATTGCTCTTATAATGGAGTCATTGTAATTTTTTAAAATGACATCAATGACCACTAAAAAAACTCTTATTTGGACGTTTTACCAAACGTGCTTATTTCAAATAAAGAGCTTTTTTCAGTTTTGAAAATGTAATTTTACCAAACAAGCTAGTTTAAAACAAGAGCTAGAACAAAAGGTGCTTATTAGAATAGCTCTTATTTGAAATGCTCTTATTGGATTAGAGTAGAGATGCCAAGCAAGCCCTAAGTAATATGTAAGAAATTTAAGGTATGTTGTACCCGTAACGGTAATGGCGGCAACCTTTATGTGTTAGGGAGTCATAATGCTCATTTGAAAAGCTCTTATTGGATTAGAGTAGAGATGCCAAATGAGCCCTAAATAATATGTAAGATATTCGAGGTATGCCATACCCGTAACGGTAATGGTGGCAACCATTACGCATAAGGGAGTCATATCGGCTGTTACAAAATGACCTGTAACAGCCATTATGGCCCCCATAATGGCCCATTACAAGGTCAATACAGGTTTTTCAGTTTTTTCAACAACCACAAAAAAAAAAAAAAAAAAAAAAAAAAAAAAAAGACTGTAACGGTACTAGTGGTGGCCATTATAGCCACCATTACCGTTATGGAATACCATGAAGATATTGAAGCTCTATAAGGGGTCCTAGACAAAGTGCTTACCTGGCGTAGCGCTGCATTAGCATTCTGCTGCTGATTTTTTCCAGACCACTGAACAGCATCCATTATGACATCCCACAAGATCCGCACAATCTCAAGATCGGGTAAATTAGCATCCTTAACACGTTGCTTTACAGTATCTATGATTTCAGAGATATCAGCCTCCTCTGCGATCTGGGTCGTTAATGCAGATTTCATCTCCTTCAGTTTGACCTCAAAGATTTTCTTCTCATTGTATTCAACAAGGGCAAGTAGCCCCTCCTTACTGACAAATATACAACAATAAGATGCAGCAAAAAGCGTCAGCAATGCCATTTAGAGAAAATGGAACAAAATTAACTGGTACTGATATTCAGAATCAGAAAAATGATTCCGAAGCTACCGCCACAATATTAAAACCAGAGATAGAGGTGGCAATGGGCTGGATGTTGGCCAGGTTATGGTCAGCCCAAGCCCGACCTGATTATTAATTGGGCCAAAATCCAGGCGTAGTCCTGGCTCGTTTAGGAATCAGTCTCAAATCTGCCCATTAACATCACAAACAGGCATGTTCTCAGGCTTGGGTAGAGAGGCCGTCTTAACAGAAAATTTAGTGAAACTAGGCCCAGGCCCAACCCATTTATTAACGGGCTCCAGAATCAGGCCCATGCCTGACCCACTGGACTATTTCAGGCCCAAGCCCAACATATATCAGGCCGAAACCCAAAACCCGATGGGCTAGGTCGGCCCATTGCCACATCTCATAGAAGATTGTCATACATTCAGAAGAAGTGAACTAAAAATATTGATATATCTTCCAATCCATATCAATGAGTGAAAAGAAACTGATATACACATCATGATTGATAGATAAACACTTCTCTACTTTAGGTATTAAATAGTACAACTTGGTAGCGATGTTGTCAAAATCGTTATCGTATCGCAAATCGTAAGAGGGGTTGAATTGTTTTCGAATCGCAAATCGTATCGTAAATAGTAAGATTTTTAACTGATTTACAAAAATATATATAAGACATGAAAAGATATAAGTAAATCATAAAAGATTAAAAACGCATCAATCATCCATTTACAATCAACGTGTACCAAAAAAGTAATAGATATCATGATATTATCAATTGAGAAAATGTATATGGTATACATATCATGATAGTAAAGGATTCTTGTCTTTTTCTTTTGTTGCCTATTGAAAAATTTACAGTGTAGAATCATGTTAGAACAAAAGATATCTTGGTTTCTTTGTTTTGGTTTGTTGAAAATCAAAATCCCCAAATCTCTCTCTCTCTCTCTCTCTCTCTCTCTCTCTCTCTCCTCTCTCTCTCTCTCTCTCTCTCTCTCTCTCTCTCTCTCTCTCTCTCTCTCTCTCTCTCTCTCTCTCTCTCTCTCTCTCTCTCTCTCCCCTCTCCCTCCTCCCTCCCTCCCTCCCTCTCTCAGTAAAAAATGGGAAATTTTCATAGGTGAGAGCCTTTTTCATATTTTACAAGCAAAAGGGTGCAAAGAAAACTAAAATTTTGAATAAAAAATAATAATAATTTGATTTTTTAAGTATTTTTTGGGCAACTTTACGCAGTCTACAATTATCTTACGATTCGATACAATTCGTATGATAATCGTACAATTAAATAGGATTTGCGATTTGGGTGTACGATTCAAATTGTACACCCATGCAATACGATATGAATCGTACGATTCATATCGTGAATCATATGATTTTGATAACATTGCTTGGTAGTAATATTACCGAAGGTTTTTTTTTTTTTTTAAGGATAAAGATAAAGATAAAGAAAAGGGGCATCTATCAGTAAGGGTGGGTGTAAATAAAGGCTCCCTCAGCAAAAATCTAGAGTAACAAATAATCTTTTGCAAAATAATGAACATCATGCAGTACCGATTTTTCAAAGTCATAGCCTTCATTAACTCATGCAATGAAAACCAATCATAACCATTACACCATAGCAAACCCACAACTGAAGACATGAAAGATAAGTTCAAAACAATAGCAGCAACAAGTGTGATTATTGACAAGTGGGTCTGATGCGTGTAATAAAAAGAAAATCCCTAGATTAGAGCACTAGGAGTTTATCATGGTATTTTATTTGGCACTAAATGCAGTGAAGTGTGAAAGCTTGACTTAACAAAATCATATATACTAACCAAAAAATAAACCTCAAAATGGACAAATTTCATCAGAACAGCAGTTAAGTCTCCAACACATCACACTTTTTTTATTGCATTGCCAGGACCTACTGTTCATGTGTATATTGGAGAGGCATCTCATGCCAAGGATTAAAAATGTGTCTAGGTGTCAATAGAGGAAAAAGCCCAAAAGTAAGGTTCCAGGTGGCTATTTATGAGACAAGCAGTGATAGCAGTGATCACATAAACACTGTTTTTTAAGTCACTCTCATGGGTGTACATCATTAGTTGTTGCCACATTACATATATCATGGTTTCATGGAGCATCCAACGATCATAACTAACATTAATAGAAGTCATGGTCACTTAAAACAATTTAGGAAGACCATGTTTTTGAAGAAATCCTGTAAAATTACTGCATAATCATTGAAAGGAAATACCCACGTGAAATGCTCAGAGAATCCTTCAGCAGAGCGCTTTGCTGTAGGGAAGAATTCAAGAAGATTGTCCTCCATTTTTCCCCTCTTCAAAAGTGATATCAGATCATCAAGGCTATTATCAATCAGATACTCCTTGAAAAAATCTGTTATGAATGAAAGTACTAGCCCTTTGGCCACAAGATTGTCCTTGAGCAATGGCTGGAAAACTGTCTCCGGCGGAAGCCCCGACAGCTTCTGAGAGAATGTGAGGGCAGTGAAAATAGCAAGCTTCTTCCTCTCATTATCCTCAAAAAGCTCCAATGACTGCAGGAATCGTCGCATGACATTTTCGAGATTCTTTATCAGGAAAGGCCTCCGACGCAAAATTTTCTGTATGTAGAGAACAAACGGCAAGATAGCTTCCCGTATTGGTTCACAATCTAGAACAGAAAAGGCATGACGCTCTCCCTCATCAGGCTTCGTAGTTCCAGGTTGAGTACGCCCTCCTGTGAAGACCACCTATAGTTATAAATGAATTAGTCCTCTCAACTGCAGAGATATATATGACAAGGCGAGTAACTAGTAAATAAGAAGTAAATGGCAAGGCGAAGTTGAGAGTTTCAGTGAGTGTTAGGTTGCTGGTTTCTATATTTCTCGGCTTCAATAATTTCCTGGTTATTGCAAAGAAAACATGTTTGGTTTACACTTTTTTGTTGGTTTTTACATTCCCCAGGAATTCCATTCCCTATATTTTACTCGAAAACTTGCCCCAGCTTTTAGCTGAGGAATGGAAAAACTAAGGAATTGAAACAGAATTTTAGACTTTCCCTACTTTCCAGGGAAACCTGGTGCATCAACTAAACAGTTAATCATTCCCCAGGAAATACTAGGTAAACTCTAGCATTACCCAGGAAACATTAAAAACCAGGGAATGGATTTCCCAAAAAACAAACATAACCTTATATGTACAGATAGGGCTGTCAATTGGAACCCAATCGGCAGATAACCAAACTAACTGATCCGGGTGCACTTATTTGGGCCTTATCAATGATCAGGCTGGAATCAGAACCAGTGATCAAGATCCTCACAAAATTCACGTCAGGTTGGGTAACTGACACAATAGGCGTCCAGTTCCTACCAATATATGTAGTTTTACAGTTTCACTTTTATATAAATTACAACAAATGATATAATAAATTCGGTAATGAAGGCTGAGAGGTAAACTTGTAACTATGTATGATAGTTACCATCATGCAGAAATGCATGTTTCAGATATGAATCTAAAACTGGGTCAAAACCCGATTCAGATCCAGATCCAGGCTTGAATTTGGATTAAGGTTGGATCTTAGTATCTGCTTCAGTGCAGAAACAATTAATCAATTTCAGATCCAATACTCCATCTATGTTACTATATCCAGACCCAACACCATCAGTCCTATTCCCTCAGCCAAGCTCAGATACGGATACAAAGGTCTCCAATCCGAATCTGACCCATGGAAGCACTATCTATGAAAACCAGTGTTCGAAGCATCGGTATCGTTACAAGTTTCGCTGGCCGGGAATATGGAAACAATATCGATATCCCTGATAATACCACCAATAACCGAAAATGAAGGGAAACATTGAGAAAAAATGCAGAAATGGTGGAATTTTTCAGTGAAACTTCAGGAGATGCTAAAAGAAATTGCAAAAAATATATATATATTGCAAAAAGAATGCATATATAATAAGTTTCCAATGAAAGGAGGCCTAAAAGCATGTGTTGTCAAAAGAAATCTGTCCAGCCATCCCATCTATCCATCCTATCCATTCAACCATCCAACAATCCACCAATATTTCATAATATTGACAATACATGATATTTTGCCAAGAAATCATCAACAACTGAGAAGGAAATAAAAGATTGTGGTCTCGATATCACAACCCATGTTGCGATAACGATAATATTGCGATATTATCAATATTATTGTCGATAAATTGAATATTGTGCCCATAAAAATTTTGAAATGGAATTTTTTTTTTTTTTTAATAAGCAGATTTTTGGCGATATCGATACATTGACAATATTATCGAAATATAGCCGATACACTGGCAATACAAGCGACACCTATAATTTAATAACTGAATATATTGGCAATACATTGGCGATATCGATACATTGACAATACAAGCGACACATGGAATTTCCACAGTCGAAAAATATTGGTGATATCAATACATTGCTATACTTGGCAATACATGACCAATACCTGCAATTTTTTATACAACCAGTGTTATTGGTATCGTCGAGCTGGAGATAGGGATAATATCGGGGATATTTCAATAATATCGGGGATACTTTGAACAATGATGAAAACATAAGTGATACACTTACCTAGTACCATCTGAAACTTCGTTGATTTGGAACTATTTAAATCGAAATTATCCAATCCTTTATTGAATCACTTTTAGAGAAAAGTCTTATCCAAATCATACAACTTGAATTGAGGTATCCGTTATGTATGAATATTTATGGCAAAAAAAAAAAAAAAATTTGAAGCCTCCGTTCCAGATCGTAATTTTACAATTAGGCGGAATCATACAAATCAATTCACAAAAAAAAAAAAAAAAAAAAAAAAAAAAAAAAAAAAAAAAAAAAGTTGTTGTTGTTAGGTTCAGTAAAGGACATTCGAACAAGAGAATTTCATCATCAGCAAATTTGGCAGTGTGGGGTTTTACCAAAAACCTAAACCTTAAGAGCTCACTGGCAGAATTCTTCACAACTGGGTGTGGGGAACCAAAACCAAATTATGACATTAGTCTGAACATTTCTCATAAGTAAACAATCAACCAATTCATGTAACCAAAAGACGCACCTGAGCATATGGACATACACCTCACTGCTATGAATTGAGCTGACTAGGAAGACAAGACATTGCACTTTACCTTATCCCTAGTCAGGCACACAAGATTAGGTACATGACATATTACAATTAGAATGTGTTCCCCCCCACCCCCGGCGGGAAGATTATTATAAAAATTAAAAATTAAAATATAAAAAAAAAAAAGATGCTAAATCCCCTCGTGTTCCCCCTTCTCTTTTTTTAATTTCTCTCTTGAACATGGTTGCACGAAGCATGAAGCAAAGGCGACAATATTCGATGCAGGAGCAGGAAACCATCCATTTCAAAATGTTATCAATTATAAACGACTAAAAAGTCGGTAAGGGAGTGAGTTTAAAGCATGATTTGAAGCAAGAGTAAGGTCTAGTTGGAAGGATCCTGCAACTAAGCTCAAGCAAGGGCCCCCCGGGATCCTTAGAACCAACTTGGAAGGATGATAGACACTGGCAACTTATCACAAATACTGAGGAAGAGGCAAGAAGGCATAGGGAAATGACCCTCTCGTCACTCCCTCTTTTGCAAGGATAACCACAATGCCTCCCTCAACACATGACAATATATAAGGTCATATTTATTTTAAGGGCGGGCCAAGGAACACTTAGACTACAATTCCCCTCTCCCCCTCCCTCCCTCCCTCCCTCTCTCTCTCAGATTGAGGAGATAGTTTATTGATGATGGTGGATAAGCATCTCTGCGAGTTACAGGTACTTGGAAGTTCGATGCTTCTAGGAGGCTCTACCATTCTATTGGCTCCGATGTGGTGCTGTTAGGGGTCACAAATCCCAAACCACCGCCTTTTGGCACTTCTTGGCCCCACTATAGTGGTTGCCATTTGGTTGGTCGTTGATCACTTACATAGCCAAGGGAAGACCAGTAAAAACACATGCACCTTGTACCTCAAATTCATTCATTGTGAACTCAACCCTGGCCACGTTTGATTTGTGGTATCCAATGCCAAATCCCCTCGCTGCACTTGTGCAAGCTTGGAAATGAAGAGTCCAAGGTAGACAGAATAAAGAAACAGGTGTGGCATATCAAATTGCTTATTTTCATATGTTCTGTGTGGAAAGAATACAAAAACAGGACATAAAACTATAGATCCACTCAAACATATTCAGTCATTCTCTTGGTAAGGACCGGGTGCTTTCTTAGGCTTTGGTTTTGCCCTTCTTTAAAGGTTGTTAAAGGGCCGGCAGATACATTTGAGTCATATGGCGAAGCAAATGAATTTTGTCTTATAGGTGGTCGTCCGATGGTACCTCACCATCCTCCCCTTTACCCTTTTTCTTTCCTTTGTATGCAGCTCCCTTTTGTTTGAATTTTAAAATTTTATGTTACAATTCCAAAGAAAAAAGAAAGGAAATCAGGTGTTGATCAACTTGATCCAATCACCCTCAAAGGGATCTCTAATAAAGTCCACATTTTCTATTATAAGCTCCAAGGACCAAAAAGGAAACACTGTCTGGCAGCAAAAGTCAGAGAATCCCCTGGTAAAGGAAGGTCAGGCCAATGAAAGGTGTGTAATTGTTGACAGACTTCTGCCAATCAATCATGAGAGATTCTCACTCAGCTCTTGCAACTGGTGAAGGAAAAGTAGGATTCATATAGCTGAATCCGAATTGCTCGGACAAAACTATGATGATGATGACAACAATGTTAGGCAAAATAGAAATCACAACTACATCTATTCATGCAAAAAACCAAAAAATAATAATAATAATAATCTGGAAACCACAACAAAGAGCAGAAGCGTGCAGCTAGAATGCTATCTAGAAGCAACCAAGCATACGGTTTGAAGATTGGGTTGACAAAAAAGGTGCAAGAAAGGCAACATCAACATTGACCAACAACTTAACAGACTTTGATGGTGTAATGTGGAGCTCGCCTATGGAAATTGCAACTAAGATAAGAGCAAGGTATGCCGTATCGGTATCGGTTGGCGTAATGGTGCCCTCCGATACCGATACAGATACGGGGGTGTAACGGCGATACGGGGGCGTAACAGCCCGTAACAGTGCAAATTTTATTTTATTTTTTGCCAAAAAAATATAAAAAAATATGGATTAAATCCGGAATATTCTAAACATTCCAAATATGCATTCATTTATAAATTGGAACAAGTTTATGGTGGTGTGACGGTCCACTCTTTGGTAAGAAGTTGTATCGGACTGTCTGATGAATTTATGAACCAGATAACCTGAATTTGACTACAAAATTCATATATTTAATTTTCTAAAAATCTAATTTATACACTTAACAATTTGATATTATTTCTCCCAATAGTTCTTTGAAAAAATGAAATTAAATTCAGATAGATGGCGTTGCCAATTTGGGGCTGACTTGGAGGACCAATCCATGCCCCAAATCAGCCTCAAATTCATGCAATTTATTGGCATTATCCCACTTATGAATTGGTGGACATTTATTGGATAGTGAATCATGAAAAAAATCAAAAGGCCCTATTTTAAAAAAATAAGCGTCCACAACTTAACAATTAAAACTATTCAAACAATTTGATTTTGGCATTATGAGTTAGCAATTACAGTCCACAATTTAATTGGTAAATTTTAAGTTAATACATGTCGTGTACAATTTTTTAAGGGCCCGAATTAGGTGGGACTCGGATTGTGAAGTGTAGCACACGAGTGTCAAAGTTTTTTGGGCCCCACCCGTGATGAATGTGTTATATCCACACCGTCCATCCATTTTGCCAAATAATTTTAGGGCATGAGCCCAAAAATGAGGCAGATCCAAAGCTCAGGTGGACCGCACCATAAGAAACAACAATAATTAAACGTTCACCATTAAAAATTTATTGGGGGCTACAAAAGTTTTAGATCAAGCTGACATGTGTGTTTTCCCTTCATCCACGTCAGTGTGACCCTATTAACTGGTTAGATGGAAAATAAACATTACAGTGGACCCTAAGAAATTTTTAATGGTGAGCATTATATAACCACTGTTTCCAATGTTGTGGTCCACCTGAGATTTGGATCTTAATAATTTTTTGGATCATGACTTAAAATGATGTGGCAAAATGGATGGACGGCATGGATAAAATACATACATCATGGTGGGGCCCATGTGTCACATGTACCATGTGCGATGAAAGTGTGCTGCGTAACTCCGCAGTCCATTCATTTGACGTCAGCAATTCCTGTGGGTCTGATCATGAGGTATGTGTTATATCTAAACCGTCCATTCATTTGACGAGCTCATCTTAAGGCTTGACACGAAAAATTATACAGATCTAATTATCAAGTGGACCACACTGCAAAAAGCAGTGGGGGATTGAACGTCTACCATTGAAACCCTTTTCGGGATCACAGAAGTTTTGGATCAATATGAAATTTGTTTTTCCTCTTCATTCAGGTCTTTTTGACCTTACGAACAAATTGGATGGAAAATAAACGTTATGGTGGGCCCTACGAATTGTTTAACAGTGAAAATCATTATCTCCGTTGTTATTTTTGGTGTGGTCCAGACGATCTTTGGATATGATTCATTTTTTGGTTAATGCTCCAAAATGATCTCTAAAAATAGATGAACAGTGTAGATATAATAAATACATCACTGTGGAGCCCATGTAACTTTGATCTCCTTTGAACCGTTCGTACAACTCGGAGCTCGAGGAGTGTCAACGCTCGTCTTAGCATGACACGTACCTACAGCAGCTATATAGCTGGTGTACACACCAGCTCCGCTTCCGATTTTATTTTTTTTTTATACCAAATGAAAAAAGAGGGAAACTGAAAAGAAAAGGAGGGAAAGAGGGGGGGGGGGAGAAGAAGAAGAAGGCCGCAGCCGCGGTAGGCCCACAGCAGTCCAGAGGAAGAGGAAGAAGAAGGAGAAGAAGAAAATAAAGAATTTTTTCCCTATTTTCTTTAGCCCGTAACAGTCGTTACGGGACGTAACGGCCGTTATGGTCACAAAATCGGAGGGGTGTCCGTTTCGACCCCGTATCACGTAACGGTGTCGGCCGTTACCGTTACGTATCGGCCGATACGGCCGTATTGTAACAAATACGGGACACCCTGAATAAGAGATTCTCTAGATTTTCGACTGCATCAAGAATATTTTTTTTGTTTTATTTCATTGTTTTCTTTATTCAGATATTTATATTCACGGTTTTCCTTTTGCTTCGCATATATTTTGTGAGGTTAAAATATTTCAATATAGTCTTGCATCTAACTCTCATTTCCACAACCGAGGTATGACACAGATGTGGATGTGATGCTCTCTAGAAACACCAAGGTTTTTTCTAACGGAAAAAAAATTTGTGATTCTCACACAACCTCCTACCAAAAAATGGATCCAGAAATCTACATATACTCCTTTTGTACTTTTTGTATTGACATTGTTCACTTGAGCAAAGCATAAATTTGCAAACAAACATGTCTAAAGTGCAGGTTCCACTTGAGCAAAGCATATATTTGCAAACGAACATATGTTGCAGAGTGCCCGCCCCTCTTCACGTGTGGGATCTGGGGTTTGGTGCTCTCCTTGCAGGAGATCCCTATCGAACTTGGAGCTGGAAGAGTTTCTCAGGCTTCTGGAGCTACTACGAAGTGTCCACCCCTCTTCAGGCATGGTTGATTCGATATCTTGGTCCTTGTCTCCCTCTGGGAAGTGCTCTGTTCACTTGTTCAAGCATTTCAGCAATTCTCACGCTGTTGCAAGGCATCTATTTCCTTCCTTTGCTTGGACATATGGCGCACCTCTAAAAATTGCTTCATTCGTCTGGCTCTTGGCCAAGGGGTGAATTCTCACAGTTGACAACTTGCATAGGCAAAGAATGATGTTGGCATGCTGCCCAATATTTGCGTCTTTTGCTTGAAGGACGTGAAATACATTAATCACATGTTCATCCACTACTCGTTCACTCACGGGGTCTGGTCCTCTGTCCTGGATTGCTTGCACACCCCTCAGATCATGCCCTTGGTGCTTGTGATTTTCTATTCGCCTGGCACAGCGAAGGTGGTGGCGTTGTCCTTAAAGCTATTTGGGGCCTTCACATTTTGGCCGTCTTTTGGGCTATTTGGAGAGAGGAACGACAGGAGCTTCCAAAATTCCTCCTCCAAGGTGTTGGCTTTGATATCCAGAGATGTTGAGGATTGGACGTCTTGCCTCCCGGTCTCAGATCGCCATGCTTTCCCTCCCTTGTAGTTTTAGTTCTCCGGGGCTCTGCTCCCTGGTTCGAGTTGTATAGATGCTCTAGGCATTTTTTTGTTCTGCTTTTGTTTGTTGTTTGTTTTGTTCAGTTTTGTTGTTTTTGTTTTATTTGTTTTTGCTTCCTTCTTTGTTTTGTTCTCTGCCGTTTGGCATTTTTAATCGTATTCCTTCAATCTTCAAAAAAAACAAAAAAAAAACAAAAAAACAAATTTGCAAACAAACATTACGTTCAACAAGAACAGAGCTAAATATAGCAATCCAATGGAAGCTTCTGTATGAACAAAAGGCACCACACAGAACAGAAAAAGAACATTCTGGCACACAATGAATGCTTACTTCGAAAAAGGTGTCACCATATCTCGAGAAGTTAAGATCTGAAGATTCAATGCTCTTGGCAACAAGTTCCTGAAAACAGCAAATGCTTGATAAGTAAACAAACAAAAATATTTATGAATATGGGCTTAACTTTTCTCCATAATCTGAATGATGTACTAGCTAAATTTTGAGTAATATTTGCATATGTACAATCTCACAAACTCCAGATGGAATTTAAGGGAGATTAGACGATGAAAAACATGTAAGTAACTAAGTGTTATAATAAAACTAGTGCAGTTGAAAGTGATTTCAAGATGACCATGCTGCTCACTAAATAGTGAAACACTGTTTACTAAAAGTATAAAATAAAAAATAGAAAAGAATTGAACCACATTACCAAAGGTTATTATTCTTCCCAACTTATAGGAAGTTGAACTTGCTTGAATTTGCTAACAAGGTTTGGCGGCTTAGTATGATGGCAGTGCTGTGGGTAATTTGGGGGGAGTAGAATAGGAGATGTTTTCGAAATAGGAATGCTTCCGTGGAAGAGACAGTGAGGATGATTAAGGCAAACATAGTGGGCTGGGCCTTAATGGTAGGGGGTAGATGTTTGTAATCTTTCCTCCGTTCTCGGATTGTAGTTTTGGGTTGCACTCTTTCCTCGCCTAGCTTCTGTTGTGGCAAGTTTTCTCAATAAAATTTTGTCATCTTTCAAAAAAGAAAAAGAAAGACAAATGTCCAAAGTTCAAGCATTCGTGACACACCAGTTAAACATCTTCTGATCCACTACTACTTTCGTCCTCCCTCATCCCTAAGGTATGTTAGGCTCAAATCAAAAATAGAGTCATTGCAAAATTCCTTTCACAAACTTGTTATAGGATTTCAAACTACCAAATCCTGTTGTTTGATGTTTCTTCGACTTTCAACACAAGCGCATACATCAAATAAATCGTAGTTAATGAAATCATGTAATCCAACCCACTAATGTACCTCAGAACCTATTGATCTATAGGTTTATTGAGGTAATTCTGGATCATGAAGTAGTAGAAGTCCATATAAACAGTGGCATCCCTCTGTTGAGATCGCTTTTTTTTTTTTGCACTTGTCTTAAAAGAGCTTCAGAGAGAGTTTCAGAAGGGGGGGGGGGGTGAACTTCTAATAGAGTTATTATTCATAGTTTGAACAAAAGAACTTTCACATCATTGCCTCCATCTTCTTACAACAATCCAATTTCTCCATTCCAGGCATTTAGTGGTCTTCAAGAGTTGTGTCCACTACAAAAGTGCATGACCATGCAATTGGGTAGCCAGAATTTTCAATTTTTCTCTTCCATTTGAAGATTGATCAATGTTTGCAAACTAGCCAAGGAAGTTTTCTGAGTGCGGTTGTCCATAAAAGTGTCAGGCATGCTCAACTTCTGTGTCAATGGTGTAGTCGAGCTCCTTCATTCGATCATCTTTTCCAGCATAAAGACAACCAAATCGAACCTCATCATGATCATTACCATAGTATCACCTTTTCACACACTAGGATCCGAACAGTGACAAATTACCCAATCTACCTAAGATCTCCTAAATAGCTTCTTATTATCAATCTTACCTTCTAACTACTTCCTCCAATATGTATTTTCTCATTATTAGCCAATGGCCCTCAAAACAAACCCACAGGGAAAATAATAATAATAATAATGCTCTAATACCAACTTTGGCACAGAGTAGGTCAAAAGACTCACACCTTTGATCACCACACACATTTTTGAGAGAGAATTAAGGTTTTTGTTTCTCTGACAAGAGGTAATTCTCCCTAAAACAATAATACTTCTCTCAATGGTCATAAACATCTATGTAATGCGATGTATACTCCTATCTAACACAAAACATAAAAAAGAAAGAACTCTTGTTAACACCCAAAACAAACTATTTAACTAACTTTTTTTGGGTGCTAGTAAGGTTTTACAAGGTAAGACAGCGAGGGATCGAACCACCGAGCACCTCACATACATTATATTGTCTGTACCAGCTCTGCTAACGAGCTGAAGACTGTCTGTACCAGCTCTGCTAATGAGCCAAAGACTATCTAACCACCTTTTTTCCAACTCCTTTTTTATCAATAAAACTTTCCAACTATTCCTCATTAGTCGTTACACCCAAAAAACACCGAGTTCGCATTTCTTATTTTGAACTCTTACAACTCATATGTCTACAAATAATTTGAGACAAACCTGGGATTGAACATCCTAGTTAATATGTCATTATTTTCAGGACACTGGAAGATCATACTTCACAAATTAGGAACCACTGACTTAACCAAATAGACGTACTCAATGTTTTAAAAGTTGAATCTCATAAATTGCAAGAGGATTGAAATAGAAAATTGTAAATCAAATTTGTAATATTGTAGGATTTTAATAATATTTAAAAGAAGATATAGAAAGTCCTGAAATAATATTTCAACCAATCTATCAATTTTCGGTCTCTGATTGCTTCTCTTTGGTTGGATCAAGTGCCTGGTACCCTCCATGTAGAAGAGCTCTCTCGAAGAATGAGTTAAGTGAACTCCTTGGTCTACTAAGTTTGTTACAAGGCATCCAGCCCAACCAGGACTTGAAAGACTCCTACTGGTTGCATGCTCCTTCTGGCATTTTCTCCTCCAAATCCTTCTGGAATCTCATTCGATCCCAGATTTCCCCAACTGATGTGAGCTTTCCCTTGCTTCCACCGGTCTACAAAGCTCCACCCAAGGTGGCAGCATTTGTCAGGTCAGTAGTGAGAGGAAGAACTCTCACAGTTGACAACCTTCAATGAAGAGGTCTTATCCTGCCAAATATCTGCCTTCTCTACTACAAGGAAGCTGAATCTATCCCTCATCTTTTCATGCACTGTCCCTACACCTTCAAAGTCTATTCCTGCGCCATCTTCCACACCAAATGGGTGATGCCTGGAACCATTCGCAAGCTCTTGTTGTGTTAGCAAGGTGCTGGTCAAAGCAAAGTTCTCAATCTCATTTGGCGGTTGACCCTCATGGCCACTCTATGGGCTGAAAGAAATCTTCAATGTTTCCAGAACGAAGCAGCTTCTGCCTCCTATACCTGTCTGCACACATGCAAACTTCTCATTTGGCGGGGGTCTGCTCCTCTCAGCAACAGGCCCCCCTCTTCGTTAATTCATTTTTGCTTTCTCCAGGGCTCGTCAACGAGGCTCAGTTCCAGCTTCGAATGGTACCAGGTTACGTTTCGAGTTGTAAAGTTGTGTTTAGAGTTGTATAGTTTTTCAGTTCCGCTCTTGGCTGGGTTGAGTTTTTCTCTTTTCTTTCTTTCTTTTCTTTTTCCGTTTTTGATTCTTTTATTTGGTTTTTATGTGCTAGTTGTATAGTGTTTGTTTTTTTTTTTTTTTTTTTTTTTTTGAGAGAGAGAGAGAGAGAGAGATAACAGTGCTAGTTGTATAGTTTTTCGGTTCTGCCCTTGGCTGGGTTGAGTTTTTCTCTTTTCTTTCTTTTTCCTGTTTTTGCTTCTTTTGTTTGGTTTTTCTGTGTGCTTTCTTTTGGGCTGCTTCAGACCCTTCGATAAAATGTATTCAGCCTTCAAAAAATTTATTCAGTCTTTTTTTTCCAAATAAAAAAAGGATATGATCAAAAATTCATTATTTTATCACTCCATATATAATTTGTAGAAAATAATGTTACCACATCACATTATTTGACATTATTTTAATAGAAATCAACCTATATGCGATCATTTCATTACTTAAAAGGTTCTGATAAAGTCATCATCTAAAGTTTTATGTTGAAAAACTTGACTACAAATTAAAGAATCACATTGTCAGGAGAATTAAAGATTATTAGTCTAAAAAGATTTTTCAAAAATTCTAAACTCTCAAGGACTAAAAAAAGAAACGTTTGCTTTTCAATATTGTGTCTAATCGTCAATTGAAAGTCTAATATACATATCTTAAATAATTAACATGTTACCTGAACCAAATTACTTAGGGTAAGCCTTTCATGATGATGATGATGACGACAAAATTAACATATCAACTTCTCTTTTTTCGCCGCTTTATGGCCAATATGACCAGAGGGGGAATGACAGATGTTTTTGGAAACATAGTAGGTCTTTGGATAAGGTAATCAGAAGGGAAAAGCTGGATGTTATGGTCTGGGCCTCTTTTATAAAGGCCATCGCTAATTGTGCTTTAGACTCAACCTTCTAATTCTTCGCTTTTTCACGTGTAATTATGTGTATCCTTTATTTTTTTAATTTCTTCACTAATAATAGTAGCATTCAAAAGGCTAATTAAAATATCGAGTTAAACCAAAGAGGTAATTCCACCAACTCGATGACTCCAAAATAATGTTCCCCACAAAGCATAGATGCTATCATGGTTAGGAAGTCAAAGTCATAAAGTACAAATTCCCAATGAGGACGTAAAAAAAAACAAATAAAATCTTAGGCCATGTTTGGTAGATGCCTATAAATGAGTTCATCTCATTTTAACCAACGGTAATTATGTATTAGAGAGATTGATCTCTAATAATTAATGAATTCATGTTAATAGTAATTATGTATTAGAAATCTTAATCCCTAATACTTAATGAGTTCATGTTAACGGTAATTATGTACTAGAGATCAAGATCTCTAATACATAAACTATTGTTAACTAAAATGAGATGAGCTCATTTTTAGGCTTCTACTGAACAGGGCCTTAAGATTTTCATTATTTTATGAAGAATCAAATAAACGTTTCAGTTTAAAATCACTTAAACGAATCCATAGAAAAACACAACAAATAAAAAGCAAGCTTTGAATTCAATTTAACTGACAGAAAGGTTACCTATAGGTTTGTAAGTTGAAATCAAATCCTAACTGCCACTCTCACAATATATAAAGGTCAACATGATCTCAACCATTCATAAAAACATTCCAGATAAATCATAGATTAATTTATCTTTCCAAAAAAATCAGAGATTAATCTTGACCAGTTAAGAGGATCGTAAATAAAAGCTCCACAATTCAAGGTTGAAAAGAAGATCCATTATTTCCTCTCTTATAAAGAACAAAATAAAACCATGAACTAGTTTTAATAAAGCCCCACCAGTTTGAAAGCATAAAATGAAAGCCAAATAAAAGTTGAAGTAGAAGAAAGCAAGTATAATTTGAACCACAAATCACAGGATAAAAATCATAGAATCATGTGATTCATCTAAAAATGGGATGCGGAGTAGGACGATCGGATCATATAGATATCCCTTTAACACAACATAGGTTATTGAAAGGATCTCGGACAACCCACCAAAGCACGAAAGCCAAGATCTTTCCAAAAATAGATTCCTATTCAAAGAGTGCATAACCGCATGGACAAGCTCTAGAATTATAAGATTCATCTAAAAACAGGATGCAGAGTAGGATTTAAATCTTTTTGCCTAAGATTTGACTTAAGTCTTACATTGTAAATCGTAGGATATGGACCTACTGAAATTGGACTACATACTAAATTAATCCCAAACACAACAGTTAAACCTATCTATATACCCTAAAGGCTTCCAAAATCCTTGAAGGACTTTTTAACTCTCCAATACATGTGCCATAATGGCTGTTACAGGGCAGTAAAGGGCATTACGTAAAAGTAATGATGGCAACCATTACACGTAACAAGGTCATAACGGCCGTTATGAAAAAATGACCCGTAACAGCCGTTATAGAAAAAATGACCCAAAACGGCCATTACAGCCCCCGTTATGACCACGTAAAGGCCGTAACGGTCCATTACGAGGCCGACGTAGGTTTTTCGGGTTTTTTTCCATAACGGTCGTTACAGCCTGTATCATAAAGGTAATGGTGGTGGCCATTACGGCCACCGTTACTGTTACGGAACACCTTGCTTCAATACCACGCCAGACCACTAAGCTAGCACCATCATATGATAACCTATAAAAAACAGTTATGAGACCCCTTTCCTGCATAAACCCTCCTAAAAGGAAGATATAAAACCTTCAACCATGAAAGCACCTAAGACCTTTAATATGGATTTTCATAACGAACCCACCATCAGCCAGACTCGATCTTGGGTCTTCCCTCTAGAGTCTAGAGACAGCAAGCACTAACCAACTGGTCTCAAGCTTGTTGCGAAGGAAAATGGTAAAACATCTTTCATCCAAAAACATGATGCCCATTTCTTCTGCTTAGTGTCTTAGCACGGTTTATATATGGGCCCAATTTAATACTTAAAAAACCCAATGTCTTCCAATATCACTCTTTAAACCATTTAAATAGAAAAACAGTCACAAACTCCTTTTAACCACCAATCAGGGGGCGAAAGATCCTCTTAACCTAAACTATAAACCTTTAGATAGACTGCTATCAACTAGCTTTGAAGTGAAAAGCCAAAAGACCCAGAAAAGGTTAGAAATCTAATCAATACAAATGCCCTATAAACATTCATACTCCAAAACATGAATTATTGTTTCACGTTAATTCCCCCTTTTAAACTATAGTATTAAAAAACTAATTTTATTTATTTATCTACCTTTCAACAAACAGAAGTAAGCTTAAATGATAGTGATGATAATGTATTTTTGAAGAAGCAATTCCTATAAAAATGCTAATTTATTAAACAAGGACTCAAAACTACCAAAAGGCTTTAAAAATATCATAATTGACATGTGTATCACACATGGGGCCCACCTAACGGCTAAAGGACCCAGTATTTTAGTCTTCAGACCATTATTTCATCTACTGCTTCCTAAGGTCACCTCAGCTTCCATCCATTATTCAGTCCAAAATAAAACAATAACTGAAAGTTGTCAAATATGAAAGATAACTTACCAGATCACCAGAATTGTCGAAATATATTTGGACCACTGCATCTGCAAATGTTGCAGGGTCCAAAGGAGCTGCTATATTCCGTTTGCGGGTCTTAATCCGCGTGCCACTGAATTAACCAAAAATAAATGCATAAATTTCTGTATTTCTTAGCAGCATGGAAGTTAGAAGAAAAGGTTCTAAACAAAAGCATACGAATACACAGTACACCAGAGAACATAGGTAATCTTCCATCTTAAATGCTACAAATCTATTCAAAGTAAAGAGCACAATCATTTTTATCAGTAAAAGCCTCATCTGGAATATTATAATCACACTAAACCCTCATCCATAATATTATAATCATGCAAAACCCTCATCCAGAATATTATAATTATGCAAAACGTGAGTAAAGCTGTTGCAACAATCATCATCATCATAGCCTTGTCCCAGCTACTAGGAGTCGGCTTTACGAATTCCGTTTCCCCAATATGTTGGAAACATATTCTCATCGTAGCTTGGCAAAAAAGCTTTGACAATTGGCTTCCCACCTGAAAATCACCCTCCTTAACCCGAGCAGGGGTACCGGGTGAAGTTTGACAAAACTATTGCAGGAATCTTGTGCTGAAATGAAAATCTCACAACTACTATAATCTCAGGGTTATGTTGGGTTTAGTGACTTGCACCACAACCTGGATGGACAATTAGGCTCTAAAGCAAGTGGCCTTAGTTTAGACTAGTGTTTCATATAGCGGTAGCGTGTTGCGTTGCGTTCAGTCCTCTATAGCATGTAGCATAAGTAGCATAGCGTGTAGCATGAGCTACATAATACTTCTTATTTTTAATTTACAAATGGAAAAAAATATGATAAATAGTAAGAATATATATATGTGTGTGTGTGTGCACCTAAAAGATTATTTATTTTTTCAAGTATAAGTATGTTCAAATAAGTTATTAATTATCACTTGTCAAAAGCCAATCCACATATAAACCAAATCAAATCATTATCACATCAACAACTTTCTAAGCAAACCACTTTATTTAATAATGTCTAATTGAACCCGCAAGTCACAAGTATGAAAAGAAATTAAATTACACAGGTTGAGAGTATTAAGTACAAAATACAATTATCATTTAAATTTAAATTTAAATTTTTTTAAAAAAAAAAAAAAAAAAAAAAAAAAAAAGTACACTATATACGCTATGCGTACACTATGACGCTACATATGCTACACCTATGCTACATATACTATGCATACGCTACTACCCTTGTAGCGTACACTAAAGGAGATTTACGCTATTTGCTAACGCTACAATGCCATAGCTACAATACGGACGCTATTCAAAACACTGGTTTAGACAGTTCAATCTTGGAGATCAAGGATATGAACGGATACACGGACAGCCTGATCCATCCTTCCAGAAAACCACCAGAACTCAACCAATCAGAAGGAGATATTTAAACAATGGTAAGCATTGGACAGCGTGGGACCATAGAGTGAAACTCATTTTTCCCTCCAGAGAGAGGTTTGTGATATAGGGGAAGGGCATGTTGGGTGGGTAACTAAGCAGCAACTGGTGATGCAGAGACCAATTAATCCAATAGCGGGTAGGGAAAGCTTAATACATTAGTATGCAAAAAATTAGTCAATAATCCCATCTCAATAAACAGTATCATCTGTTTCCACTACCTTGTTGCAACTTCACTCCAACACTATCCCACATTCAGCACCTCCTTGCAGCTAAGGTAATGCCTTCGGGCATGGCCAGCTCCTCGTGTGCAATTCCAACTCTTCTAATGCCCAAGAAAGATAACAAATGGATCAACAAAATAGCAGTTAAATACCGGTCCCCAATCCCCCTTCTCAAAGATAAACTAGACATGATGATGAATGCGACCTTCATGAAGATCAATCTGAAGAGTAGGTAATCATTAGATAAGGATCCGTCCAGGAGACGAATGGAAGATTGTCACCAAGAGAGAGGGCCCATTGTGTAGTTAGTCATGCCTTCTAGACTAACCAACGCTTCCTGCATCTTCATGTATAAGGACATCGATCCTAAGGCTCCTATAGGTAAGTTTGTTACTGTCAACTTTGACAACATCCTCATCTACAGTCATTTAAATCATCTTAAACAGGCCATGAGAATTCTATAGAAAGAAAAAGTATTTCTTCATTAACTAGAAGAAATGTGCTTGTATGAGTCGTCGTGTGATTTCATAAGATTTGGCTGTCACCTAGGGTGTGAATCTAGACCCTAGAAAGAGAAGAAATATTTTATTGGCCGAATCCAACAGGCATACATGAAGTCAGCAGTTTTCACGAGAGTTTTGCACCATTATGGCACCCACTGCAGAATGTATGACGGATGATTCGTTTAAACGGACCAAAGCAACAACAATGACCTTCAAGAAGATCAAAACAAAAATCACAGAAGTCCCAATCTCAGACTTCCCACTTCCGAGTGTTCGTGGTTGTAATGCTTCCCACATGGGTATTGGTGTTGTCAAAAAGGAGATCCATTGACCTTCTTCAGTGAGAATCAAATGATGGTTATGATGCTAACAAGAAACAGTTTGCTCACAAGTCACAACATTAGATTATGCAGTCCTGTAGACCAAGAAAAGTTGGTGTCATAGCTAATTCAATCTTTTAGTTGGAGTGATTCTCATTGAAGATTTATTTAGGGTCTATAAAAAGAGGGATGGAATAGGAGGTAGGCATTCCAAAATTTTCCAAGTATGAGTTTTCCTCAAGTATTGTAAGAAGAATTTCAATATCAATAAAGTTATTTCTCCCTCTCTACAAAACCATTCTTGTGGGCATACTCTTGTCCATTTCTTTGCAATTCAGGTGTCGACATCTCATTAACTCAATAACCGAGTTGCACCATTTTCTTATGTTGAGGTTTATTCCTCCATTTCCAACACAATTCGTTTGGTGCTGATAGAAAATGCCTAGTCATGCTCAGTGTTCGAGTTATAGATGTCGCTACAAGTTTTGCTAGCCGGAGATAAAGATATATTATCATTATCGCCGATAACCATAAATTCGCGAAAAAAAAAAAAGTGGGAAACATGGGGAAAACGGTGGAATTTTTCAGTGAAACTTCAAAACATGCCTAAATACACATATTTGCATATTTAAGAATTAAAAAAATTACAAAAAGAATGCATTACATAACTGTGGGGCTCACTGTTATGTATGTGCCGGAGATAAAGATATATTATCATTATCGCCGATAACCATAAATTCGCGAAAAAAAAAAAGTGGGAAACATGGGGAAAACGGTGGAGTTTTTCAGTGAAACTTCAAAACATGCCTAAATACACATATTTGCATATTTAAGAATTAAAAAAATTACAAAAAGAATGCATTACATAACTGTGGGGCTCACTGTTATGTATGTGCCTTCTATCCACACTGTCCATCAGATTTGATGGCTCCTTTTAGGGCATGATCCGAATAATGAACAAGACCCAAATCTTAGTTGGACCATACTACAGGAAACAAACAGTCATGATTAAATCCCCACCATTGAAAGCTTCATGGGGTCCACCGGAATGTTTATTTGCCATCCAATCTATTCATAAGGTCACAAAGACCCGGATGAAGAAACCACACAAATATCATCTTAATCCAAAACTTTTGTGGCTCATGAGAAGTTTTAATGGTCTATTACCATTGTTTCCCGTATTATGGTCCACCTGCAATTTGGATCTGCTTATTTTTGAAAGCATACCCTAAAATGAGTTTTCAAAACATATGGACGAAGTGTATATAAGGCATATACATCACAGAGGGCCCCACGGTCAAGTTTCCCACCCACCTCAATGGATCAACAGATCCACTAAAGTCATGACCCCAAAATCCCTCAAAATCGTGAGTGCGACTTGGGTGCCACCCCAGAACTAGCAATGTGGGTGGGACCCTGACCATAGGGCCCACCTTGATCCATCCATTGTATATCCATGTCGTCCATCTGTTTTTCCAACTTAAACTAGGGCATGGTCCCAAAAATGAAGAAGAAAAATTTTCAAGTGGACCATACCACAGCAAACAGTGGTCGTTGAACGTCCACCATTAAAAACTTCCTAGGGTCTACCGTAATGTTTGTTAACCATCCAACCTATTGATAAGGTCAAACAGACTAGGATGAATGAAAAACAAACATTTAATTGATCCAAAACTTTTGTGGCAGACAATGCTTTTAATGGCCAATAACCACTGTTTTTTGTAGTGTGGTCTACATGAAATTTATATCTGCTTCATTTTTGGGACCACACCCTAATGTAATCTGGAAAAATAGATGGACGGCATGGATATACAAAGCATCCATCGAGGTGGGACCTACGGTAAGGGTCCCACCACATCACTGGTTTCGGGCTCACACCCATGTCGCACACCAAAATCGGAGACGGATTGCGTGGTGTGCCACACCATCGACCTCCTTGGTGTGTTGACGTCACTAAGTTCTGTGAGCCCCACCATGATGCAAGTGTTATATCCACACCATCCATTCATTTCACAAAATCATTTTCGGGCATTGGCCAAAAAATGAGTTAGATCTGAATCTCAAGTGGACCATAACATAGAAGGCAACGAGTATTAAACGTCTACCATTGAAAACTTCTTGGGGGCCTTTAGATTTGGATCTACTTAAGATTTCACATCGGTTCATAAAATGATCTGTAAAAACTAATGAATAGTGTGGATATAACAAAAAAAAAAAAAAAACGCATCAAGGTCGGTCCGACACCTCAAGGGTAACACTTTAGTAAGTGTTACCCGCATAACACCTAATCCACTTCCCTTAATAAGGAAACGGATTGCATACTGAGTATCTGGAAGCGTACTGAGTAAATTCTGCGAGGGCCACTATGATTTTGATATCTTATCCAAACCATCCATCCTTTCTAGAAGGAAATTATATGGAAACACACCAAGAGTTAAGCATATCAGAAGCTTGGGTGGACCACACCATAGGAAACAGTGTGAATTGAACGCCTACCATTGAAACTTCTTAGGGGCCACATAAATTTTGAATCAAGCCGATATTTGTGTTATCCCTTCATCCTTGCCTTTGTATCATGTGTGGTAGTCCACTGGAGCTTTGGATATGCTTCAATTTTGGGCTTAACCCCTAAAATGAGTTGGAAAAACAGATGAACGGCATGGATAAACCACATACATTCAAGGTGGGCCCAAGAGAGTTGACTCAATACGATAAGGGGTACTGAGTATATTAGTACGCAATCCGCTTCCACCCTTCAAAGCTTTAAAAAAATGGTTAGCAAGGGAGGGAATTTCGCCGAAGAAAGAGAGATTTTCGAAAGGGGGATTTTGCTTGCACTGAAAACTCTCCAATCTCAGAAAGGGGGATTTTCGACTGCAGGTTTCAAAACCTTAAATCCAATACAAATCGGGAAGAAATCTCCCAAAACCTTGAATTTTTCACCGAAATCATCCATCTTACGACATCGATCTTCCAATCAAAAGAAGAAAAGGTCAATTTCGAGATTTGTCTTAACTCTATCGAAGACGAGAGCTGTCGATTGATGCCAAATTCTCTTCTTTCAAGTTCTGATCAACCAGGTATTATAGAAATCAAAGATTTTTTTTTACTTCTTTCTGGTTTTTACGTATTTACGCAAGGCTACAGTCAATATTCTTAGCGAGAATCCAAATTATAGACAATAACGAAAATTTTGCCGATATTTCGTCAATATTTTGTAGAGAAATGAAAAATTGAGGTCTCGACACCGATATTATTGGCGATAATTTGATAATATCGCCGATAATTTAAACACCAATCATGCCTAGTCATGCCAAGGTATCCAAAAAAGCTTACAAAGCGGAAATGGTGGGAACCATCATGCATTATAGGGCAATAACCAATGTTGTCAAATCGCATATGCGATCATGTGCGATCAAAAATGCCTATGCGGTCACACAATCGCATATGTGACAGCATATTTTTTTTCAAAAAATTAAAATATATATATAATAGGGAAATTTTCAAAAAAAAAAAAAATGTAAAAACAATGTAAGAAACTAAGGGGAACTTTTCTAAGTTAATAGATAACTAATTTTACAAATTTAAAATACATTTGAGAGAGAAAAAATTAATTAAACAATGAATTAAACATCAAGTAATCAACATTCAACAATATGGTTAACAAGAAGTAACAACAAAATCAATAAGCTATTTATTTATTATTGTAGAAAATCAACAAGCTATCTTCCTTGAAATTTAAAAGTGCTTGAATCTTGATCCTCCAACTTCCAAGAGAGAGGCAATGTAGGAGAGAGAGAGAGAGAGAGAGAGATCACTTGGAAGTAGGAAATACAAGAGAGAGAGAGAGAGAGAGATTAAGACCACTTGTAATTAAGAAATGTAAGAGAAGAAGAGGATAAGAGAGTTTTTAATGCAGGGGCATTTTCACACCTGGCTCGAGTGGAGTTGCCTGTGGGATGCAGGGACACACTCGGGGTGAGCAGCCCGTGTGAGGCAGGCCCTACCCGTGTGAGGCGGGTGTCTTGTGTGAGGCAGTACCCATGAGATGTGGGGCCTAGGCTATGAGATAAAGGGATTAATTCGCCATGCTTTATCAATTTAAGCTTTTAGAGCAAGCAGTTAATTGTCATGCATCAAATTAGTATCAGAGCGGGATGTCTCGTGTTCGAGACTCCTCACCGGGGGTGATTAATGCAGGGGCACTTTCATACCGGGCTCGAGTGAGGTTGCCTGTGGGATGTGAGGAGGACACACTCGGGGTGGGCAACCTGTGTAAGGCGGGTGGCTCATGTGAAGGGGGGCCCATGTGATGTGGGGCCCACGAGGAGGGTTCGGCCAAGGTCCTAGCCCATGCAATGTGGGGCCCGGGATATGTGATAAAGGGATTAAATCGTCATGCTCTATCAGTTCGAGTTTTTTGATAAGTGGTTAATTGTCCTGCATCAGTTTTGGAGTGTGAATATTGCAAATGGAGGAGATTTGGAGCCTTTTTATAGGCAAAATGTTATTTTTTTGCAAAAAATTAAAATAAAATAATTTAATGTGCCATGGCCAAAATGCGATCGCATACATTGCATATGCGATCGCATATTTTCGCATATGCCACATGCGATTTGCATATGGATATGCGCATATGTGGTCGCACATGACAACACTGGCAATAACGGCAGTTACGGAAAAATAGCCCATAACAGCCATTGCAATTTTAAAAAACTAATAATGATAATAAAAAAAATTTGGTTGTGACAACCGGTATTGTAACGGTAATGACGGTGGTCATACTGTTATTGAATACCTCGAGTCCAGCTTAGTTGCTCAAGGTCAATCCCTTTCTAGGAATTTTAATGTTTAGTTTGTTGAGTTGCTTACTGAGAACCGACGCCTAATTATCACATTGATTCCATTGGCTAATCATCACAAATATTTGGCTGGAGGCCAAACCAAATCTTTGTTATGAGTCCTTATCATCATACTCTCTCTCTCTCTCTCTCTCTCTCTCTCTCTCTCTCTCTCTCTCTCTCTCTCTCTCTAATACACATGCACACACACTGATCTCATGCAGTGTTGTCATGTGTGATCGCATATGCGCATATTTGTGCGGGGATCGCATATGCGGCAGTGGCATATGCGACCCTACGCATATGCGATCGCATATGATCGCATATATATGTATCGATCGCATATCGCATATCGATATGCATATCATCATCATCAAACGGCAAATCGTTTTTTTTGACCCTTTTTTTTTTAATCTTGATTTTTTCTCTATAAAAATGCATTCTAAGCATTCCTCTCTCTATTCTCTATCTCTTATTCTTACAATCTTACATACATTCTAATTTCTAAGAGTCTTACAACTTACAAGTTACATACATCCACTCCTCTCCATCCAATTCCATTTCCAAGTTTCCATATTTCTTTTCTTTTCTTTCAACAATCAACATTCAAGAATCAAGGAAGGGTTACAACTTACAACTTACAAGAATCAAGAATCCACCAATCCATATTCATTGTTCAAGAATCAAGATTCAAGACAAGAATCAAGAGACTCCTCACTCTAGTCTCCAATCTCCATCCACATTCCACAAGTTCTTCACTTCTTCTAAGTTCTAACTTCTAACTTCTATTCTAATTTCTAAGTTTCTAAATTCTAATTTCTAAGTTTCTAACAACTTCTTTGATTTCTATCATTTTTTTTTTACATTATTTTGTTTGTTAAATGTTAATTGATTCATTTTACTTTGTTAGTTGTTAGCAAATAGCAACTTAAAAGTTTGACTTTGAACTTCGAAGTTTGAAGTTACAAGTTAGTAAGTTACAACTTACAACTTACAAGTACAAGTTACAAGTGACAAGTCACAACAAGAATTCAAGAATCAAGAACAAATACAATACTCAAGTGAAGAGGCAAAGGTGAAGAGATTCAAGAGAAGACAAGTAGACAACTTAGACAATAATTTGAAATTTTGGAAGTTGAAAGTTGTTATTTTAATTTTATGTGTAAATCTCTCTCTCTCTCTCTCTCTCTCTCTCTCTGTCTCAACTCTTCTTCTCTTTCTTCAAGTGTAAGTGTGTAACTCAAACTCTCTCTCTCTCTCTCTCTCTCTCCCTCTTCTTCTCCCTTTCTAGTTTCTACAAGTGTAAGCGTGTAAGTGTGTGTGTAGTGTGTGTGTAAGTGTAACTCTCTCTCTCTCTCTCTCTCTCTCTCTCTCTCTCTCTCTCTCTCTCTCTCTCTCTCTTCTTCTCCCTTTCTAGTTTCTAAGTGTAAGTGTGTAACTGTAAAATTCTCTCTCTCTCTCTCTCTCTCTCTCTCTCTCTCTCTCTCTCTCTCTCTCTCTACAAGTGTAAGTAAGTGTCAACTCTTCTTCTCCCTTTCTTCAAGTGTAAGTGTGTAACTCAAACTCTCTCTCTCTCTCTCTCTCCTCTTCTTCTCCCTTTCTAGTTTCTACAAGTGTAAGTGTGTGTGTGTGTAAGTGTAACTCTCTCTCTCTCTCTCTCTCTCTCTCTCTCTCTCTCTCTCTCTCCTTTCTAGTTTCTACAAGTGTAAGTGTGTGTGTAAGTGTAAGTGTGTAATTCTCTCTCTCTCTCTCTCTCTCTCTCTCTCTCTCTCTCTCTCTCTCTACAAGTGTAAGTGTGTGTAAACAACTCTTCTTCTCCCTTTCTTCAAGTGTAAGTGTGTAACTAACTCTCTCTCTCTCTCTCTCTCTCTCTCTCTCTCTCTCTCTCTCTCTTCTTCTCTCCTTTCTAGTTTCTACAAGTGTAACGTGTAAGTGTGTAAGTGTAAGTGTAAGTGTAACTCTCTCTCTCTCTCTCTCTCTCTCTCTCTCTCTCTCTCTCTCTCTCTCTCTCCCTAACCCTAAGTCCTAACTCCCAACTCCAAGTTCTAGTTTTCTTTTTATTTGTAGACTTGTAGTTTACTTTATAGTTTCTAGTTAATACTTAATAGCTAGCTACTAGCTAGTTACTTTTTAATGCTAATATAATACACACACTACCATCCACCACCATCATAAATTCATAATGTCTTCTTCCCAATCTTCCTCTTTGAGGCCCAAGTCAAATGACCCGAGTTGGAAGTATGGGCACTACCGTACTGCTACTGAAAAGACTCACATAACATGTGATTTATGTGGATTTCTGAGTTCCGGTGGCATTGCAAGGCACAAGCAACACCTTGCACATTTACCCAGGTCAAATGTAAAAGTATGTGACAAGATTACTCCAGAAATCTGAAGGGAGATTGTGGAGTATATGGAAAAACAATCAAGAAAGAAATACGATAGTGCCCTACGTCAAGAGGAATATATGGAACAAGATGCATATGAAGATATAAATATAGTAGATGTCGATGAAGCTCAAGCTAGTCCCACTCCCCCTTCTTCGACAGGCCAGTCTAGACCACAAGTACAACCATCGAAAAGAGCCCGAGGGCATGGACCCTTAGATAGATGGTGTAGACCACACCCCGAGGATGTGGTCGACCAAAGGGGTAGAGGGAAAGGGCCACTCAAACAACTTTAGAGAACCCAGGTATAAACAAAAGATAGGAAAACCACAATTCAATATATTGCTAAGTGGTTTTACCAAACCGGCGTTGCTTTCAACGCCGTTAAATCGAAAAGCTTCAAAGTAATGATTGAGGCTATAGGTCAATTTGGACCTGGGCTTAAACCTCCTTCATATCATGAAATGAGGGAAACATGCCTTAGAACTGAAGTTGAATATACACAATCCTTCATAGCTGAATATAGAGAATCATGGAAAATATATGGTTGTACACTAATGGTCGATGGATGGACCGATAGATCCGGTCGATCTCTCATTAACTTCTTGGTAAATTGTCCAGCTGGGACGATGTTCTTGAAGTCAGTGGATGTGTCGGGTCATTCACACACAGGAGAATATTTGTTTAACTTACTAGATAGTGTAATTGAAGAAACAGATGAGGACTACGTTATACAAGTAATTACAGATAACGCAGCCTCGTATGTAATGGCCGGTCGTCTTCTTATAGAGAAGAGGGGACGTTTATTTTGAACCCCTTGTGCGGCCCATTGTATTGATCTCATGTTAGAAGATATAAGTAGATTATTTATAAATGTGATTGCAAGGGCTAGAAGAATCACGGTTTTTATGTACAAACATGCTCTTCTTCTCATTCGAATGAGAAAACACATTGGGGGTAAGTTGCTACGTCCAGCAGTCACCCGTTTCGCTACAGTCTTTTTAACACTACAAAGGCTACATGCAAAGAAATTAGAACTTAGAAGCTTTATAGTGTCGGCCGATTTTACAAGTGGGCCTTGGTCAAGGAAGGCTGATGGGAAACGGGTTCAACAAACAATTCTTTCTCAAAGTTTTTGGACTCAAGTGGTAAGGCGTTAAAATCATCCGAGCCCTTAGTCACTGTGTTGCGATTGGTGGACGGGGATGAGAAGCCTGCAATGAGCTACATATATGATGCGATGGAGAGAGCAAAAAATAAGATCATGGACCATTTTAACTATAGAGACCGTGATTACAGGCCAATTTTAGAAATTATAGATAGAAGATGGAGCAGCCAAATGTCATCCCCATTGTATTCATTTGCTACATCCTTAACTCACTTGTTTATTAATGTGATCCAAGAAAAAGCATTAATGTGCATATGGTTGGATTTATTGATGTCTTGGAAAGAATGATTCCCGATAGAGGAGAACAGGACAAGATCTCAAGTTTGTTGGACTTCTACACAAAAAGTGAAGGGAAATTCTCAAGGGATATCTTAATAAGACATCGGACAATGAAATTACCCAGTAAGTACTTATATGAATGAATGTTAGTGTATGTGGTATGTCAACTGTGTCTCTAAGAGACTAAGACTCTAACCTATACTTAAACTGTTTTTCTCAGCTGACTGGTGGGCTGCCTATGGAGTGGACCCAAACAGGAAGGATACAGCTCTAAAGAAGCTGGCTATGAAGATTCTTGGCCTCACGTGTTCTACTAGTGGTTGTGAGCGCAATTGGAGCACGTTCGAGGCGGTAAGTTTAGAGTCTTTAGACTGTTTAGTGTTTACTGTTTACTAATTATTTTTTTGTAAGCTAAATTCATTACCTAAATAGTTAATGCCAAATGCGTTTTCTTTCTTACAGATTCATTCCAAGAAAAGGAATCGCCTTGAGTAAAAAAAGCTCAACGACTTGGTTTTCGTTCAATACAACCAAAAATTGCGAGAACGATTCCAAAGTAGGAAAGAAAAGCCCGGTTTCTTTGACCCTATCTGCTTAGATGAGTTGGATGCAGATAACGAGTGGCTCGTAGAGACGGAGGACCCGATATTTGCTGGAGAGGACCTGACATGGGCATAAGTTGAAGATGCCGCATATGGATCGACGCCTGGTGAAGGTAGTAGTACCACTCGAAGGCGAAGGACGAGGGAGAGCCGGGGGGCGAGTAGTAGCCGTCAACCCATTGATGAGATTGAGGAGATTGAAGAAGGAGAAGGTGATAATGATGATCAAGCTGAAGGAGATCATCTACCATTGGATGTTGATGAAGTATTAGTACGTACAGATGATGAAGAAACGGAAGGAGAAGAAGTGTATGTGGAAGAAGGAGATGACTCGACTGATGATGATGGTGGTGGTGGTGGTGGCAGACCTGGTGATGATGTGCCACAATGGATGATAGATCAATATATATGATTAATGAATAATGATTATTGATTAGATAAATAAAATAATAAATACATAAATAACTTCTTAATTTTGTTTAATGCTTGTCTCATAAGTCATAACTCATAAGTCTAAGTGTTGAACTGCTGATGACTTGATGTTGATGTTGTTGATTGTTGATATTGATACTTGATACTTGATAACTTGATATTGATAACTTGATATCAAGTTATCAACAAAATGTTAGTTAAATTTAAATGTAAAATGTTTAATTGTTATTTGTTAAGATTTAAGAAGTTATCAAGTTAACTATATTATAATTTGTAAATTTATCAAATTATCATTGTTCATAAGTCATAACTTCAAATGTATGTAATTGGTTGGTTTTATTTTTTATTTTTTACTTAAATTAAATGCATTTCATGTCCCAATGACATATAATAATTTATTATAATTTTTCTGATTTTTTTCGATTTTTTTCGATTTTTTTGAATTTTTTTGAAAAAGTGCAAAAAAAAAAATTTTAATAAAATAAAATATGCGACCGCATATGCGATTGTGCGATCGCATATGCGCACACGCATATGCAATCGCACGGGATCGCATATGCGATTTGACAACATTGATCTCATGTCTTGTTCTTCCAAGACAATGAATATCAGGAAACATGAGAAATTATGATTCAATGAGACTAACATATTCACAGGGAAAGGCCTTGGGATGCAAATTCCAAGAGTCCAAAAATAACTTCAGCAATATAAATATGAAGCAAACAACATGGGAATGAATGTTGACGACAATTCTTAAATAGACAAGAGAGTAAGGGTTGCTGATCAGGAACAAGATATGAATGATCATAGCTCATATGCTGACTACGGTAAGCTTATGAATTATGATTAGTAAAAACCCTGGCATGACAAGAAAATCCTGAACTCAAAAGCTCATGTCCACATAAAGCATGAATAATAACTTTGTTCCATGCACCTTTGTTATTATGACCAAGCACGGCCCCAACAACCCCTGCCATTTTCTTCACATTTAAAAAGAAAAGGCTGTGCATCTTCTTGGAAACCTTTTGGAACCAGAACACTGATAGGTTGAAATTCCAAGGCATTTCGCTCTAGGAGTAAAAAATTTATTAAAAATAAAATAAAATAAATAAATAATAAAAAAATAAACCAAAGAAAGAAATGCTCATTGAAGCAAAACAGACAACCAATAGTATAGATATAAAGCTCATGTTATGACAATAAATTAGAATGTAATCCTTATTGTTTCACCCATCCACAAATATGACATGCTGTATTTTGAACCACACCATAAACAATAAGAGAAATATTTCATCGATTGTTTGCACGTTTTGAGAAGAAGATACATCCGTACAGAAAGAGAAAATAACAAGAAGATGGAATCAAATGAAGAGAGGAAATCAAACAACGTACCCGAGAGTGGGTTTCTCCTTCGAGCTGGAAAAGACCAAAAAGGAAACGGAATAAGAATCAAGTGTCAATATATGTTGAAAACTCAAGGGTCATTTGGATGCCTATAAAATCCTTTAGATCTAAAGGGTAAAGGGTTTTACAAGTAATGTTTGGATCAGAAAATCTGGGTGTGAAGCGTTTACAAGTTGTAAACATTTTACAGGTAAACACCATATATTTCTTTTTCCAGGCAAAAACCTAATGTTTCAGATTATAGGTAAAGGAATTACACCTAAAAAGACATTATACAGAGTAAAGCATGACGATTGATACACACATGGTCTCCTCTGGCCCACCATGATGTGTACAGTACATTCAATCCCCCTATCATGAGTGTCTCTTGGTACTCCTACGCCAAAGAACAGGCCAATTGATTCATTGGGTGGGCCACATGACAGGGAACAGTTGGGAAGGGACGCCCACCATTAAAAACCTTCCAGCTTGTGTGTGGGTCCCAGTGTGATGGGTGCAAGACGCCCAATCTATCCATCATCTGTGCCACTGATGGTCCCCTGTAGTCCCAAAAAAATAAAGCCCTTCTTATGAGGTTTGAAGATTTTCACAGGATTTAGTGCTCCAAGCCCTGTTTGGTGTCAATACCCACTTTCGACATTGTAAACGCAATACAAGTTAACCAAAAACAGAAAAATGTATACCTGTAAACACTTTACAGCCAAACATGACAGAATGTAAAAAAAGTATGCCTGTGAAACTATTTATGGGTGTAAATTTTCCAACTAAAAAATTTACAAGCATCCAAACATCCCCTTACAAATACAAACTACAACTGAGACAAACAATCCACAGAATTGAGGATAGAGTGAAAAAGAAAAGGCAGATAAAAGAATAGATACACATAAATCAGAAACTATCTGAAAAGCCAAACATGCATCCAATCCAAACTCCCAGCCCATAAACAAAACACACATACACACAACTTTTCAGCTAAAATCCAAAACCACAAAAGAAGAAGAAGAAGCAAGAAAACCCATGTTAGATTTCATGTACCACCAAAGAATTGCTACACAGTAAAAAACGAAAGAAAGATTTCTCAAGAAAACCAAATCACAAGAGACAAAGGAAAATGAAAAAGAAAGCCCCAGATCCAGAAGAAATTAGCGAAGGACAAGGAAACGGATCTTTAATTTGCAAAAGAAGAAACCCCAATAACAACAACAACATAGAAAAACCTAATCTTGTGATGAAGCTTGCGAAAAGAAGTGAATATCGGGGTCGGAGGACTCCCATATACAGAAATCCATAAGAAGTAAGAGAGGACGAAAAAGTCGGATGGGTGATTTTTACCTCATAAACCAAGACGGAGAGAAATCGAGGAGTGAAGGCAGTTGCGTTGAGAGGAGGAGAGAGGGCAGACCTTCGGAGGGTTTGGTTTTTGTCAAGAGATTGTGTTTTTAAGACAATAGAATAGGAGGAAAAAAGGCCCTCCTTTCTCCTCTCTCTCTCCGCTTTTGCGTTGCAAGGTTGGGAGTGACTCGTGGAGGACCCACAAAGGAAGTCAAGGATAGATGAACGGAAAGGATCGAGCATTTTAACTCGAATGAGGGGGCCACTACTCTCGGGTTTACCATGATGACGCGATTCGCGGATGGGAGATCGAAGGGTGAATCGCGTGACACGTGTCCCCTTTTCTGGAGAATGTGAGATCTGGACCATTCGCTAGGTGGGTTTGATCGTTGAGATACTCTAGGTCACAAATCAGGCTGATCTACTCTTTATTTGGGCTACACTCGCATGAGGAGAATGAACGGTTAGAAGGAGAATAAACATTGGTCGTTGATTAATACATGTGATGAGTAAAACACTGAAACGGCTTGGTTTAGGAAAGAGAAGCGGATTGCGTACGAATTCCGGTCGGCCAAGAAGCCGTCTGACCAGAGCTCCTGTGTGGCCCACCGTGATGCATCTATTTATCGAAGCCGTCCATCCATTTTATCGTATCATTTTAAAGTATGACCCTAAAAACGAAGTAGATCCAACACTCAAGTGGGCCACACCAAGATGCATTAAACGCAAGAGTCGTCTATGTTGTGGTCCACTTTAGCGTTGGATATAACTCATTATTGGGCTCACATATTAAAATGATCTGAGAAATTGGACGGACGTCGTGGATAAACAGGTGGGCCCCACAGGAGCCCTGGTGGGACGGCTTATTATACTTATCGAAGTTTGAACGCAATCAGCTCACTAGGAAAGGGGGGACGCGGACTTCCTGCGAAAGCCTTTCGCAGGAAGTTTCTGCGCTGGAAACGTAGGTGGGGCCCACCCTATGATTTTCAGGAATTCATTCCGTTCATCCATATTTTGAGATCATTTTAGAATATGAAACTAAAAGTGACAGGATCGAAGACTTAAGTGGGCGTATTAAAAGAAAAGGTGGTTAGGTAAATTCCTACCGTTGAAATCTCCCTGTGTTTGACAGTGATGTTTAAAGGACATCCATACCGTTAATAACGTCATTCGTACTAGGATGAACTTAAAAAACAAATTTTAGCATGATTCAAAACTTCTTTGGCCTCATGAATATTTTAACGGTGGACATTCAATTATCACTTTTTCATCCACTTGAGCATTGGATACGGTTCATTTTACTGCCATGAACTCACAAAACGGATAGACAGGGAAGATTACGCACAAACATCACCTTACGCACACATGAGTTCCCAGCGGTGGAACTTCCTGCCAAAGGCTTTCGCAGGAAATCCGCGTCCAGGAAAGGGTAAGTGCGCGTTGAGCTCCACCAGTTAGGTTGCCCGGATCTTAGAAGACTGTGACACGTGGCACGTGTGCCCCGTGCGCCTTTCAAATCTATCCTCGCAGATGGAACTAGCATTTCTCTGGCGGACAGTAATTTTGACTGCCATGCGAACCTCATTCCCTCCGCACGTGCTGAAGTGGGCTGTGCACTCAAGATCCGATTCAATCATCATCCGGATCCACAGTGACGGTGACATGGACCAAAAATCAATGATTTTCAAGAACAGGCTGTAGCGCAGTTCGGGCCCTGTTTTTGACTTAGCTAATTCACGAGCAACGGTAGTGCGAGCACCTTTGGGTCCTGAGGACTTTTTAACCCACGCAATTAATTTTCATGGATAGGGAATCTTGATTATTTCAAGGATACAGTACCACACTTGAAGTTAAAATGTCCTTAAGAACTTTAAATTGTGGCTAATGTCAGCCTGATTGTCCACATTTCACTGCTAAAATATCACTAATAGTTAATATTTTACCCACAAAATGTTAGAATTTTAATGGTGTGGCTCACATGCAACTTGTGTTGATTTTCTACCGGTAAAATGTAGGCTTAAAACAAGTTAACTCTTTTGAGTATCAAGATTGTAATGGGCTAACATTTGTGCCTCATGTGACAAGTCAATTGAACTCTGGTGGAATTGAGTGGATTTTAGTCCATATGGAATCAAGTAGATTTGAAATTAGAACTTTGAAGTGTGCCTTCAAAAAAAAGAGCTCCTCAGGAGGACTTGGACTCCTCGTAAATCCAAATCCCTTCAATTACTAGCAAAACCAATAAATTCCTGATTCCACAATGCTAGACAACCCCTTAAGTCCCATTTAGGAGCTTGTTATTGGAATGCGTTGGAATCCAAATTACAATTACATTGGAATAGAGGAGATTCTGAATCCTAAGTTATGTTTAGCAGCCTATAATTAAAATGCATTAGAATCTAGAATTTGTATTCGGATGCCTTTAATTGGAATGCATTGGAATTTTTTAGTATATTCACAATAATTTAAATTTGATAAATTAAATCAACTTTAGTATTTCAAATTAGTGTACATATGGTATGTTTGATGGAATGATTGTAATAAGTTCATTGAAATATACACTTTAGATAAAAATGAGAAAATTCTGAGCCCCGAGAGGGCCACAAACATAATGTAACGTCTTGAATTTTCACTATTTTGGATTTCCAAAAACCCTTGAAAATTTTTCATTATAATTAGCTCACGTTGTCACTGACTGACCCCTAATACTTGAGGTAAGCCTATACGTGGGTGGTACCAGCAAAGAATTACACAAATCCAATTAATCGACCCTGGAAAGCCAACGAATCCACCTGATCACTTAAACATCGAGTCTAGCTGCATGATTTATTCATCCAGGGCCCAAATCTAGCTGACCTATCACTGATTAATCGAGACAATTGTAACTAAATAAAGACCTACTTAAAGCGAAGACAACTAGGACTCATGTCTTAATTAATAAATTTAATCAACACAGTTACTACTTTAGCTTAAGAACTAACAATTTAGAGTGATTAGGACCGAATTACCTTTTTTCGCTAATTACGAATAAGTCACACTATAAACTTAGTTAATCCACACATTAATCATCGCGCACAAGAAATCTTACTATCTAATTCATTACAGAAATACCCTAATTATCTAAACAAGCTCGATACCGCTCATTAGTGGGCCACTAAACCTGAGACTATAAAAAAACGTTCTTCTTAGTGGGCTTGACATTCATCGTGGGACATCGAGCCGAGGTCACGTCTCGAATTGTTCAACTTAGACCCGCAAACCAAGTGCATGAGCTGTGTAAATGCCTTATGTGAAAACCTAGAATTTAAGTGAAACTATTACATTTGCTCTTTTGTGAAGTTATAACTTCTGGACCGTCGATTCATGGCCAAAGTTGAGGTACCGACTAAAGACATTTCCCACACATCTGTATAGCCACGGCCCCGGTTTATCATCGGTGACCGTCGATCTAAATTAGAGCCTTCCTAGTTAATCGGCACACTCGATTATAATATGTTTATGTCCAAACATAGATCACCTTATGGGACACATATCTCATATCTTAGATTGACTCATATGCCTTCCATTGAATCTTATTAGTTGAAAACAACCCCCTCAAGGGTTAATAAAATGAATAAATGGCCATTAAGGCCATTTGCATCACTTTTGACACTATATAAGGCCCTTATTTGGGCACCCCCTCATCACATATGAATTTTAACAAGAGAAAAGGGGGGAAAATGGAGAAGAGAAAGAGGAGAAAGAAGAAGAGAGAGAGAGCTTTAGGGTGTGAGTGTTAGTGCACCTTCACCCTCTCATCCCCTCTCTAGCCACCTCGCCATAACAAGAGCCGTCGTTGGAGCTTTTTCCAGCAATGATTGGAGGTAAGTGTTGAATCTCACTTGTAATTTAGGGCTTCAATCGGTGTTTGTCCCTAATCTCACAAGCTTGTATGCTTGTTTAGGTCTTTTAACGATATTTCTCTAACTCCCTAACCCTACGAGCATCGTTAGTCAAGTGGATTGTTACAAGGTGTGGATCATTATTCCTAGGTTGCCATTTATCGACCCATGATGGTCTCGGTCAATGATTTTTTTGTTTGTAGATAGGTTAGTGTATGTTAACATGTTCACATCTCGAGTTAATCGCAACATGTGTTATTACTTGGTTATGGATGTTTACATATTTGATAAAATGCCTAAGTGATTGAATGTATTGTTCTATTGATGCTTACATGTTCGATGAAATGCCTATATGATTGTGTTGTATTATTGATGCTCACACATTTAATGAAATGCATATGCAATTGTGTTGTGTTATTAACGCTTACATGTTTGATGAAATGCTTGAGTGATTGTATTATTAAATTTACGCTTCACATGAAATCTTATCATGATTGCCTAACGAATTGTTAGGCTTTAGTGATGTTTAGAATTGTTTTAGATGTTAGGTCAGTTAGTAAATCTCCCGAACTAAAGGGTAGCCTAAGTTAGGTCGACTACCTCAGGCTTGTTCGATTGACACGTACGGGTGAACATGGATAACTGACAGTAGTTCATCTACACAAGATGCTTGCACCCAATGCCGGTTGCACCGGGATTCTCCCAGGTCAATCAAACTAGTCTAACAACCGACTGATCATGTATGTTCACAATGTATGACATGACAAAATTGAATCTAAGGTACCACGTCCCTAGTTGATGAGTCCATTTATAACCGTTAGTGCGATACAATCCCACTAACACTCATGAGCCGAACATGGTGGTATGGGACACTATGTCCGAGCTGTTGACATATGCTGGGAAGACAAACCTCCCTATAATGACCATTAAGCACTGATAGAGGTGATAGAATATTGTTCGAACGACTCCCGTTAAATTACTCGGTCGATAATTACATGTCAAAGCACCGTCCGAATGAACCAGGAGTGAACGAAATTGGGTGACGAGCCATTTTCTTTTGTGGTGATTTGATTTTATGCGATAAGCCCTCACCTCATAACTGAGTGATCATACTCGGTGTTTGGGTGACAACCCATATCGGGTTGATCCTCATACTTTTACATATTATGTGGTACCTTTAGAATCGTTGATTTGTGAGAAAATTGGGTGATACCTAAATTTGGATTAAGGGACACTGGTGAGGAGTCGTTACGTACTGCAACGAGCCATATGATCTAAATAAGAACTCATGATACAACATTGGTATTCTAGCTTCGCCAATCTACTGTATAAATTGAAATTAATAATCACTTGGCTAATTATGCACACCCTAGAATAGGTTGCGATTTAGCCTTGGAGTCACTTGTAGGGGAGTGGTGGCATTTGCGAAATAAGCATTGAAGTCGCTTGTGAGGGAGTGTTTGACTGTAAGGCGCATGTATCATTCCATAATTTCATTTGTGCATTTAACAAGGGTATTTAGGAAATGTTTGATTTATTGTTTATCATCAACTGTGTTGATTGAGTCAATAACATGTGTAACTTATAACTAATGGAACCACTGAGTCAGCTACTTACTCCCACCTGGGATAGTATTTTAAAACACCAACCAGATACTATTATTGATGCACGTACTAGTGAGATCTTAGACAGGTAGGCTTAGATCAGTTTGTGTCATCGTCGTTATGTTTTGGAGGATTAGGTGAAAATAAAAAACTCTACACTTTAATCGTCTTGGATATGTATATTATGGCCTGTATAATCCACATTTGGGCAAACACCACTTTTTAATTGTACTCTATCTGTTAGCCTTATGTTTATTAATTTTTATTATATCTATCTCGATTTGGATCCACTAATTTAAATTGCGCTACTCCAATTGCTTGTATGTGAAGTGATTATGAATCTGAACGATGTCACACATACATTTTCATTTAGTTCACACCTGGAAACTCGGGACCGGGGTCTCTGTACTCGAGTGTCGATTTTCAAGGCGTTACACGTACGGATCACAGCGAGCAACTCACCAATGCCTTTTTAACCATCCATTTGAATGCCCAATGTTTAGATAGTTCGAATCATTCTGTGGATGCTAGATCATAGGCGGATCGTGTCACAAGTGCCTTTTTTGGGCTTTCGCGTGTATTTGTGGATTTAGGTGTTATATATTTAACTTGGAGTCGCCACCAGCCAGTTACTCAAATTTTCACAGTCGGCTAAATCTTGTAAAAACTTTAAGAGAATGAATCGAGGGAGATTTCCTATATTAAAATAACTTATAATCTACGACCAAAAATTCTGAGTAAAGGACCACGGTGATAAGAGGGAAGGTGTTAGGCACCATCTTTATCCATATAAGTGTATGTCCTTTACTTCATAAGACAAGAAAAAATGTCAAGGATTAAATAAGTGATTGTGCACAGATGATGCAAATGTGTGTGGAAGCTGTGTAGCGATATGGTGCCTACTGCAAGCGATGGACCAAGTCAAACAAGTCTACTTGGACTCACCCCTTAGAGAAGTGATTGAAGCCTAGTCAATACAAGTTTTTGATGGGCAAGATCTGGTATATCAGCAAACCATAGAGTATACACTTAGACCAACTATATGAGTAGGTGGGTTTGGAGTAAAAATAATGATGCACAATGTTAATGCAAGTATAAATAAAGTTGATCAGAGATGAATGACTGGGTAAACGAATTTGTCATAATGGTTGCTTAAGTGTATTAGATCAGCCTTTCGACAGCTTGGTGGCTAAGATTATGACTTGATTTAGGCTAAAAGGGCTTATTCTCTTGCACTCTCCGTCTCCTTGGTGGATGGATTGGCTAGATCCCACTTTCCTTTCTTCACTCCTCTCTTCATTAAAGCTTGTTAGTAATGTGAGTGATGTGAGAAGTGAATTAAAATGGGTATTTATAGGGATTTTGAGTGGTATTTTAGCCATTTCTTGATATTTTAAGGGTAAAAAGGGCTCTAAGGGTTGGGGTTGACTACTGGAATAGGAGCGCCACGTGGTGCAATGTGGGTGGTTGGATCGGGTAGAAAGGAGTGTAATTTTGGGGGAAAATGAGGGCAAATGGGTCATTTCGGCTTGACGAGTTGCTCAATGCATGCTTTCTTCGTCATCACCCCACCAAACCTATAATAAAATATTGTAGGGATCCACGTGGCGGGCGACGATGTGCGGCTTGCCATGTGGATGGATCCCATTTTTTGCAGGGACCCCTTGTGGGGTTGTGTTTCCCATATGGTTCACTCAGTTTTGCCTTTAATACGATCCTAAATGCTAATGAACCTAGGCTTGGATTGGACTTGGACTTTGATTAGGATTTGAAGTTCTAGAGGGTTCCTACACTATTCTGATCAGCTTGCCAACCCTGGGTGAGGTGTCTACACAATCTATTGGTATGATTTTAGTGATGCGGACGATAATTGAATTATTTAAGGGTATCTTTAGTATGCTACATATATATATTAGTAACTTAGCAACACCTTTGTTAAACGTGTAACTCCTGTGCCTTTAAAAAGGAAGCCTAAAAGGCATTTTACTCCAATTTCACTGGAATCATAGGGAAACAGTGAGATTCCAAAAAACATTAAAAGTCTGTATTTCATTTACCTACAAATCCATGCTACCAAGCGATATATTTGGTACAAAATCCACCTAAATCCCCTCAAAACACTCAAATACATGGTGTTAAACTTCCCCTTAAGAGCAAAGAGCGGTTAAAGCCTATGTTGTTTGCGATGAGAAGGAACCAATGGTTATAAGTAAAGGAAGCGACCCTTTCCACAAAGCTCAATATCTTGTGAGGCTTCCCATCTATTACACACATATACAGAGAGAAACTTGGGGAGAATGGTAACCAATGGTGATCCATTATCAAACTTGTGAGCCAGTAATCAAGATAGTTCATCTTAAAGATAGATCATCTTTAAGTGTTGTCATGTGTATCATTAAATCACATGCTTTGATGTATGAGTTAATTTATTATATTTATTGGATATGAGTCGATGGGACCAACTTGTGGGCACCACCAGTGGGGCGGGTCCACATGATTTTCCCACCCATATCCCTCCCTCAAAATTCCATGGGATGTTTTAATTTTAAAGTTCTAAATTCAAAGAGAATTGAGATATGAAGAGAAGATCCCTAACTCCTCGATATTCTATCCTTCTCTTCCTTTATAAAAATGGAGGCTTTCTTTTGTTAACTACACCTAATCCAATGAGAAAGTTCTTGGAGAAAAATTAAAAATGGAGAAATAATTGTATATTGTCCATACATCCCACCTCTAGACAATTTGAACTATTGAGCATAATCCACAGACTATCTTAATCTTAGAATCGGATGAGTGATCATATCCTCTATGCTCCCGTGGTGGTTAAGCAGAATGTTGGACATAGACCATTCATCTTTGGCTTTATATGAATGTTCCAAAATAATATAAATATTGTTAGATCTTGTGAGCTCATCCATTCGGGCCATTTTGTAGTGATATCAAAGAAACCTAGCGACAAATCTTCGGTTTGCATAGAATTAATCGACAATCGAGGTAAGTGACATTTTTCAAATTTGATGCCTTTTTCTTTTAATTAATATATTTATTTGTGTTAGCTCTTTTTTATTAAAACCCAAATCATAATCATACACAGGCAATTATGGTCATCAATTAGATAAAAAAAATTGAAAAGAAAAGAGAATGATGATAATAAGAGGAATTAAAATATTAAAAGGAGCAATTGAAATGGGAAAAAGATTAATATGGAAGGAAATTAAATGTGGGGTAGGTAAGGATAGGTAACTACTACCATGTTATTGCTACCACAAACTTTCCTCTCTTTGACTCTCTCTTCCTTTTCTATTTCTTTTCTTTTCAGGCCAACCGCCACCGATTACAACGATAATTGTAACTAACATTGGTAGTAGTAGTGGTGGCGACGAAAGCCGCATCTAGTGTTGGTAGTTGCAATAACAACAACGTTACCATTAACAACTATAATCGGTCACCCTCTCTCTCTCTCTCTCTCTCTCTCTTCCTGTCTTTGCACTATCGATGCCGACATCAACCATGGCCGCCTCTTCCTTCTACAATTATGGTAACACCACCACCACCTGTTATAAACTCTAACCATTTCCCATGATTTTTTATAGCCATGAAGCCTTTATGGAGATGGATTTTTCCCAAATCCTAGAGAGAATTGAGATAAGGAAGCATAAAAGTCATGAACCTTTTGGTGAAAATAATGGGCCTGAATCTTGAGGTTGACAAGCCTTAGTTTAGGATTGTGAAATTTTTTCTTTTTTTGCTACCATTGATGGGGAATGGAGAATGGGTAATGGATCTTCTTCAAAACCCTATATAAGAAAAGGAAAAAAAGGAAGAAATGGGAGATGTGCCTAGTGAGCCTCTTTGTTTATGGGCCTGATAGAGTGGATTTTTTAACCCATTGTCTCATGCCCTAAACTCAGTGAACGGGTTCATGGAACTCCCGTATTTCTCCAATTTCAACAGCTAAGAGGTGAAGCTTGTAGTTTGTTTAGATGATTATCTTACTTTGATTCACATTTATATTGAACTTCTATTGATTTATAGTTTGAATTAAGGAATATTTTCAGTTTTCTGTGGTTTATTGTGACTTCAATTACAATAGATGCTTGGAAAACTTTTGATATCTTCTTATCTGGTTTTGTCATTATGAGATCTGTAAAATTAGTGATCCACCATTGTTTCTTGGGCATAATGAATGGTTGAATTCCCCACGATCATCACAATGGTGTTTCATGTGGGAACTAATTAAATGAAAAGTTCAGATTTGGTTTAACTGCTCTATCATCCAACTGGATAAGATAGGACTCCGATTCCAGTTGTGTTTATTGAATCAAGTAAGGTAGCATCTTAATAGCTACAAGTAGATCCTTAGCGCTTTAGTGTCCCTTTTCTTATTGATAGTTTATTCACAATTGATCTCTCTTATTTTAGATTTTAGTTTAAATCTTATTCTAGTTCTAGTTTATTTTCAGAATACGTACAAGTTAAATCCCTGTGGATTCGACCACGGCCTCATCGAGTTATTACTACATCGCGACCCTGCACTTGGGGTTGTGAACACGTGTGTGTGTGTGTGTTTGTGTTTGTGTGTGTGTGTGTGTGAGTGTGTGTGTGCGTGTGTGCAACGATAGATATATGACTAGAATTTACTCAGATTCCTGATGTGGCAAGATCTAGATACCTGGAAATTCACAGAGCATGTGTTTTATAAACCTATAATGTTGTATGCTCAATTCATACGGGCGAGAGCATGTGAAGGCCCAAATATGAAGTCTATCCAGATCTAGTGAAACCCATAGATAAAACCTCCATATCCGAACCTCATGGAGAGGTTGAGAAGAGAGGTTAATGATTTTTAGGTATTTGGTTAATACGGGCAGTAGCGTATGAAGGCCCAAATCTGAAGTCTATCCAGATCCTGTAAAATCCATAATTAAGACCTCCATACTCGAACCTCGTGGAGAGTTGAGAAGAGAAGCTAATAGTTATAATTATATCATTCGTAACCCTTATACAACATGCTCGTATCCTTGGACGCTGAGCCTCCGGGGTGTACACTTGGTTTGCAATAACCTGGTATGATTCAAGGTTGTATGCTACCTTTCATAAAATTGATAGAATGGCTCGACTGAGCAATGTTTTGGAGTTGCCACTATCCAAAGAAAGGCTCCAAAATCGTTGGCTAGAATTCGTGGAATCGATTTGAGATAAGAAAAATCAAAGAATTCCCAATTCAAATGACTCTTAGTTTGATCTACGCCATGAATTTTGGGTAAGGGCCTCGGTTATGGAAAATGAAGAGGTTAGGATGTAATACCCCATAGTTTTCATTACTCGAGTGTTACTACGAAAACCAACTTTAGTACATAAATATGTTGGTCACTCTAACTGTAACGCCCTGAAAATCGGGGGTCGAGCATAAACTCAACTCCCGAGTTCCAACGCATCACTTATGCAACAAAATGAATGATGATTGAATGTTGTCTGTATTAGTGCATTGAAAATGAGTGAGATTAAGCCAAAACAACATATCATACTCCAGAGACAGTTAAATTGTAAGCAGAAGACTGTGATAGATAGAAAAATATATAAACTACAATAAGTCCCCAGAGTGTGATAAGGTTACCAAGTGAATGAATTACAAGTAAAATTTTAAAATATACCAAGTTGTGGAAGTGTAATGTCTTCTATCCCAAATACCATAGCCCCATCAATGCAAATTCAGGTCTTCATAGACCTGTCAGAGAGTTACATGTAGGAGAACTCCTCCTCAACATCATAATAGTAGTCCGGCTCTGCTTCATAAGCATCGCCATCACCTGCAGCTAAGACAATTGGTTGGTGTTGCAAGCATTGTCCCGTAGCGTGGGAGTGAGTAGCTAACTCAGTGGAACAATAAAGCATAAGTTAACATGTTATCAATGCAGTCAAGCAGTAATGATAAAGCAGTATAATCAAATACTCCTAACTACTCTTATTAATACAAGTATGAATGCAGTCATGATGGATGCTCTCACCGACATACTCCCTCATGCGACACCATCTTACGTTCGCGGCATGCTTGCATTCCTCAGTGCTCCACATCTTCCAAGCACATACAATGCATAATGAGCATGATTACTAAGTTGTTATTAGTCCATTTCAAGCAGCAGTATTGGAAAACTAAGGTACCTCCCTTGTATCATTCCCAAACATGATCCATTCTAAGGTCGTCAGTCTTAGATAATCTCATACGATATTATGGTTTGAGAGGCATCGCGAAGGCATCATAAAGGGCTCATCACCCGTTAGCATGGATACAGATCTCACCGTATGTGGCTCAATTGCTGGCCGTCAGCTCGAATACAGGTCTCACCGTACTCGGCTCAATCGCTGGCCGTCAGCTCAAATACAGGTCTCACCATACTCGGCTCAACTCATGCTCTAGTTGCTGCGAAGGGCTCATCACCAATCACAGACTGTAGAGTATACTCGAAGACACTACGAAGGACTCGTCACCCGTCAGCACGAATACAGGTCTCACCGTATTCGGTTTTCGCCGTAGGTGTCGACAGCTCGAATATAGTGTCCCATACCACCGTATTCGGCTCACGAGTCTGGTTGCTCAATGGTCACTACGGGGAGGCACGTGGCCCCAGTGTAGGCCGACAGCTCGACCACGGTGTCCCATACCACCATGTCCAGCTCATGAGTCTTAGCGGATCGAGTTAACGGGATTTCCACTGGTAAGTTTGGTACCCTAGGTTCAAGCAATAGCGTCCAAACATGGTGAACATACATTAGACATATCGGGTTACTTGACTAGCCTGACTAGCTCGAGCGCACGATCAACTGAACGACATGAAGTGCATAAGCACTTCGTGTGGCCTAACCATTGTCGCCAACCGAAGTACGACTCGGGTTCGTCTAACACATCCTACATGGCGAAATGAATCTCAACCACGATCTCAAGTCTGGTACCGATTGTCTGGACTATAAACATAGTCCCAAACACAATCAATCCTTATTCAAAGCATGTGGAGTAAAACATAATAAACAAAGTAATTCAAGCAAGGTAACAAGCATATCATAAAGCATGTTATAAAGCATGCTATAAAGCACTATATAAACAAGAATACAAACACATATATTTCATAAGTAAGCGGTTAAAGTAAACAACCACATGGAGGAAATCATACACGTCTCTAAGGTAGTTGAGAATTCCACCTCAACACCTACCTAAGGCACCATCATCCAAACGCTTACTCTCACAAGCATTTTCACAAACACTTAGAATACACTATTGCAACATACATAGTGTATATTAGCAAAACATGTATTAGGGCGAGTCCTTTCGCCAAGTAAATATTTTACGCATATATAATATATTCATACAACAAATAATCATGGCAAACACATCTCCAAAATTTATACGTATACGGTACTTTCTAGAATACACTATTTCTACATACATAGTGTATATTAGCAAATCATGTATTATGGAAAGTCCTTTCGCCAACTAAGTATTTTATCCATATATATTATATTCATACAACAAATAATCATGGCAAATACATTTCTAAAATTTATACGTATACGGTACTTTCTACAAATACCTAGAGTATGTAAAATTCTATATTCTTCATCTTTAATCGAAACGGAAAACAGACAGCACTTTGTACATGTGCAATTGCATGCAGATCATGAATCTATCATTATCTGACATTGAAAGCGTTGAAAACCGTAACCTATACATCTAAGGTCCGCACCTTTTGTCTTAGAATCGTAACAGAGTCGATAGGTTTGTTAAGCTTTCGTATTCGGTAGTTTAGCAACCTATAGAATGAAATAGGTTAGCTATTTCATAACCTACAACTATCAACACCCCAAATCATATTAGGTTTAGGGTTTCTTACCTAGAAACGGAGCTGAAATCGTCAGGAAAGCGATTGGAATAGAGTGGTTAAGCACTAATAGCAGCAGGGAAGCAAGGAAGGGAGATTCTCCCACATCTCCCATACTTTCTCTCTCTTTTCTCTCTTCTCTCACAAATTTGTATGGCTGAATGAGAGAGGGTTTTAAAGTCCTTATATAGCCTAAAAAGTTACCAAATTAGACTTCAGGTCAATGTATACTTAGGTTATAGCCAAAGCGAGCCTTTTCTAGCTCAACGGAGGACTTCTGGCGGGCCTCCTTAAGCCAAAGGTCGAACTTAAGCTCACTAATACTGGATCTAGGTTTAGCTAAGGTTTCGTTCCAGTTGGCTTCTCAGATCACGCGTGGCGGACCAGTTTCAGTTCAACGGTCAGTGGATCTCGATCGGAGATTCTAAGTACATGGATATGTTTATGAAATTTTTCCTGACCCGAGGGTGTATTTGGGTCAGATTCTGATGGTCAAGTTGCTTATACTGACCCGCAAGCGACAAGTCTCGATTACTATTTGAGATATTTATTTTTAAAGAAAATCAAGTATTTTCACACTCCTCGCTCCGGACTCAAGCGAACAGCGCTGGGACACTGCCTGGATTTGATTTCCGAGATGATTGTCAAGCCCAGCAAGGCGGTCCTAATTCCTTAACTTGGTATTATTCGGACTTCCGACGTGCGTTTCAGATTTGATACGGAGTTTCGAGATGCTCCCGAGAGCAGCTGAGTAATGAGATTGATCCTAGATTTTAGGGTAACCTAGCGTCAATGGTTCTACAAGTTTTGGGTCTTGCAGATCGTATTTAAAGTGGATCAAGTGGATTTCGTAGCTAATATGGAATTATATGTCGCCCCAGGGTCGCTACCGAAAATACATTACGTCTATGATATTTAATCGATCGCTAGAGGAGGGATTCCCAACATAGTACTTACATCAAGGAGTAATCCTTAATCCATGAAAGATTAAGAATATCAAGACACCTGTTGAGCCTTGGAGGAAAAAGAGGCGACTGACAATAACCAACTCGAATAAGAGGAGAGTGACGAAGGTCAACTCGAATATGAGGAGAGAGGTTAAAGCAAACTCAATATACAGAAGAGCAGCAACAGTCGATTCTTTAATAAGGAGGGTGGCAATGGCCAACTCCATAAGTAGAAGAGTGACCACCGTCGATTCTTGGATACGGAGAGTGGCAGAGCCAAATCAATGGTAAGGCAAGAGCAAGGCTTGTATTCATAACCTCCCATGAATCCAGGAAAGCTCCTTACAACGGATATTATGTAAAAATCTCAAAAGGGCCAATAATTATGATAACAATTTAAAATAAAAACAGAAGAAAAGTAATAGAAATCTGAGGACAGATAAAAGGCATGTAAAGAAGAAGTGTAAAAGCAAGATAAAAAGCATCAACTCAATTAAGATAAAAGGTACGTAAAAGGCATGATAAAATAGCATGAAGGCATAAAAGGGTAGGATAAATATATTAACTTAAATTAACGTAAGCTTAAAGGATAAAACCCTCACCTTTAAAGTCAAATTGTCCTCATTCGAGTTTAGGCGTTCTTGTATACCCTTTTACATTCAATCTTATCCTATACCATAAGATCTATAAGGTTTATCAGGTTAGGATTAAATCTAGGGTTATGTATATGGCCCAGATATAGGGCTTAACTCATTCCTATTTCAGGAAAAACTTAAATCAGGATATTAGGTATTATATACTTTACTTGAACCTGACCTTGACTCGAACTTGGCGAGTCAACTCAGTCCTCTTCCTCTCTTTCTTTCTTTCTTCCTTTCTTTATTTCTTCCTCTCTCTCTCTCTCTCTCTCTCTCTCTCCCCTTCTCTCTTTCTGTCTCTCTTGTTTTTTCTTGCTACAATGTCCAGCAAGGTTGCTGGGCCACAAATCCATTCGCAGCCCAATCAGCGACTCAGCCTGTGTAGTAGCCCTCGCCTAAACTCATTCTCCCCCTCTCTCACTTTCTTCTTCCTTTACTGTTTTTTTCTCCGGAAGTCAACCGTGGAATGCTTTTATAGAGCATGAAAGCTCTCGGATGTCTAGTGCGTAACCTTACGCAATGGGTTTATGTGGCAATTCCTGTGCAACCGAAAAAATCGGGTCTCCTTCATTTTTTACCTAATCTCGGCGGCTAGGGATTTCTTCAGCAATGATTTCTTTTAGATGGACGTCCCAGATGTCTCTGAGTGGACGTCCTTGGCCCCTACCCAAGTTCCTGAATTGATCACGTTCTGATCAGATATGCAGACCTCTCACAAAATCGAACCTTGTGCACACGTTTTCTACGTGAGAATCGGCAGAACTCTCCTTCCGTTTTATTTCTCTTTCCTTTTAGGAATCTTAGATGTGATCGGAAGTGATCCACTTTGGTTTTAGAAGGTCAGGATCACTCCATGAAGTCCGTCCTGGATTCTCTTATGCAATGGAATGAATTCTCATCATTGCCCCCTTTCCTTCACTTACGGATGGAAGTCGGAAGAGAATTGATTGGCCTTGTGTGTTAGATGGATTGGAAAAGGCCATGGATTGGTCATTTTTCATCCCTGATCATGATAGATGGTGTTGATCATCCATCTGATCATCGAAGTGGGCCATCGTGCTGTCCAGTGGACGCTGTTCGTTTACACGTCTGGTGCAGTTCGATCTTGGTCTTCTTGGAGTGGCCTTTGGGTTCTACTTAACGGTGGAGATCACACGGGTCCCGTCGGATTTTTCATCCGGAGGATCTAGACGGTTTAAATCATCCATATTGCTGGTGATTCATGGCCACGGTGTTAACAACGGATGACTGTTCGTTTCCCCTGCGAACACGGAAGAGGATTCCTCTCTGTTTTCAAATTTCTGTCGGGTCAAACTAGGTTTGACCCGACTCTTAGTTGGTGCACCACTGGTGCACATGAGTGGTGTATATGCGATGTAAGTGGGGCCCACCATGATGTTTTTAAATGAATCCACACCATCCATTTGTTTTGTCTATGAAATTTAAGGGTTGAGACCAAAATGGAAGCATATCCAAAGATCAGGTGACCCAAAACTGACATTTAGTGGCTGATCTATCCATTGGGTCATTTTTACAATGATTTAAGTGCTAAATTTCGAAGTGTATGGTTAATTCATGATAGATAGGCTCGATATAAAATTTTACATGAAACAGATCATGGAAACTAGTTGTTTTAGAATTTAAGGGTCTAGGTTAATGACATTTTTGTAATTAATGCTGATCTAATAGATTTGTGAAATCTAAATGTTCTACATGGTCGTAGGCACGTTTCTAAACAATTTTTACAAAAGGTTTCATATCTAAATCATTATGGATAAGGGGTTATTAGCCAATTCACTTAGGAAAAGACACATACGTCAAATCATGTAATGGATGATCTTGTCTTGAAATCAATGGTCAGACGGTTAGATCTGTGCCAGGGCAAGGATGTAAGGCTAGGATAGTTGGATTGGTATCGTACACACGTATTTATTATGTTGAATCTTATGGTAACGCTCGAGAACTTCCGATGCTCGAGTATCAAAAAGTTCGGGGCGTTACAAAGAAACACCAATGATCGGATTTAGAATTGATTTAACCGTCAGGTCTTCATAAGTCATAAAATAATCACAAGTTTAAAAAGTGTGATCTATCTGAGCTTTGGATTTACCTCATCTTTGGTTGGGTGTCCTAATAGGACCCAAAAATTTGATGGATGAAGTAGATTTGTCAAAATCACCATTGTGGACCACACCCTATGTGGGTGTGTGCACAACTGTGCCACACTGAACGTAGGAACCCGGTCAAATCAGGTTGACCCGACCTTTCCGAAAAAGGAATGCTTCTTCCTTCCTTTTCCCACCTACGAGCATTTGAAATGGAGACTGTCCATTTGTGACATTGTGGTCCACCATTTGAGATCAAATGACTGATTAGAACCGTCCATCGTGTCTGTAGGAAATTTTCGACCAAGCCCTAAAAATGCCACATGGTGACACACGCGTGAGTGCACACGGTTTGGAGCTCAAGTGTGTTGCGTGCTAGTGGAATTCGAACAAACAACGTTCATTTCTACTCAGTTGTGGGCTATCATCTGTTTACACCTAGATGATCTAAACCGTCCATCTTATAGAGCGGTCAATTCTGACCCAACCTTGACTTTTCCCACACATTAAAACACATGTGTGCATCCACAATTTCCAGCTCAATCAGGTCCACGCGACTAATTTCCAAAAATGGAAATACCATTTCCACACTAACAATCTGTGTTCGCGGGGATCCTTAAATCCTAACCCTTCATTGTCTGGTATTACAGTCATCCGTTGATGTAATATCAACACTATAATCAACCGCTTATTTTTAGGGTTTCTGTAGTTTGAGAAAATGCGGAAAGATTCTTTCCTTTTCTTGTGCTGGCACAATCCCATTCGTTTCCTAACTGTTATAAGTGTTCTGGGCAATCTCCAGCGTTGATCCTAAATCAAGCTGGGAGCTCCTTTGCTTCGGTTTGAAATTTTCGTGGGATGTCCCGAAATTGTGGAAAGAATATATATATATATATATATATATATATATATATATATATATATATATATATATATGGGAAACGTATAATGCGCTCGAGCTGATTTTAACGTCCCATGAGGTCGAGCTGTGTGGGCCCCACCGTGATGCGTTTCGAACATCTACCCCATCAGTCAGATGCACCATTCCATCATGGGCCTAGGTCTCAAAAATCAAGTCAATCCATGACTTGTGTGGGCCACACCACATACAGAAGTAGAGAGGGGCCGTGCACCATTAAAACATTCATAATCATTTTTTGGGCCACTGAGATGTGGTTTGAAAATCCAACCAATCCATTATGTGTGTCCCACTTGTATGAGGGTTCAGACCAAGTTTTAGCACATGCAAATTTCAGGTGGGCCCCACCAAGTTCTTTTATATGTTTTAACGGTGTCTTCACATGATTTTAGATGGTATGGCCCACCTGAGTTCCGTATACGGCTGATTTTTAGGATATCCCATAATTTAAAGGGAACCCATCAAATGCGCGGTGTTGATGGTCGACACGCATCACGGTGGGGCCCAGATAGCTCGACCTCACGATAGCTTATCGTGAGGTCGAGTCGCATAGTACCTTTTCCCTATATATATATATAATATTTTAAAAATATAAAAACTTATGATGTATTTGTTATATCCACATCGTCCATCCATTTTGAGATATAATTTTAAGTCACGAGCCAAAGAATGAGATAAATAAAAATCTGTAGTGGACCCCACCATAGAAAACAACGGGAGGGTGATTCTCACCGATGAAACAATCCTAAGTCCCATCGTAATGTTTATTTGAAATCCAACTGGTTCAAAAGTATTAAAAAAAATGGTCGTGGGGCCATAAATCATGGTGGGGCCCACACAGCACCAACCACTAGCCATTGGATGGTGTAGGGGGAGTAGCCAATCTGTTCCCCCTATTTGTGGTGTGATCCATTTAATCTTTGAATATGATTCATTTTTAAAATAATTCTATAAAATGATCTCGAAAAATGGATGAACGGTGTGTGTTGATCCCGAATTTTCGGTTAATCCAAAACTTAAGTGGACCATGCCACACAAAATAGTATGGAATAATGATTTCCACCATTGATACCTTCCTTGGGCCCACGGTAATGTTTGTCATCCAACATGTTCATTATATCAAAAAGATATGAATGAAGGGAAAACATAAACATCAGCTTGATCCAAAACTTCTATCAAATGCACGGTGTTGATGTTCGACACACATCATGATGAGCCCTACAAAACTTACTAACATTAATTCTTAGAGTCTCAGGGTGTCAATAAGTTGGGTCACAATTTTACATGTCTGGTCCATTCACTCTATTTTACTGATCATTATAGTTACTCGCCCCGATCATGCTACATATGAGAAAGATATTGGCCAAACAAGATTGATCAACAATTTGAGTGAATTTTGATTTAAACATCTGAAGTTATTTACTCTTCAATCTGGACTGATCAGATTGTCCAAAAATGGTTAAATGTTATTCATAATATCAAAAACTATGAATGAATAGAAAACACAAACATCAGCTTGATCCAAAACTTCTATGGCCTCCAAGAAATTTTAAACAGTAGATGTTCAATCACACTATTTCCTATGGTGTGGTCCACCTGAGCTTTGGATATGCTTCCTTTTTGTTCTTTAGATGTCAAATTATCTGTTAACATGGATGAATGGAGTGGATAAAATAAATAAATAACAGTGGACCCCACAAAGTTTAATTACTCTTATAAGGGTAACGAGTAACTCACCTAAATGTAGTAGAGAAGGGTTTCCTTCAAACTTATTAACATGTATATGCTTCAATCTCCTTTGGTCTGCACTCCTATTGTGTTGAAGGGCACATCTATTCTGTTGGGTAGAACACTTATTTTAATATCACAATGATTGGATAATCTCAACCATCTGATATTACCATTAAATTTAGACCATTTTCTTTTTTACCAAGGTATTGAGGAACTTTGATTTGCACTCCTCTTTCTTAAACGTGTATATTTTTTCTTAACCTCGAGTTAACACTCTTCTTCTTCTTTTTCTTTTTTCTTTTCATGTTTACATGTTTTAATCCCACCTTGTGTATTGTAGGCCACATCCATTCAATTTGGTATAAATCCCCCTTTTTTTTTTTCAATTTTTCTTGTCAAAATACAAAATCTAGTTTTCTTTTTTAAAATATATATTTTTTTACAATTTGTCAATTTTTTCACAATTTTGTTTAATTTCTTAAATATTTTTTTCAAAATATCATTTTTTAATCTCACTTTTGTTATATAAATTTTTAATTTTTATTGTCAAAATACAAAATCTAGTTTTTTTTTTTTTAATATATACATTTTTACAATTTGTTGATTTTTTCACAATTTTGTTTAATTTTTTAAATTTTCTTTTTCAAAATATCATTTTTTTATCGAAATCTTGTTATATAACTTTTTAATTTTTCTTGTCAAAATACAAAATCTAGTTTTCTTTTTTAAAAAATATATATTATTTACAATTTGTCAATTTTTTCACAATTTTGTTTAATTTTTTAAATTTTCCTTTTCAAAATATCATTTTTTAAATATCACTTTTGCTATATAACTTTTTAATTTTTCTTTTCAAAATACAAAATCTAGTTTTCTCTTTTAAAAAATATTTTTTTTTTACAATTTGTCAATTTTTTCCCAATTTTGTTTAATTTTTCAAATTTTCTTTTTCAAAATATCATTTTCTTATCGATTTTTTTTTTCAAAATTATCAACATTATTCAAAGTTCTTAATTTTTTTTTAAAAAATCTAGATTTTTTTAAAATTACATTTTTTTTTTCAAAATCTAAAATTTTTTCTTAAACATTGATAGTTATTTTTCTAAGTTTTTTAACTTTTTTTTTTTTCGAAATACATAAATTTTTTTATTCTTAATTTTTAACTTAAGCATTAGAGACGGTTTAGGACCGTCTCTAATGCAAACGGTCTTTGACAGTCTCAAATGACCATTATAAGACGGCTAAGGACCGTCTCTAATACAGACGATTTTTTGCTCTCAGATTACCAATAAAAAAATGGCCAATGACCGTCTCTAATACGGACGGTCTTTGACCGTCTCAAATGACCGCATATGAGACGGTCAAGGACCGTCCCTAATAGAGATGGTCCTTGACAGTCTCAAATGGAGACAGCTAAGAACTGTCCCTAATACAAACTATTTTTGACAGCTCAAATTACCAGTAAGGGACGGCCAATGACGGTCTCTAATACGGATGGTCTTTGACCGTCTCAAATGACCGATTCCAGACGGTCAATGGCCGTCTTTTATCCACAGTTACCGACGGTTTTTAACCGTCTTAAATGATTTGTGGACGTTCCAATTTTTAAGATAATATTAAGGACGGTTAAGGGCCGTCTAAAAGCCGTCTCTAAAGCATCTTTAAACCAAGCAATTTTAGAGACGATCCAAAATCGTCTCTATATCCGTCATTTTTTCCCATTTTTCACGTAGTGGTAGACATGATTAGCATGCTTAGGGTCTTCAAAACTCGTCGGTTGTTCAACATTCACTTCTTCATGCAAGTCATCGTTTAAGAACGCACTCTTTACATCCATTTGGTATATTTTGAATTTTTTAAAGCACGTAATGGATATAAATAGTTGATTGATTCAAGATGAGCTACTGGGGCAAAGGTCTCATCACAATCAATGCCTTCTATTTGAGTGTACCCTTGTACAACCAGCCTAGCCTTGTTTCTAATCATATTACTAAGTTCATCAGACTTATTTTTAAAAATCCATTTTGTTTCGATAATGTGTTTATCTTTTGGTCTTGGAACTAAGTACCAAACATCATTTCTTATAAGCTGATTGAGCTCTTCTTGCATTGCTACAATCTACTTTTCGTTAGTAAGAGCTTCTTTTACATTAGTCAGTTTTATCTGAGATGTAAAGCACATGTAGTTACACATATCTTCAAGTTGTTTACGTGTGCGCACACCAGTGAGAGGATTTCGAAGGATTTGATTAGAAGGATGGTCTTAACTGTCCTCAGTTCAGTGTTATTTTAACTTGATAAAGAGTCTTGTTTATCAATTAAAAGAACTTCATCATTTTCTGAACTTGAGGCATGTGTATTCAAATGATCATCTATAACAACATGGATGGACTCTTGAATTACACCAGTCCTCTTGTTAAGAACTCGATACGCTCAACTATTTAGAGCATACCCTAAAAATATCCCTTCATCACTTTTGGTGTCAAATTTACTTAGATTTTCTTGGTCATGTAAAATGTAGCACTTGCTATCGAAAACTTGAAAGTATTTGATAGTAGACTTTTTATCAAACCACATTTCATAAGCAGTTTTACTATTTAATTTTCTAGTGTAAATGCAATTAATTATATAACAAGCAGTATTTACTGCCTCAGTCCAAAGATTTTTAAGAAGCTTCATACTATTAGCATTACATTTGCCATTTCATGATGCACTCTGTTTTTCCTTTCCACTACATTTTATTGTGGTGTTTTGGGCGCAGACTATTCATATGATATTCCCTGATCACTGTAGAATTTTTCAAAACCGCTATTTTCAAATTTAGAACCATAATCACTATGGATCTTAGAGACTTGTGATTCTTTTTTTGTTTGAATACATTTAAGTATCTTTTTTACTTCATCGAGAGTTTCTAATTTCTCTTTTAAGAAGACTATCCAAGTGTACTTGGTAAAGTTATCAACAATTATCAGAATATACTTCTTGCCACATCGACTCTCCGTTCTAGTTGGTCCAATGAGATCCATGTGGAGAAGTTCGAGTGGTTTAGATGTGGCTTTGGAGTTCACCTTTTTGTGAGCACTCCTGATTTGTTTACCGATCTGGCACTCGCCACATATTTTCTGATTTTGGGTAGACATCTTACCAACTCTCTTTTGCTCAATCTATATAAGTTGCGGTAGTGTACATGTACGAGGCGTTTATGCCATAATTCGGTTTCATCGGTTTGGACCATGTAACACAATAGATTAGATGAGCTTGAATCACAAACAATGTAGTAGTTTTCAGAAGTTCTGTGACCAATTAATATTGCATAACCATTTTTATTTAAAATTTCACACCCTTGGTTAGTAAATTCTACATTATGATTATCATCGCATATTTGAGAGATGCTTAATAAATTTTGTTTTAACCTTTCTACATATAAAACATTCTCAAATTGAGGGAGGTTAAAGAGCTGAACCGTACGTACCTTGGTCAACAATACTGCAGTTGCTACCATCACTGAATATGACTGAACCATTAGTCATGTCTTTAAGATTGGTGAACAGACCTTTGTCACCTATCATTTGTCTGGAGCAACCATTGTCTAGGTACCATTTTGAATGGCTTGAAGCTTTGAAAGCGGTGTAGGCAACCAAATAAGTAACCGTAGGGATCCATTTCATTACAGTTTTGGTTTTAAGAGTATAGTTGGTCTTCTTATGTTTCTAGTTGTTATAATTCTAACCCACTGAGTTAGATTTTAAGAGCTCCTTAAGTAAATCAACAATTTTCCCAGCTAAAAGATTACGATTCTGATTTTTATAGTTGATATGATTGCTTTTAGGATTAAAAATCTGAAATTTAGAATTTTTAGAATAATTTTTATTCAGACTTTTCCCTTTTGAGTTAGAAGACTCCCCTTTTATAAATTTGGGTGGAGTATTCTTATTCTTAGGAGGAATACTTTTATCATAGCCCAATTCAGATCGATCACTACATTTTCTGGATTCGGATAAGAGTTTTTCTAATTTAGGATCACCTTGGGCATACCTCCATGTGTCTTTCAAACTCAAAAGCGAAGAGAATTCTAGTTGTAGCTTTTCATTTTCAGATTTTAAGTTTTCAAATTGGGAGATTTTGAAATCTAAGTCACACTTAGTTTTTTCAAAGTAATTTGAAACGTGTGATTTTTCTAAGACTAGATTATCAAAATTTTCTTTTAGTTTTGAAAACTTTTCTTTCTGAAGTTTTAGTTTTATAGTAATTTTGCAACTTTCCTTATATAGGGTATCATAAGCATCTTGAAGATCTTCTTCATTTTCATGGTCACTATTCAGATTTTCTTCACTGGTTGAATCATCATTATCTAAAAAAGTGAACTTGGCTAAAGTCATTAGGGCTTTAACATCATTAGTCGACTCGGTTTCAAAATCTTCTGACTCAAAAGAGACTTTAGAGCAGGAAGATTCATCCCATGTAAGCAACATACTTTTCTTTTTAGACTTGTCCTTCTTAGGACATTTGTTTGCTAGATGTCTATATTCATGGTAGTTGTAGCATTGACTGTCTTTTAAAGATTTTCAAGTTTTAGATCTAGATCTTTTCTTTTCAATAGGTTTTTGCAAATTAACCCTCTTTTTACTTTTTAAAATCTTGTAAAACTTTTTAGCTAAAAGAGCCATATCATCTTCAGAAGTTTCTAAATCAGAATTATTACAATTTTCTTGAGAAATAATTTTAGAAGACTTAAGGGTGATGGATTTACCTTTAGGAGCTTTAAAGTTTAACTCGTAGGTTTGTAAAGAACCAACAATTCTTCTACCCTCATATTATCTGTACCACAAAGTTCTTGGATCGCAGTCACCTATGAATTGAACCGTTTAGGTAATGAGCGCAGTATCTTTGCACAGACTTTACTTTCTGGGATTCTATCACCAAGACCCCACATAGAGTTGACAATGTCATTCAATCTTGTATAGAAGTCCATGAAAGTTTTACTTTCTTCCATACGTATTTCCTCAAATTTAGTTGTAAGGATTTGGACTTCAGATTTCTTGATAATTGTTGTACCCTCATGTCTCATTTCCAAGATATTCCAGGCTTGTTTTGCAGTATTATAGGATATAATTCTCCTGAATTCATCCAGTGATAGTGCACAAGTAATTGCATTTAAAGCCTTTGCATTGACACTACTCTCACTTTTCTGAAGAGCGGACCAAGAAAAGTAAGGTGAAACTTTTACAATTTTAGATCCATCAGTACCAGTCACTTCAGTGGTAGGAGGGGTCCAATTGGTCACTGTGGCTTACCACATGCTCTCATCTATGGATTTTAAAAAAATCCTCATTCTGACTTTCCAATAGGTATAATTGGAGTCATCAAAAGGTGGAGGCTTAGTGACTGAAATGCCATCAAAATTTGACATCTTAAAAAGCTCAGATTGATTAGCTTAGGAAATTAATCCAAAAAATTAAAGTGAGCTATTAGGCTTTGATACCACTTGAAAAGGCGGAGCTAAGAGTCTTAGAGGGGGGGGGGGGGGGGGTGAATAGGACTATGCCAAATTAAAAAAAATTAACTGCGGAATTAAACATATATAAATAAAGAAAGCACTAAACAATCCCACAAAGCAGAAATGAATAACAACCTCAAATGTACAAGTATTGAGAGGTTAATACAAATGTTGTTCTAAGGACAACCTTACACCAAAAATCAATGGCTTATGGTAGGACAACCTAATTTCTAGTATCAAAATCTCAAACCGATACAGAAGAATAAATAATAAAAATAACAAAGAAAATTAACTAAGCTATTACAACATTCCCATACTTACATAAAAAAGATTACAACATTCTCCACAAAGGCTTAAAAAGAAATTACAACATTCATACAAAGCCACAATCAATCATCCACCACAAGATCAAAAATTATAGTGGTTCGCTTGTGTGTACACCAACTGTTTAGAAAAATAGCCACACAATTACTCCACTCCCAATATCCTCACTCAGTGGATATTGGCGTTCACTGTGAAATAGGTTTTTCAAGGTTCACCTAAAACCTTCACAATTGTGTCGTTCAAGTGGGCTTACACAATTCAAAAACCCCTCTGAGTTTTCTGGATCACCTCAGACAAACCAAAAAAGAAAGAGAGATTTCTCCTGGCACAACCTCAAAAACCATAAAAGAAATTTATAGAAATGTAAATATACTTATTTGGATATTCTCCTTTGATGAAGCCCAGTAGAACCAATTTAAAGTAGATGTTCAAAATAGACGTTCAATGTCCACACTCACTTATGAAAAGGTTCTAAGTTCTAAATGATTTTTAGATTAAATCACTTTGGGCTTGCTTGATTTGATTTTGATTCCAAGAAAGGGAAAAACTTAAATCCCCTCTTCAAATAAGATTGGAATATATAACTCAAAATCAAATGCAAAAAAGCTAAATTAAAGAGAATATTAAATGAGCACTAAATAGCTTAAGAATATCACAAACTTATATCTCAGATTGGTCTCTTGATTTTGCTTGAATTCAATGAAAAACTCTGAAAATCGTGCTCTATTTATAAGTGTAGAAATTGTTCACTCGACTGGCCTAGAGGTCAGCTCGACTGGTCGAATGACCAACAAGAATTCAAAAATTCGGGTGTGATAAGATAAGATCGTTCCATAACTGGTCGAGTGGCCTACACGACCGGTAGAGTCCTGCTCTCGACTGGTTGAGTGAGACCCAATTTGGTTGCTGGACTTTGAGTCGAGCACTGTTCACTCGACTGGTGAGCAGTCTTCAGGACTGGTCGAGAGTCCAACAAAAAATTCTGAAAATTAGTAACAACCTTTGGACTGGTCGAGGAAATTCTTGGACTGGTCGAGCTAGTACTAGGACTAGTCGAACATAGGCTAAGAGTAGTCGAGAAAAAGTTTATAAAATTATATAATGACCCAATTTATGTGTGCAATCAATATGACCTAACCAATGGTCAATCTAGGGTCATTCATACCTTATAAGTGATATTTGAACATTGAATCATCATTCTTTTCGGTTGATAGTTGATCTTGAAGTACATGAAGCTTGATATCTTGACGTACTTTGAAGCTTGAACTTGAAGTACTTTGAAGCTTGAACTTGAAGTACTGGTGACTTGTATTTCTCCTTGAGCTTTGAGTTCTAAAGTAAAGCACATTGTCTTGACATAGTTGAAGTTTGAAAGCTTGATTTATCACATGATGTTGTACTTGAATATTTTATTCTTGCACTTGAAGTTCTTGATGTAAAGCCCTTTGTTCTTGTACTTGATTTGCTTGATCTTGAATATGAAGATGAGCTACACAAGATACAGATTCCAAGAAATTTTGGCACATAAAATTTGACAATCATAGGAGCTAGATAGAATAGCATTTACACATTTGAGTTCTCACCAATTCATAACTATGCTTACGATCAAGTGATGCGATATTAAGTCAAACCGAGTCTTATTGAGTTAACTCGAATTCAAGGTGAACTAGCCCCTACTTCTCAATTTGGAATGTTAATTTGAGATTAATGAGTAGCTAATCTAGAGTTTTCAAATATTATATATTTGATTGGGTAATGTAGGGTATGATCTTTCCCTAAAGAGCAACATTCAAGTCTAGCTAGTTGTGTTCAATTGTTTCTAGATCGAGAGCACAATTAAGCTACTTAAAGTAGCAGAATTGGGTGTTTTGATTATACAATGATCTCGGGTTAAGGAGAAAAATCCACGTCAAAGGTGAGGATTCCCCCTTTAAACTTTCCACTTAAGTTCGTTAATCTTGATATAAATGATAGATAATCTCTTATATTTAGCATCTCCTAAGTTAATTAATGTACTTATCTTACTAAGAGAATATACTAATCTGTTGCACAATTGACTCATTTATTGGATAATTGACACGTCTCTTTAATTTTAGTAAGCATGTATGATTTTATTTCTACATGATATCTCAAGTTACATAATTTGTTAATTAATTAGATGCTTGCCACTTGTGATTGCTTGATGATACTTTTGGAGGTCTCGAACTAGTGTATATGCTAATGGATTGAATGAAACTTATTGTGGACTTGCCATCTTGTGAACCATTTGTGCCCTATGTGGCTTTGATCCCATATTTTTCCTACGTGGTTTTGATCATATATATTCCCCTTTGCGGCTTTGATGAAATATTTTCCCTTTTGAGCAATTAAAGGAGAATAAGACAACATTAGGAGGGTAGGAAAGCGAGCGAAAGAGAGAAGGAAGTAGCGAAGAAAGAGTGAGGAAGACCAAATTAAGAAACCTATTTTATAAAAGGTCATACCATCGAAACCCTCATTGGCTATTAATGATAGGTGATTTTTAATGCCAGATGCTATGCAAGATGATCGAGCACAAACCCTATGTCACCACATGCCACCTACCAAATCCTATCAAAAGTTGAGATGATGCAACATCTCTTCACATTCTCTGAATGTTAAGAGACATGAGGGCATTGTTTACACTTGGCTTGGTTCAATCAACATTCTCTAATGAGAAGCCACCATGTTTCGACACGCTCATACGAACAACGGGAGGAAACATACTCACACCAAAAGGGACTTTCGGCGCTTGTCACCCAACAATATGTAGGCTGCCAAAATGAGCCATGCTCATAGCAGTATGCACGTCTATACTAGAAAAGGCAACCATCATTTGCAGAGTACGTGACATGTGTAACCCTTAGAGTGCTAAGGAAGTTTCCAAAGAACTGTCGATGCCGAATTCTTCAGAATCCAACTTGGGCACAACAACGTTGTCTTGGATCAACTTGAAAAGTAAAATTTCTCTAGGGACGACCGACACTTTCTCATGGCAACAAGGAATTGGGAGTGAATATTGGAAATCTATTTCGAAATTAGAATAGATCACATACGATGGCATGATATAGAAAGGATTCCAAATCTTACTGGGATACGGTCGCTACGTAATCGAAGATTGATATGAAAATCCACGAGCCTTACGTGTGACCACCACCTCTTAAAACCCTATAAAATCATCACTCGAAAAAGAACTCTAGGCCCTCGCTATAAACAATTAATCCCTCTATAGATCTAAATTGTCTTACTCTTTGTCTTCCATTGACGTATATTAATGTAGTTTAGTCATTCTACTTTTGTCCGGCCATGATCAACAAGTCCGGAGCCATTAGATTAGTTTATGTCGTTATTGTTCAGTACACCGCTGCGGTACACAGGAGTACATTGGATCCCTTGATAATCGATTCTTTAATACATCACTAGTCACATACTGCTGACTTCACAACATAACCTTCTCAAGATTGTCTAATAGTTCCTATGACCGTTTTGCCAATACAAGTTGCCATAAGCATTTTATGTTCTCTTTACTTAGTTTATTTTTTTATTCGCTGATTGTACTGCCCTTACATTCCAATTAATAAAATTAGCGATCCAACCTTATTTTTATTTTTGTTCAATCTTTATTTCTTTACTGAAAAACTTGTTATGTTATAACTGTTAAAAAATCCTTAGTTTTATTACCTCTCAGTTTCAAATTCAGTCGTGTGTAATATTTGCAAGCGTGCCAAAACTGACTGTGCGGCCTGATTCCAACAAAACAACTTTGACCCCAAGCACCAAGATAGACAAATACGTCAAAATTGACAGTATATGACCGAGATTTGAGAAGCCTAAACGAATATTTAGGTGCACACGTAAAATGTTATTTAAAATGATCAGGCGATTATCGGAAGGTAGGGTTTGTCCTTTGAGAATGGGTTGTACCTTTCCTTATGTACGAAACGACTTTTAGATATAAAAATTAAACCACAAAAATGAAAGTATACTTACAGTCGGCCATAGATAGTAACTGCAATGCACCTTTCTAAAAGAAGCACTTTATATTTTAATGGAAATTGTCCAGCATAAGAGCAAAAGTTTGGATTATAGCTAAGGATTACAGCTATTGGATTACTGCTATTCTTAATGTAAGATTAGGCTACTGGTCATGCTAAGGAACATAAAGCATAATTGATAGATTAATTTGTTTGAATGGCTTAGTATGAGACGTTTCTCTTTATTAAAATCTTTTGCAATTTATAAATCTTCTTTAGGATAGCCATCTAGATGCTTCTTCCCACGACCAATGGTTATAGCAAACACTTCAACACCATTTTGTCTTTTGAATCCTTCTTGGACACCTATCCCGATAATTGCTTTAGCATTGCTTTTCCCTCGACCATGTCCTACTTTTGAGTTTTTCAGCCATGCTTCGTTTATAAATGACGTGTAATACCTTGATAAGTGATAATTATAATTCCGCAACATGCACTCAAAATATCTTTAAAGATCTTAGACGTTCTTTATATTTCTCGTATAAATACATATGTCATTTTTTAATTGGTTTTTCCATGAATGACAAAAAATGTTATGAAATATGTTGGAAAATTGAAAATTTTAAAAATTAAAGAAAATGATTTCTTTTTAACACTAGGCTGAATCACATATAAATATGTTGTCCTTAAAGCGTGATTCGCCCCCTTATTAATTATTGATGGGTTACAGGCTAATTACTTCCAGGATAAGACGAGTTTACCTAAATCCTGTGTGCAACAATCACGAATGGTCTACTTAAGAACTTTTCAATGCAGCTGATCTTATGTTGGACTCTATTAGCAGACGTATTTGTAATATTCTTATAAAGAGATAGATTTTAACTAGTGAGATATGATGGTTTAGAAGATATCTCTTTGAGTTTATTGATTTTGGATCGAAATGGTCCAGTTTATATAGGCACCAGGGGAGTGAATCACTGCTAGATGGCCATCTATGGTTCAAAACATTTGAAAAACGTTTCTGACCATTAATAATGAATTTGGGCCGTTTCAGATAATTAGATGGAAAAATCTCTGACCGTTGGATCAAAGTGCGCCAACTAAAGCCACTACAGCCACATTGCCCATGCTCGTGCTCAAGCGCGGGCGTGTATTCCAGTGCGTAGCACTGGAACATGCAATTAGAGCCGTACACGAGTCGAATCGATTTGAACTTGGCACAGCTCGACTCGGCTCGGTTCGATTAGCAGCTCGGGCCAGTTCAAAATCAAACACCCAGCAAGTAACATCAAAATCAAACACCCGACGATCAGCATCCATATCAAAATAAACGAGTCACTGAACTGATTAGATCTGAGTCAGTTCGAGTTGAGGTTCGATCTGAGTCGAGTCGAGCTCGGGTAAGCTCGAACTCGGCTCGAAATATTTTCGAGCTCCATAAACCAGCTCGACTCGGTCTGAATCTAATTTCGAGCCGAGGCGAGTCGAGCTTTTTTGAGTTGAATCGAGTGAGCTAACTGAGCTAACTCGACTCGTGTATAGCTTTACATGCACGCAACTTAAGCATCTCAACCTCTGAGCCTCCAAGTAAGAATACTACACACACCTTCACATATAGAGTACAAAACTTTTTTTCTCATTTCTGATGTGAGACTAAAGAAAACCACACTTTTCTTTTTAAAATTTCAATATCATTTTGACGGCAAAACGAAAAATTCGAATATTTAATTTTTTCGAAATCAAAATTTCAACCAAAAAAATAGGGTAGAACAAGTTCCAATGTAAAAGATCTTATTCCGGAGGACTAACCACATTCTTTTAATAATAATTAAAAAAAAAAAAAACACTTTTATCATTATAACAATTGGTGGCCAAACAGTCTGTTGGTTAAAAAAAAAAAAAAACACTTTTATCTTCGTAAATATGTTCCTAATTTAGTTGGTTTAAAACCAGGTCGCAAGCATACAATCGGTCAAACATAATTGAGTAATGACACGGCACCACTCAAATCGCATACGTTTGACCTAATTCAGGCCCTTCTTAACACGCCTGACCCCGTTTTGATTGAACGCCAATAAGGATATTGCTGTTCACGGATTACCGGCCAGGAGATAAAAGATAGAACTGTACACTGGAATGTGCGTTCTGAACAATTTACCAAATTTGTACACTTATCTATCAGGACACGTGGCAAGAAAAAATAAATCTGAACCATATGAACGGTGATCTCGATCGTGGATGATCCATAATCGAAGGTGGTCCTGACAATTCAATTGGTGGCTGTCAATTTAACAGTTCAAAAAATAATACTCATCCATTCAAATTAAAAGAGAAAATCAGATGGTCAAGATCGTTAGACCAGTGTAAAGTTTCACGCATTTTCAGAGAATGGGGCCGGCATGCTTGGACGATAGAGATGAGAGCTTTCTCTCGCATGAGTTGCCACAATCTAGTGAAGCATGGGAACCCGCTTTTGAAGTATATCCCAAAAATAAAATAAAATAGTGCGACGTTTTGCCTCTACCGCGACTCATAATCCCAGCATGCGTTGTCCCATTTAAGCCCATATGGTTACATGGTCCAATGATCACAACCGTCCACATTCGGGATTTATGAAATCAGATAATCCACTGAGAAAAATAAGATGAACGAATCGTTCTGACCATCATTATGATTTTCAATGGATCATTCAACTACAAAAATCAAAGATCAAGATCAGCTCTGAAGCTTGATTATAGAAATATCTCTTGTCTAAGGTAGTATCTAGAATATGAACGGTTAAAATCAATGGAGAATCGCATCAAGTAGCCCAAATTGGCGAGGCAATCCAGAATCTCCACACAAGCAACGTTTAGTCTCTCTCAGATATACAAACGAGCTCACGCGCATCTCCATATAGGAAAAAGACGCTGAAAGTTACGGCATCTCCATATTCACGTCTCTTCTTTCTTTTCTTTCTATATTTTCTCTCTCACAGTACAGCAAAGAATTTAGAACCAAGAATCTCCTTCATGGCGGAAGAAGGCGACAATACAGAAAAAAGAAAAATCACCTCCTCTTACTACCCTCTCGACCGCAGCTCTTACAAGATCCTCCATAAGATCGGCAGCGGAGTCAGTGCCGTCGTATACAAGGCCGTCTGCTTGCCTCTTAACTCGGCCATTGTAGCAATCAAGGCTATCGATCTTGAGCGAACAAGGGCCAATCTCGATGATGTACGACGAGAGGCGAAGGCTATGACGCTCCTCTCCCATCCCAACGTCCTCACTGCCCACTGCTCCTTCACCGTAGACAGCCATCTCTGGGTAGTCATGCCTTTCATGGCCGCTGGTTCCCTTCACTCCATCATCTCCTCTTCTTTCCCAGACGGCCTTCCCGAGCCATCCATTGCCATCATCTTGAAAGAGACCCTTCGTGCACTCTGCTACCTCCACAGCCAAGGCCTTCTCCACCGTGACATCAAGGCCGGTAATATTCTTGTCGATTCCAATGGTTCCATCAAGCTCGCTGACTTTGGTGTCTCTGCATCCATCTACGAAGCGTCTTCTTCCTCCTATTCCATGTCATCTCTTTCTTTATCTTTCTTCAACGACGTTACTGGCACACCCTACTGGATGGCGCCTGAGGTCATACACTCACATGTAGGTTATGGGTTCAAGGCCGATATATGGTCTTTTGGTATCACTGCGTTGGAGCTAGCACATGGCCGTCCACCCCTCTCTCACCTCCCACCCTCTAAATCGCTGGTGGTGAGGATCACTAACCGCTTCAAACTCAACTACGAAGATGATCACGATGATGAAAGTGTCATCGGCAAGAAGAAGAACAAAAAGGATAAGAAACCAAGAAAGAAGTTCTCGAAGGCATTCAAGGAAATGGTTGCTTCTTGCCTCACGCAAGATCCATCAAAGAGGCCATCTGCCGAGAAGCTGCTCAAGCATCCTTTCTTCAAGAACTGTAAGTCGTCTGATTACCTTGTCCGGAATGTACTGCAAGGATTGCCTACAGTGGAAGAAAGGGTAAGGGCGTACTTATTAGTTCCTCCATCATCCACATCTATACAAGATGATGATGATGATGAGGACGACGGTATGTTGCCGCCTATCAAAAACAGAAGGATTAGTGGATGGAATTTTAATGAAGAAGTCTTCCAGTTGGATCCTGTTTTCCCAAACGATAATTGCGAAGATAATGTTAAAAAAGTTCAGTTCATGGAGGAGAAGGAAGGCGGCGATAAAGGCAGCACTCATCAAGATGGGTCTCCTTCCCCTTCTTCATTTTCTTCAGAAGAAAATGATCGAGATAGCGAGGCTGGTGGGGGCCATGACAAGGACAATGCCAAGAAGAGTGATGGCAATGACGACAACAACGATGATGAAAAGGATGGTAAGAAGTACCCTGAAGAGACAGAGGGAGAGAAAGATGAAGAGGAATCGTGTTCGGTTTTGAATTCAGCAGCTGCAATGGTTCCTGATCTGATGTCGCTGCTGAGCAGCTTGACTTTGGAGCAGCAGATGGTGATGAATGTACTGGAGTCTTACCAAAGCAGTGCGGTTGAAGATAAGGACGTCGTCAAAAAGAGCGATGGCAAGGATGAAAAGGAGAATGAGAAGAAGCATTCTGAGGAAGCGGAGGCAGAGAAAGAGGAAGAGGGATCTTGTTTGGTTCCGAGTTCAGCGATGGTTCCTGATTTGATATCATTGCTGAGCAGCTTGAGCTTCGAGCAGCAGATGGTGGTGAATGTGTTGGAGTCTTGCAGCAGTGGCAGTGATGGTAGGAGGAGGATGACAATGATGACGAACAGTAATGAGGAGGTGGGAAGAGAGCAAAAGCTAGTGGAGATGGTTAGTAGGCTACAGCAGACAGTAGATGCTCTCAACCTTGAGCTGGAGCATGAGAGGAGGAGAAACGCTGCACTGGAGCAGGAGCTGTTAGTCTTCAAGCAAAGAATTACATCCGACGGCTGTGAGTCCTCCAACACTGGGCATGATGATGATGAAGATGGAGTTTCTGCTATGGGTGGTAACATTAACTGATGATAGTCAGATTCGGGAGGTTTCTAACTCCACTTTTTTACTTCTTACTTTTTACTCTCGTTTTTTTCTTTACTTTCTGCATTTGGATTTTTTTTTTTTTTCTATAAAAACGTCTCGTCTAAAGATGCAACTGTTTTGGATTGGGTATGGTTGGTTCGAGAGGGCTTCTCTCTTCGTTCTGTGTGAATACCGGACGGGAGTTTCCTGCAATACTTGTTCGAGGGGTTTTTGCAACAAAAGCCATTGTGGGGCCCATCGGGATGTCCGTGTAAATTAAGCTTGGTATATCAGTTTCGCAGCTTATGACACGTTGAGATCCCAACAAATTGAATGCTGGGTGTTTCTATTCCCACCATTTACTGTGGCGTGACCACTTTTTTTTTTTTTAAACATGAGTCGGCAAAGCTGATGCACCACAGGGCTTGGAGTTGCAGGAAACTGACGTCCGTTGATCAGGCATCACCACCGTACACGTGGATGTACACTTGGTGCTCCTAGATGCCGCATTAAATGATTGGGTCATAGAAACGATATTAACCCATCAATCAGCCAATAGGAGTATGCCAATTGCCACTTCTGTTTCCAGGCATAACGTCCTTTTCGGGCGTCTCATGGCTTCTCTTGCAAAAGGTTGTCCCACCCATTTAAACAAGCACGGATCTCTCAACGTTTCCAACTAAAAGGAGGCAGGTTCCACCGCTTTGGACAATGGAGACATGCTTACTCCCATATTTGTATCGGAAGCGAATTTCCTGTTGCCGCTGCCAACATGAGGCTGGCACGGTTGTTAGGGATCCACTTCAATGTCGTGAGAAATCCACTCCATCCATAAGTTCCGCGGGCTCACACAAGTACAGAGACCCAAGTGATGCATATTCAAAACTAACGTGGCCACGTTACAAGAAACAATGGAAATTGGAAACTCACCATCCAAACTTTCTTGGAACCAAACATTCTTGGAGCTCTGTTGCACCTGGCATATCACAGTCCACATAATTCAGTACCAAGCTGCCACATGTCAGCACCCACATGGAAACGAATTGGCTACTCCCCCAGCCACCAGCCCATGGCTGGTGGTCGGTGCTACGTGGGCCCACCATGATGTATGTGTTTCATCCATTCTGTTTATCCATTTTTAAGGATCATTTTAGGGCTTGGTCCAAAAAATGAGAGGTATATAAATCTCGGGTGGATCACGTCACAGGAAACAATAGTGATTAGATATCCACCCATTGTCTGTTTATTTGACATCCAATCTGTTGATTAGGTCATACAGGCCTATATATGAAGGGAAAAAACAAATATCAACTTGATCATATGACCCCAAAAAGTTTTTAATGGTCGATGTTCATTCAACACTGTTTCGTACAATGTGGTCCACTTGATATTGGGATACACCTCATTTTTGGTCTCATACCATAAAATAATCTAGAAAAATAGATGGACGGCGTGGATGAAACACTTATATCATGGTGGGGCCCATACAGCACCGATCACCATCCATTGGCCGGTGGTAGGGAAAGTAGCCACTAGCCAATCTGTTTCCACCCACATATCATATATAAATAGGGGTGTACATGAACTGAGCTAGCTTGGTTAGCTCGCTCGACTCAGCTAAAAAAAGCTTGAATCGGCTCTGTTCGAAGCTGAGTTCGATTCGAATCGAGCCGGTTTTTATAGCTCGAAAATAAGTTCGAGCTGGCCCCAGCTTGACTCGACTCGGTTCGATATGTAGCTCGAACCCGGATTGATTCGGTTAGGTAGGTATAAAAAGTTTTAAAAAAAACCCTAGCATCTCCCCCCTTTCCATTTCTCCCTTTTGTTTGAAAAAAGAACCCAACCAGCTCCCTGCCTCCCTCTCTCTGCTCGTCTAGTCGTCTCGCCCGACCAGCTCCCTGCTCTCCCTCCCTCTCTCTCTCTCTCTTCTCATCCAGTCATCCCGCCCAACTAGCTCCCTACTACCTCCCTCTCTCTCTCTGCTTATCCAGTCGTTACCTCTCTCTCTCTCTCTCTCTCTACTTATCCAAATGCTTACGCCCGACGCTCCTTGCCTCCCTCTCTTTGCTCGTCTAGTCGTCCCGCTCGACCAGCTCCCTATTGCCTCCCTCTCTCTGCTCGTCGAGCTTGAACTCGGCTCGAAAGCTGGAGCTCGAACTTGGCTCAAACTGGTCCGATCTGCTGACCGAGCCGAGTCGAGCTGGAGATGCTGGCTCGATCACCGAGTCGAGCTGAGTTCAAGCTAGGTCTGCCCGGTGACCGAGCCGAGTCAAGCTGAGGCCAGCTCGACTCGATCCGGCTCAATGTACACCCCTATATATAAATAACCGAGGAAATCATACTAGCAGAGCTGGCTCAAAGTTATGTGCACATCTATAACAGAAAAGGCACATATTATTTGAAAGTAGGGGTGGCAATAGGATAGGTTAGGGCTGGGCCAAGCTCTCTCCAAGCACGGCTAGCATCTTCAAACTAAGCCCGGACCCAGCCTGGGCCTCTGATGGGCTAAAAATGTCTAGCTCGAGCCTGGTTCGAAAGTTTTATCTAGGGCCCGACCTAATCCCATGTTTGATGTCTAAAACGGGGGGAGAGAGAGCACGAGTGGTTTCCTCTTCTTCCTTTTCTTCTGCAATATCCCACGACCTGTTGTTACTGCAATGGCAGCAAGGGTGTGGTGATGTTGGCATGGTGCGTCTAGGTTAGTTGGATGGAGTAGAGAGAGAAGAAGAAGAAAAGGGTTTGGAGAGGAGAGAGAAATGGCCAGGGGGAATGCAAATGGGGTTTTTTTAGGTTTTTATTTTTGTTTTGAAGAGAGAGAGAGAGAGAGAGAGAGAGAGAGAGAGAGAGAGAGTCATTTCTTCAAAGTTCTATTGGGGGATTTCTCGCATATTGTCGTCACGGTCGGGAGGAGAGAGAGAGAGAGAGAGAGAGAGAGAGAGAGAGAGAGAGAGAGAGAGGAACCTTCCCCTTTTCACTGTGACAATTATTTAAAAACTTTCAAAACTCTATACAACTTAGCATCAAAGAGAGAGATGAGAGAAGTGGCAAATAAAACATATATAATCGATTATTCTCACCGGCACAAGAACTGGGACTTTATTGTACAGAGCTTTTAGAATCATTGCCAGGACAACTATACAAAACCAGCAAATGGTGTCAATATGCTTCCTCTCCAGCTTCTATTCTAAGGGGGAATTGTGTTCACAACCCCAAGTGTAGGATCGCGATGCAGTAATAATATCGGTGAGACTAAGGTCGAATCCACATGGACTAATCTCGTGAGTATTCTAAAAGTAACTAGAAGTAGAACTAGAAGAAGATGAAAACCTAAATTTGGAAGTGTAAGAGTAATTGTGAGAGATTTAATGAAAGAACTTGAGAAATTCCAAGGTGGGATGTAACATCTCGAAAAAATCCGTATAAAGACCCGAGTACCCCTCAGGCAGAAATCACTAAGGATCGAATCCTTTAAAATTAGATAAAAATTAATTAAGTACTAAACTAAATAATCAGTGGAATTAGCTTGAACTACTTTCTGTACGAACTGGAAGACCCAAAACCATTAGAATCGCTAATCCAACATTACCTAGAAACCTAGGATCAGTCTCAAAACCTAGTTGCTCTCGGGAGTACATTGAAACTCCGTATTGGACCTGGACCGTGAGTCGAAAGTTCAATTACCGTGAAACTATAGGGTTATGACTGCCTTATTGGGCCTGACAACCATCACGCGAATCGAGCCCAAATAGTATCCAGAAACACACAACTTGATCCCTGAGCGAAGTGTGTGAGAAACGCGAATATCTTTAGAAAATGAACTCAAATTTAAGTGAATTGGGTCGTTCGCTTGTAGGCTAAATTTAAGGTTTCAGACCTTCTTATTCTGATATAACTACATCCTTGGATCAGGAAAATTTCCTTACACATGTCAGTGTACTTGTGGCCCTGATCGAGTGACGATAGCTGTTGAATTGAAACAGGTCCTCCATGGTCGATCCACAAATTCGATCAAACTGAAATATTAACCTGGCTTGCATCCATTGTCAGGGAACCTGCCCCAGACTGTATGGGAGTAATGGACCTCCATATGTGTCCCATTGGCCTGAAACAGACACCCTTTGGCTATAACCTAAGTATACCATGGCCTTGGGGCCATTGACATCATTTTTGGGCTTATAAATAGCCCTTAAACCACCTCATTTCTATTCCATACGATTTTCTCCAAACCGTAGGAGAGATAAGGGAGAAAAGAGGAGAAAGGAGTGGAGATCGAAGGGAGGTCCTTAGAGTTTGCTATCATGGTTCCTTCTTGCTACTCCACGCGTTGAATTGCCTCTATATCTAGTTACACTGTCAAATCCAACTTTGATTTGGGTAAGAAATCCTAACCCTAATCTTGTTTTAGGAATCCAATAGAGGAATAAGTGAAATAGTTAACATATTTTAATGATTAGGTAGTTATTGTGCCGTAGACAAGGGCGTAGTGTTCGAACTGAGTTCGATACAAGTTTACCGACTGAAGGTACGAACTATAAACGTTTAGGTTATGATTTTCAAGGCTTTCAATGTTAGTTAATGATTTATGACTGACTTGATTGCTATCACATATGCTTAGATGCGATGTTTTCCACGTATTACATATATATATGAACTATGTTGAAATTAATGCATTCCATGTGTTTGTTGAAATATTTGTATGAATATGGAATTATGATTTGTACTTGCCATGATTGTTGTACATGTGGCAACTCTCTTGTGAAAGGATTTGTTATAATATACGTTATAACTAATGTATTACATGTATGTCGATATGTGTAGTCTAAGTGTTTTATAAAATGCCTGAATGAGAAAAGGCTTGTGGAAATGTATTTAATGAGGATGTTGAGATAGGATTCTCAATTACCTTATTTATAGTTACAGTTTCCTTCATGTAACCTATCTTACTACTACGTGCTTTATGGATGAAATGCCTATGTATGACAATATGTGTACGATGTGTTTGTTAAAATGCTCAAATGAGATTTATACTGAAATTGGTTGTCACATGTTGTTTGACTATCACATATGAATGCCTATTGTATATGAATATGATTGGGACTGCTACGTAGTCCAGGCAATCGATAATGATTCCTGAATTAGTGGCCGAGGTCGTTTTGCCACACAAGACGCGTTCGATGAATCCGAGTCGTACGCTGTTTGTTGATAGTAGTTAGGCCACGTGGAGTGCTTATGCGCTCCATGTCGATTAAGTCAACGTGCGCTCATACTAGTCGAGCTGTCAAGTAACCCGATTGGCCTAATGTATGTTCACCTTTTATAGATGCCACTGCTTGAATCTAAGGTAGAACTTAACAATGCAAAGCCCGTTTAACCTTGGTACCACGATCCGCTAAGACTCATGAGCCGGGCATGACAGTACGGGACATCATAGTCGAGCTGTTGGCCTACGCTGGGGTGACGAGCCTCCCCATAGTGACCAGTGAGCAACCCAAACTCATGAACCGAATACGGTGGTATGAGACACTGTATTCGAGCTATCGGCCTACGCTAAGGTGACGAGCCTTTCCCGTAGTGACTTCGAGTATAAAATAGGCCTACCCCGGTGTAGCCTGGCTATGGTCTCTAGTCGGGTTGGTAACGAGCCTTCAAAAATAAACTGCCAGTTGGTAGGGCATTAGTGGTGTGACCTCGAGTACAAAATAGGCCTACGTTGATGGTGACGAGCCTCTCGTAGCGACCTAGAGTATAAACTCTCGAACTTGCCTATCGTATGTGAGTAACTAGGATTGACGACCCTAGATGGATCATTGTTTGGGTAAATGATATAAAGGGAGGTACCTTAGCTTCTCAAATCTGTTGTATGAATAGGTTTAATTAAGAACTTGACTAACACACACATGCACTGCGTTGCATGTACCTTTGGCGATGGAGTTAAGTACAACGAGAGTGTTGCATGCACGACCGTGAGATGATGTTGCTGAGGGAGTGCAGGCGAGGGCATGCATCATTATAACATATCATCCTTGCATTAACAAGAGTACTTAGGACATGATTGTTGTACTGCTTGACTGAACTGATAACATGTTAACCTTTATTTTATAATTCTACTGAATTAGCTACTCATTCCCACCAGGGACTATGTTTTAAACACCACCTAGACTCTGGTTTAGATGCAGGTGATGATAAAATCTATACAGTGGAGTTGGACTTTGTAGACAAGGAGGAAGAATTCTCCTATGGTCAGCTATTAGGCAGGTCTATATAAACCATGTACTGATCGACGGGATTACAGGGATTATACGATTTAGTCAGACTTTCACATTTGGTATTTTGTAAATTTTGGATTAACACAGGTATATATTCAGCCTGGTAACATACTTGTACTCTGGAGATTGAGAAACACTTCTATACATTATATACCTACCTCAGTCTTCCGCTTGCTTAACTTAATTATCTCTAGAGTATGATATGTTGTTTTAGTATAATCCCACTCATGTTTAATGCACTAATATGGACAACATTTAAACATCATTATCTATATTGCATAAGTGATGCGTTGAAACTCGGGAGTTGAGCTTCTACTCGACTCCCAATTTTCAGGGCGTTACAAGATAGTATCAGAGCATGATTTAGATTAAACTGGACCTGAGTTATGGTAACACGATGCACACTAACGTACTTTGATTTAGGAGGGAGCGATGAAACGTAGAAATAGTTGTAGGATTCCCAGTTTCACCGACAGATGAAACTGACCGTGAAATATGACCCGTAAGCATTTGTGATCATGTGAGATGATCCTAACACCTTTATAGACAGTCAGTCGACAAGTTTAGATGATGATTCGGTGTATTCCACACTCAAATAACCCAAAAAGCGTGAATATATGCGAGATGGAACCCGAAACCACACCAAACGGACTCGGGGGCCTAAACCGCATAAAACAGTGAGACTCGAGGTGGGTCCCGCACATTTCCAGCACCCCAGGAGGGGGATGCCATCACCCCTAGGGCGATCCATCGCCCAGGTGTCCAGCGTCGTGGTCCAGTTCGGCCGTCCCTGTCGGGCCGGTTGGGCCGACCCTTGTACATGCATGTGGGGCCCACGAAATCGTTTGGGGACCCCCTTTACCTCTCCATTTGCTTCTTTTCCTTCATTTTCACCCCTTCAAGCTTTTCAAACCTCTCAAATTTTTATTTTTGTCTCTCAAATCTCCCCTCCATTCTCATATCTTCTTCATCTTCTTCATTACATACCCATCTCTATCATTCCCTCAAACAACCCACCTTCTACAACTACCTATCTCCCTTAATCCCTCTCATTTGAGCACACCCAACCACCTTTGCGTCTTATACACCTTCTAATCCACCAACCCATTCTATCTCTCAAGTTCCCTTGACTTCCATGGCTCTGTTTGAGCTTGTGGCTGCGATTTTCTCCCATTTCCACACTTCTTTCCCTCATGGGAAAGAAGAGGGCTTCCATAGATGAAGCTGGGCCTAGCCGCCCAACCCGTCCAAGGAAGAAATCGGGCTCTAAAGCAAGTACAAGCACCGTACTAGAGAGACGGATGAAGCGGCATCTCGATCCCTAAATTTCGCTCGAAAGAGCCCTACAACCGAGCATCGCTCATGGTAGGTTCCAAGGCCATAGAGTTATCTTTGAAGCACACATGGATGAGAAACTATTTGGGCTTTATCTGGCGATGGATTTCCTGTTGGACGCTGGGCGGGGGTCCCATATTCGAGAGAAAGACACATGCGTGTGAAAGCACTGTCCGAGTCTTCTATGCCCACATACGGGACCCATTGCTAGAGCCTCTACAGTTCACTATTCCCGTGGGAACGCGGGAAGCCATAGTTGATGTTGGTATGATAGCTCGGATTATGAGGATGGAGCGTGGTAAGGTTCATGCTAGCGAGAAGAATCTCAAGAGTAGGCGTGAAAGAGATCGTCGTACATGAGTTCTTTGAGGTCGACTGATCCACTGGAATCGAGACAACTGCCTCCCAGTGACTAAGATGACTCATGACTTCTGCCTGCTTTACCATATATTCACATACAATGTGTATCCTATGTGGAGCAATCGCTCTGAATGCACGCGTTTGATGGTGGACTTCCTATATAGAGCTGGGCAAGAGACAAGTTGTGCTTGCCTACATTCATCCTACTACAAATAGTTCAGACTGCACACTCTCCTAGGACTGACATTTCACTCCCATTCGGCCGACTTATATGCAAGCTTGCTTGTGAGTTCGGCTACTGACTTGACACGGAGCTTGTGCCGATCCACTACATTAATGACGTTACGCTCAACAACATAGGATTTGGCCCTCGACAATGTCAAGCCCGACTCGATGAGAGTGGGGATGAGACGTGAAGTGAAGAGGAAGAAAGTGATGAAGAAGAGGATGAAAATGAAATAGAGGAAGGAAGTGAGGAAGAGGGAGAGCAGGAAGAGGAAGAAGAGGAGGCCCAAGACTCTAATGAGGGCTCTCCACCTGCTAGACATGAGCACCACCGTGATCGGGCTGCTTTAGAAGCCCACATGGCTCAGATTGAAGAGAATCAGGCCTATCTGAAGCATGAATTCAAGAGGATGCCTCGCACTCTGAAGACCCTCTTGTGCTGCAAGCAGGCCAATGGTGCCCCTCCACCATCACCAGAGTTGGACGATTAGTCATATGTTGTAGTCGTCTTTAGGTTTTTCTTATTTTCTTGTTTTCCTTTGTAATAGCCATGGTAGGCGTGGTTGGTTGTTAGTGTGCTTAGTGTTTAAAGCTTTTGTTAGATTAGCTCACATGCATCTTGTGTCATGATCCGTGTAAGTCTACAACTCATGTATTATGACAATTTTGGTTAAATGAAATGCATGAAGCTTCTTTGTTGTAGAATGTGTGGAATTTTTGACAAATTGAGTAACCTTGTTCTGAACCTTACACATGTTGCACCCTATATTGTATATAGGGAATGCCCCCTAAGAATACTCGGAGCACTGCATGTCTCGCACTTGGCGGATCGATTGACGGGGTACCTCCCCCAACCGATATTCATACGAACCCTAGCCTGGGCCCGAACTTTGAGACAATGCCGGATTCACAGCTGGCCACTGGCCCCACCAATGAGCCAACACCTAGTGCACCACTGGTTCCGGAACAGAACCGCGCGTCTTCGTCGATGCCACACATGCCTCAGGCGGCTTCTCCTCCTGATAGGTTGGAGCAGATGATGCTCCTTATGTGGCAGCAGCAGCAGATTTGGACCACCATCGCTGGGGCCCTTGCCCAGAGAATGAATGTGGTTCTGCCTGCACCACCTGTGCACCCTGCTAGAAACATGAGTGACAGCGGCCTATTTGTAACATCTTGAGTTTTCACTGTTTTGGATTTCCAAAAATCCTTGAAATTTTTTTATTAATTAACTTATAATATCACTTAACAACCATTAGCACTCAATGTTAGTTTATACAGGGGTGGTACCAGTAAAGAACCGCATAAGTTCGATTAATCAACCGTATGAAGCTAACGAATCCGCCCGATCACTTGAACATCAGGTGTAGCCCCATAATTTACTCACATAGGACCCAAATCTAGCCAACCCACCGCTAACTAATCAAGATAATCATAACTAAATTAAAGATCTAACCGAAGCCGAGTCAAATAAAACCCAGATCTTGGCTAATAGGCCAAATCAACCCCGTTACTCTTTTAGCCAAAAAACCAACGGTTTAGAGTAATTATGACCAAATCTCCACTTTCACTAGTTACAAATAGGCCACCCTATGAACATAGTTAACTCAAACCTTAATCATTGTCCACGAGAAATCTCAGTTTCTAATTCATTCTAGAAATGCCCCGAATTTTCAAACAAGTTCTAGACCGCTCGTTGGTGGGCCACTAGTTCCAAAACTATAGAATAATATCCGTCATACTGGGCTTGATGTCCGTCGCGGGAGTCGGACCTGGGTGCTATCTAGAACCGCTCAACTTGAGCTAAAGGATGAGTACATGAGAAGTGCAAATACACTAAAAGAATGAACTGAAACTTAAGTGAATTGGGTCGTCCACTCTTATGCAAATTTGAGAATTTCGGAGTGTCAGTTTACGACCAAACTTTACCCATGGAGTAAAGATATTTCCCTTTTCATATCCGTATAGTCGCGTCCCCGATCGACTATCGGTGACCGTTAAACAGACTTCTAATCATATCTATCAATCGGCGCGGGATCGATCATATACATACGTAGATCATCACTAGGGCTAACTATCATATGGTGTATATCAATATGTACACCCCATAGTAGGCCCTAGTGTCATGCCCCAAACCCATAAATCGGGTTTATAGGCATTCCGATCCCCAAATCCGGTGCTGACAGCCTCCGCAGTACCCCATTCTCGGCTCCCAGCGTCCATACGCCAGGTTCCGATCCTGAGACCCTACAATGAAGATTTTTCAACGTACATTTATCTCGTGAGAAGCATAACCATAAGTATACCCAAATCATAAAGGCAACATCATCATCACATATCCACTAATATAAACATTAAGTACAATGCTGAAAGGAAAATACATATGTCGAAATCAAAGCTCCAGAAAACCGTTGCATGCTCCATTCTTAACGTTGCTGCAACCTAACGCCACCTGCACGCATCTATCATGCATAAGCTTATAGAAAGCTTAGTGGGCAGCGAAAGTGTGTGTACAAGGTAAGTGCTAAGTAAACCATATCAGGAAAATCAGAGTAAGCGGAAATATTGAAAAGCTCATAAATCATACAATATCAGAAATACTGGCAAGTTCATAAATCATGCAATGTCAGAGTAATGTGAAACTATACTGATAAGCTCATAAATACTATTAGCCTTATCTAGGCTATGTGACGCAGAAATATAATAAAAACAATATCATATACTGATGAAGCAATGTAGATCAGATATACAATGCGGGGACAGCAACCCAGATATCAGATACCGATGATGCAATGCGATCTGCAAATCCTGATGAGTCCACGAATACCGTCAATCGTATCTAGGCCATATAAATGCGTAAAAAAAGTAACCCAGAATGCCATATGCTGCGGATGTAATGCGAGATGCGGTGTGAATGGAATGACCATGCTGGAGTGTGAAATAGGGATGATAGTACGTAGTATCGCAGGCTATAAGGTCCATCACAAGGGACTTCTATCCAAACCAGTCTCATACCTAAATTTGGATAGTCAAACTCAATGTGGTAAACTCCTGATCTCAGATTAGTTGCGTGCCTAACCGAAATCTTGGCCATGTGAAGATACACGTAATAAATAGTTGCGCACCACCAGCCCAAGTGGATAGTAAATAAATGAATGAATGAATATGCAATTCCTGCTCAATAAGTCCACATATCAGTACAGTTCCTCTTTGAGATCATCACCGGGGTCTAGTACACTCCACACCACCTGCCGCCCCATCAAGCGCACAACTGGGTAAGTGGAAGAGACCTCATTATCCACCTGGCTAGTAGTCTGTCAATACTTACCTGGCTCGTCGATAGCGGACCCATTCCTCGAGCTTGTCAAACTCATCCTAACTATGCCTACTCCCTCGGGCGAGTAAGGTCACACCCCCTCCCAACCAACCACGACACAATGGGAGACGTGACTTCCTAGTATTCGGCACTCGGGCGCTCATGTACATCCACTCGGTCTTTACGTTGGGGCGTCCTCTAGTACCAAGAGGGTTTTAGTGATTTTCACCCAAGGCCATCTATGGCAGCTCGATGCTCGAACCAAACATTTTCGATGTCCCATCTGGCCATCAACAATATGCCTGTGGAGGCTACGACCCTGATGTTGCTAGGGCGTACAGTAATCACAATACACAATGCAAGATGCATGAGTCATACAATCCAGTCATGCACCAATCCTGCGTATATCGTTCACTCATGTGAGATAACCTCCGCCTATCAGGGAGTCTCATAACAACCTGCCCAACGACATATGCAATGGTCAACCACATCTCATAACAAACATGCAGATGATGTGTATGGGCATGTATCCTGACGTTATATGGTCACATACTCATAATCGGTATCAATAACTAGCATCGATAATTAACCTCGACAATGTAAACATTTAACCAACATTGCCCCCAAGGAATGGCCCATATAGAGCCTAACATACAGTGGACTCATGGCCTCACACCGAGGCCAAATATACAACACCATGGGCCTCACTCAAGAGCTTAATAACATCGCGATGGGCCTCACTCATAGGCCACATATACATCAAGTGGGTCGCATCTCACGGGTCTAATATACATCGCAATGGGCCGCTCCCACGGGCCTAATATACATTAAGTCGGGCCTCACCATATGGGCCGAAAATATATCACAATGGGTCACATCCCATGGGCCTCGAATACATCACAATGGGCCTCGACTATCGAAATTGGGCTCAACAATTGGAATCGTCACTCGGAATCGGCCTTGATACTTGGCCTCGACAATCGAAATCGGCAAATCGGTCACGACAATCGGAATCGATCGATAATCGGATTTGGCAAATCGGTTACGTCAATCGAAAATCAGCAATCGGTCACGATAATTAGCCTCGATCGTTAATTGGCTACGACAATCGGAATCAATCAATAATCGGAATCGGTATATCGGTCACGTCAATCGGTCATGATAAACGGCCTCGATTGTTAATCGGCAATCGGTCAAGTCAATCGGAATCGGTAATCGGCCACGACAAACGAAAACGGCAAATCGGTCACAACAATCGGAATCGATCGATAATCGGAATCGACAAATTGGTCATGTCAATCGAAAATCGACAATCGGTCATGATAATCGGCCTCGATCGCTAATCGGCAATCGGTCAAGTCAATTGGAATCGGTCAATTAGCCACAACAATCGAAAACGGCAAATCAGTCACAACAATCGGCACCGATAATTAGGGTCAATAATCGGCGTCGACCTCGATAATCAGCACCGATAATTAGAGGTGGGCATCGAGTCGAGTGGGACCGGATTGGCCCCAACTTGACCTGGTCCGAACTTCTCAACACCTGATTCGTACTCGATCAGATCTGGGACCGAGTCCAGGTCCTCTTACTCAACCAGAACCGTTGTACTGCTGGCCTGACCCGAACAGCACCCGACTCGGTCATGAAACCGAGTCGTATCGGGTTACGTATGGTTCAGATAGAACTATCTTAACCCTAAAAGAGTTTCAACAGTAGACTTTCAATCCCAACTGCTTTTTGCAGTGTGGTCCACTTGATCTTTAGATCTATCTTATTTTTCAGCTCAAGCCTTAAGACGAGCTCACAAAGAGGATGGACGGTTTAGATATAATACATACCTTATGATGGGACTCACAGAACTTGCTGACGGCAACACACCGAACCAGCTGCGCTGGTGCGTGGTACATCTGACAATATAATAACGTACAGATTTTTTTCAATATTTTCTGCAACACGCAGTGAGATATTCAAAACCTATTAAAGGAGTTCTTTGATACACCGGTGGAGTATAAATAATTGTACGCATGCACTATGCCGATGTCCATATGTCATATGTGTATTCCAATCCAAACCATCTAAATTAGAGGGTCCAGTGTAAATCTTCTGAAAATCATAGAACACACTCTAAACACAATCAGTCTGATCAGTGGTCTTCAAAGACATGCTCATGGCAAACCCTTTTTTTTTTTATGTGCTGCCTCATATCAGTGGCAAATTGAAAATGTGTATGGTGGAGATGCGACTTTAGGAAGGACAAATAACGTATTTGCTCCACTTATCCGGAAATGACGGGTGCCATTTACGAGTATCCCACCGTTTCAAGAGTCGGTGTGGCTCTTCCCCATATTCATCAATGACAGCCGGGTATGGAAATAGAAATGGAAACTTACAGCATGTCCTAAAATAATCTCCCAAAACTGATGAACGGTATGGATTTATCACAAACATTATGGTGGGACCTACCTAGCATCTCATAGGGGTTCACGTGAAAGGCTTTCCCTTGAAATCGGCCTTTGTCAGCGAGCTCACTACTCGAGGTAGTGGAACGTAGTCGATGAGAAGACGGATTCGCTACTCCTCGTGCCACCGGCCAATGCTGGTAGTTGGTGTTCTGTGGACCCCACTATGATGTATTTATTTCATCCATGATGTCCATCTATTTTTTTAGATCATTTTATGGTAATAAAAATATGAGCTAAAGGCAAAACAAAGTGTGACCGACGTGATGGACAATGCAGATCTCACACACTCAATCTTTCCATCCACGTCAACAAAATCCACACAACTATACTCTTACGCCAACACATGTGCAGCTCACAACCATTTTTATGTTGCTTTTTTAAAAATTAGGTGGACCCATCTCACCTGGTGAAAGGCGCGCCTCCACCATACTGCCGCTCTCTGTCAGATCTCACACACGCACTGACGCACCTCGAGCTCTGAGTTGTATGAACGGTTCGAACGAGATCAAAGTTTTATGGCCCCACAGTGATATATTTATTATATCTACACCGTTCATCTATTTTTAGAGATCATTTTAGAATATTATCCAAAAAATGAATTATGTTCAAAGATCAACTAGACCACACCATAAATAGCAGCGGAGATAATGATTTTCACTGTTAAACAATTTGTAGGGCCCACCATAACGTTTATTTTCTAGCATAAGGTCACAAAGACCTGAATGAAGAGGAAAAATAAATTTCATATTGATCCAAAACTTCTGTGAACCCAAAAAGGGCTTCAATGGTAAACGTTCAATCCCCCACTGCTTTCCGTAGTGTGGTCCACTTAATAGTTAAATCTGTCTTATTTTTTGTCTCAATGGTTAATACGATATTGCCAAATGGATGGACAGTTTGGATATAACACATGCCTCGTGATAAGACCCACAAAACTTGTTAACATTACACCGGCCAATCCGCTTCCGTCTAACTTTGGGGTCAGCTTTATGCCAATGCCTGCTATGACTATCTCTTGTTCTCTCTTCCGTATCTCCACCAGAGAAATCCCGTAAAGCTCTATAACCCAACGGCCGCAAGATATCTATTTAGCCTTCTACTTCCTTCTTCTTCAATAGACAGGGAGAGATAGATTCTTCTTCAACGGACAGGGAGAGACAAATATTCCTTCTTCTTTAACAAACAGGGAGAGATAGATTCTTCTTTAACAGACAGGGAGAGACAGATATAAAGAGAGAGAGAGAGAGATATAAAGAGATAGAGAGAGATAGAGAGATAGAGTTGATGGGCTCAGGTGTATATTGGGCGAGATTTTTTTACGCCGAACGTAAATCCTAGTCAGTAAAAGTGAATATATATATATATATACTAATATATACGGTCTGGATTGGGTCGGTCTGAATCGGATCCAATTAGATCGGGTTCCGGATTGGGTCGGGTCGGAACAGGGCCTATCCGGATTCGACAAAAAAATCATTCAGATCTGGATTACGCTACCCGATCCTAACCGATCCTGACCATCGGTTCTGTTCGAATCGGGTCAGGTCGGGTCTAATTGGGCCGGATCCACCGGTTCGAGTATGAAATGCCTATCTCTACTGATAATCAGTAGATAAATAAAGCGGGGTCCATAAATGATCGGCCGATCAACCATAGTATAAAGATCGGTACTCAGCCATAGTTATATCAAATCTGGTAGCATAGAGTCATCCATCTACGGTGAATGAGGCCCACTTATTTGGGTTAACCCATGAAGAGAATGGGCCTAACAAGGCCTAAGGGAAGGTCACAATGAGGACATCTAACCATCATTGCCCATCAATGTAGACGTCAAACCAACATTGCTCTAAGGGGTAGCCTACATACGACTAAACATACAGTGGGCCCATGGCCTCACGTACAATCATGATAGGCCTCAATTACGTCATATAGGCCTCGTCATATGGGCCAACATACATCACATCGGGCCTCGAATACACACAACAGGTGGGCCTCGCACCAGGGCCTCGAATACATCTCAATGGACCTCTTATGTCAAGCAGGCCACATCACATGGGTCACACTATATGGGCCACACCAACGGGCTTCATGTACATCAAATAGGTCACACCGATGGGCCTCATGTATATCAAATTGGGCCCATCCTTATGTATATTCGAGATCCGACCTATTCACAAGTTAACATGAAGATAAATGAAGTGAAAACAAATATCAGCTTAATTGGGAATTACCGTTGCCCTTAGAAATTTGAACGGTAGATGTCATTGTCCACTGTTTAAATGGTGGGGTCCACTTGAACTTTAAATCTAACTCACCCATTTACCTCATGCCACAAACTGATCTCACAAATGGTTGGATGTTTTGGATACAACACATGCATCATGGTGGGCCCCACCGTCCAAACAACAGACGGTGTAGACAAAGCTCATACATCATTGGGGCCCACACCACATGGACGAAGCACATACACCTAGAGTGGGTCCCGCCAGCAGAAGAGCTTGGAAAGTACACATGCAGCCCTGCTACATTAAAAGACAGGGGTGGGTCCCACGTAGGGCTCACCCTCACATATCATATGTACATAATATATAATATATAATATATAATATATAACATATACATATGTATGATGTACTGCTACACAACAACTTTAATGCCTAAAAGAGAGGGAAGAGGTGGGTCCCACGTAACCCTATATATATATATAATATATAATATATAATGTATAATATATAATATACTGCTGCATAGCAGCTTTTATCTACAAAAGAGAGGGCAGAGGTGGGTCCCATGTAGGGCCCACCCTCACATGCCACATATATATATAATATAATATATACAATATATAATACATATAATATATAATATAATAATATATGTATTACATATAACGTCCAGCCCTTGGGAGGCCTGGACGGTCACCTACCTCAAGGAGGGCCCTACATATGGGGTGTGTCCCACCATCAGATGGACGGTGGACACAATTCATGCGGGGTGGTGTGGCCCATGCCAAAAAGGATGGATGGTGTGGGTGGGTCCCATGGACCCCACCGTCAGCATGTCAGTACACATACTCCATGTTAGCCACCGCCACAGGATCGATACCAAGACCTCAAGTGTTGAAACGAGGCATCCTTCACTCGGTCTGCCACCTGAGCCATGGAGCTGGGTGGGCCCAGCGTTGAAACGAGGTATCTTTCTCTCAGTCTACCACGTGAGCTATGGATGGGTCCCACCGTCCTTGGACGGTGGATGAACCACATGTGCATAGTGGTGTGGCCCACACCAAATAGGTGGACACTGTGGATGGGTCCTATGGACTCCATCGTCAGTCCACACCCTTGTCAGTACACACATGTCAGTGCACACTCCATGTTAGCCACCCACGTCAGTGCACACCCACTGTTAGTACACCTACGTCAGTCCACACTCACTGTCAGTTAACACTTCACTGTTAGCCACCTCCACTGACGGACGGGTGGCATGCCTCATCAAGGTGGGTCCCACATGGCCCACCTGTTTTAGATTAGCCTGATATTTGTGTTTTTCCCATGGCACGTGCCACCTATGAAAACAGTGGGGGACCACATCAATGGATGACGTGGATAAGGTCTTGCATCAAGTGGGCCACAAGCCATCATACACCCACAAAGAAAAAGAAAAAAACAATGTAGAGAGAGAGAGAGAACAGAGAGGATGGAGGGGCCCTGCCACTATGGGGCCCTTTTTTTATACAAAGCCTACATCAAGGTGGGTCCCACCACAAGTGGGCCCTTAAATCACAAAACAATAAATAAGTGGAGATCCAAGATCACCCATCGTTCCTTCTTGCTCCCTAGGCTTCCTTTGCTCCCTAGCTTCGATCCTAATGGAGGAGATGGAGTTTGGATGGTTGAGATGGGAGATGAGAGGGTAGGAAGTGGGCCACACAGAAAGCTCTCTCTTGGTGGGAGAGCTTGGACGTATTATGTTTTCTCTTGCTTGGGAGAGTGGTTGGAGAATGAGAGAGAGAGAGAGGGTTGTAAAGGGAAAGAGAGATGGGTGATAGAGTGATGGATGTGGTGAGTGATGAGTGTAAGAACTTTTTGACTTTTAGGGGTAGATGATGTAAGAAAAGTATGGGTGTGTAAGAACCTTTTTGACTTTGGGGTTGCTTGGGGAAGGGTGAGAGGTGATGGTGTACTTGACATGACTTGACATGATGGGATTGATTGATGTGACAAATCGTGGAGATTCTCTTGGAATTCGCACACGTGGTATTTTCCTCGCACCGAACGCAGACCCACATCTCCTGACCAGGGTATTGGATCGACGCGCAAGTCACGGCATCAGAACCGCGGCGATGACGCGGTCGTTAGGGTACAAGTCTCGAGTTGAGTCGACTCGGGTTGATGATGTGTGAATCAGGGTCATGTGCAAATGCCGGTTAAGGGTCGAAGGTTACTGAAATTCGACCGAAAAGACCGCGGAAGCCTACGGAACGGTATGGTTTAGGATATGGGTTTTACACCTAGAGCTTAGAAAGACCCTCCTATAGGTCTAGGATAGTAAAAACCTAACCCTTGGGGCCATTTACACTAAATCTGACATTATAAAAGGGGTGCATTTGGGCACCCCCTCTTCCCATACGATTTTGCCCTAGAGAAAAGAAAGAGAGAAAGAGGAAGAGAGAGAGGAAGAGGAGAAAAGAGAGTAGGGTGAGAGAGGCTTTAGTGCTCCCCTTCATCCACCAAATCCGCCTCATTCGCGATTGGAAGGTAAGAAACAAAATCTATTCCCCAACCTAGGTTTTTTCTAAAATAAATTGCATAAATCTTACCTAATTGTTTCTAAATTGATATATGAATCATTTCTCTCAAATTTTCTAACCCAAGGAACGCCATGAGTTGGGCGAAACATCACAAGGTACGGACTATTATCCTTAGGAGGCCTAACACCAATTTTAGTATGAGTTTAATGATTTTGACTACTTAGATGATGTATTTGAGGATCTACAGAGAACCTAGGAAAGACCTTACCTTAATTCTTTCAATCGACATATAATAGTTATGGAATGTTGTTGTCTCTCCCATGAATGTTATAAATTTGATGTTGCATGTGCACGTCTTGTTGACTGGGTATGATGTTACCTTGTAGCATGTATGATTTATTAACCCATGTGCATTTGTTCCTATGATATATATATATATATATATATATATATATATGAAATGCTTAGCTTCCTCACTAATCTACACAACACACGTGCACTGAATGTCACAACAATGTTAGCTTTGCTTAGTGGTAAATTTGAATTCTATGTTGAGAAATATGAATGTGTGATATTGCATATGTTAGATGATAACCCTGAATGTTGACATGTTACGGATTACCATCAGGACCATTGTGTTAGTTAGGAATATGAGGTGAGTGAAGGTGGTCCCGTTGGTAGGACTATCCTGAGGCTAGACCCATGGATTTGGACGGGTGCATGTGGGCGGCAATAGTTAGACTACATGGGTCACTCTTACCAGATGTCGTCTGTCATGTGCTTGCCTGAATTCGTACAGTCTAGTCAACCTATTGACCAACCTTGCTTGTTAACCCTGTCTGCTCACACATGTATGAAACTTGAAACACCCTTCAACCGTTGTAGCCCATCGTTAACCAAATTGTAACTGATCCATCGCCTCGTGAGCCGGGTATGGTGGAATGAGACACTGTGTCTGAGCTGTTGGCCTACGTTGGGGTAACGAGCCTCCCCGTAGTGACCGTAAGCGATCCCTTTTCTCAGCACTCCCCATATGCTTGAAGTCGGGTATGGGGAACCCGACGGGATTAAGGATCGCGGGGTCTTGGCCTCACACGTTGGGGGGCCTTGGTCTAGCAACCAGTTCAGAGCATTGATATGTAGGGTGTATCAGTTTTTTCAACATGCTGGATGAATGGAATTAATTAAGAACTTGGCTAACACTACCATCGCATCGCACTAGTTAGGTTGGTGACTCGGCATTGAGGTCGTATTGAGGGAGTGTTGGTCATGCGCGATCGTTAGACGGAGTTGCTTGAGGGAGTGTCATGGTGAGGGCATGCATCATATCATTTTTCAGGCATCTGCATTAATAAGATTAGTCAGGTGTTTATGAATGCTTGCCTTTCATTAAATTCATAACATAATTGATGTCAGTTATAACTTAAGACTAATAGCACCCACTAAGTTGATCACTCACTCCCACTCTGGGATGGTGTTTTAAAATACCAACCAGACTCTCTCGTAGATGTAGGTGATGCAGAGTATGAGGAGCCTGGCAGCGCGAGCTTTGAGGAGGAGGACGAGCTGTCCTACTTCCAGCTGATGGACGGTTCCTCGTCGGCCTAATAGATGGGATTTGGATCGCTAAGTTGTGGACTCAGCCATATTCTTTTAGACATGATGTTCCTTTTGTGATTTTGTTGGGCAATGCCTGGTGCGACCCATTTACATTCTTTTGGACTTATAAATATTTATATTTGACTTCTTTCATTTCAGTAAATCAGTTGTGATTATGTTTCATGTTCTAAGAAATTTCATGCTGCGCATTTAAACCTGATTAAACGTAAATTAGTAAAAATTAGCATAAGTGACAACTGGGAACTTGGGAGTCGAGTTTATGCAAGACCCCCAATTTCTAGGGCGTTACACCATTTGAGCGATTTCAGTGCTTTCGACCTCCACGTTTGTGGGTACTCACAGACCCGAGGAGGCCGAATACTGTCTAGATCGTATCTCTAAGCTGCTAAAGCCGCTACACTGCACTGAGGCAAAACAAGTTGAGCTGGTCACTTATATGTTCGAGAAGGAGGCTAGTTTATGGTGGGACAGCATCTTACAAACAATTCCTGCAGGACACGTGTGGACTTGGAATGCATTTAAGACATGCTTCCATGGGAAGTACTTCCCCCTCACTTATCGTAATGAAAATGAGGGTGCATTTCTCCGCCTTCAACAGGGAGGAATGACCATGTCAAAGTACAAGAACAAATTTACGGAGCTAGCTAGAAACGCTCCTCTGATACTGACAGATGAACCGACGAAAATGCGGTATTTTTCAGATGGGTTGTGGCCTGATATCCGCACAAAGATGTGTTGCGCTAGCATTCCCAATTACGCCAAGCTAGTCAATATGTCTCTACGAGTCGAACGAGATGGAGACAGAATTTCTCGGACCCATATACCAATGGGCCTGAGGCCTTAGCCTAAATTACAGCACCGGCCAGTCCTAGGTAAGAGGCCACATGTAGACTCGCCTCCCAGGCCCATGGCTTCGTCGACCTAGAAGAGGCGAACGGGCCGTTGGTGTACATATTGCAACAAAAGGGGACACACTGACCCGTTCTGTTTCACTAAGATGAAAGACAACGGTCTCACGCCACTTCAAAAGATCGACCGTCAGCCGCCACGTGTTATAGCGACTTTACCTCAATGACCTATGACAGCACAACCAAATCGCCCTCAACAAGCACGTGTACATGCACTAGCAGCTAGAGCATCTGAGAAAGCAGCTGCAGTGCCCTTAGCCTCTGAAGTCACTGCCCACATTCAAGGTACCAATGGCATAGTACACATCATAGATGAAAGGAAGAACAATGTATTGAGAAGTCATTTCCCATTTCATGTCAGGATAGGTCCTAAATTACCTTGTTCCGACATACGGATCGGGACATAGATTCTTGAGCCTTGAGAGTGAAAATAACTTTTAAGGGGGGGGGGGGTAGAAAAGCTATGAACTCAGTTGGGTTAAGTAGGTATACTTGTCTACCCATTGATAGGCGCAACGGAAGCTTGGTAGCTAATAGTCCACTGGCCCAGGATCGAAGAAAATTGATCTCAGTTATACGTAAGGTTAGGTCACTAAATAGGATCTAAATCTTCCTTAGAATGTTAATAATGAAGTCATTGAAGGAAAGTAATTAGGGTTCAAGTATTAAACCAGTTCATATTAATGAATAGGCCTAACAATGGATTACTATAAAAATTATAAATAATAATATGGTAACTAGATGTGACAAATATGTTAAAAATAATAGAAGGGTTGAAATGAAAATTTTCTACAATTTCGAGTTGCCAATAGACTGGTCATATCTTTTCATATTAAACTTTAGTATTTGGTGTCTATTTAGGAATTATTTATAAATCATACTAGGAATCATCCAGTGATTAAATTTAATTATACATATATACATATATATATATATATATTAGTTGTTTTTGTGCAATTAAATTAGGGCCCTTGAGTAGGATTGAGTTCATAGTTTAATACTCCGTAAGCTCATGTTAGAGGCGAACTATAGTAAAATATTATAAGTTTCTTATCCCCTTGTAAATTCAATGTTCATACCGCGTCGAGGGGATGTCCCTCTTCTTTCCTTTCCCGTGGCCTTATGTTGTTAACATTCCAAACTTCTGAAATATTTTAGAACTCTTGACTCTTCATTCCCTCTTGAAGTTAATGAAACTAAAGTGCAATCTGGCCATAACCCCTTAGCCACATGATTGAAATAGTGACATACAAATATAATTTTAGGAGATTGAAAAGCCCTTTGACTATGAACACTATGGAAGAACTTATTATCCACCAAGTTAAACATAGGTTAAACAAGAACTTTCGTTAAACAAGTCCCGAAGGAGAACCTTATAAACATGAGGCTTGAATCTCTTAATGAATTATAATACTTCTTAAATACTTAGGATGATCAGATTTCAGAATTTCAGAACCATATCCCTACGAGGCATTCGCGGCTTAACTCAATTCCCAATCCCAGGTGATTACCAAAGGACTCACTGCTTTGACCGAGTAAAAGACCAGGATCCATCAGGATTAGGAAGGGATACAACGTGTTGTTTGCCCTGGTCAGGCGGGCAATCGACGTATCAGATTTGAGCCTACCACAACTATCTTTTCATATTAGCCCAATCATAAAGAGTAGATTATACTACCCTTAGGTAAACTTTATCACCAAATACTTAGCACGATAATAATGATTTAGACATTTATTTTCAAACCTCAGAGGTATAAACTTTTAAGGGGGGTAGACCAATATGAGCTAGGCTGATGTAGTTATTATATACCCTAACACGTATATAAACCTGAAACCAACATAACTAAGCAAGTGAAATAATAAAACCTTTACTTATTACCTTTAGGCAATTTCGAGGATGAAATTTTTCTTTAAGGGGGGTAGATTGTAACGTCTTGAAAAAATCCGTACAAAGACCTGAGTACCACCTTAGGCAGAAATCACTAAGGACTGAATCCTTTAGAACTTAGACGAAAATTAATTAAGTACTAAAATAAATAATCAGTGGAATTAGCTTGAACCACTTTCTGTACGAACATATTAAAGAAAAATCATTAGAATAGCTAACCCAACATTACCTAGAAACCTACGATCAGTCTCAAAACCCAGTTGTTCTCGGGAGCACATTGAAACTCTGTATCGGACCTGGACCGCACGTCAAAAGTCCGATTACCACGAAACTATAGGATTATGACCGCTTTATTGGGCTTGACAACCATCGCGTGAATCGAGCCCAAATAGTATCTAGAAACGTACAACTTGAGCCCTGAGCGAAGTGTGTGAGAAATGCGAATATCTTTAGAAAATGAACTCAAATTTAAGTGAATTGGGCCGTTCGCTTGCATGCCAAATTTAAGGTTTCAGATTGTCAAATTCTGACCCAACTACACTCTTGGATCAGGGAAATTTCCCTACACATGTCAGTGTACTTGTGGCCCTGATCAAGTGACGATAGCCGTTGAACTGAAACGGGTCCTCCACAGTCGATCCACAAATTCGGTCATACCGAAATCTTAATCTGGTTTACATCCATTGTCAGGGAACTTGCCCCTGACCGTATGTGAGCAATGGACCTCCATATGTGTCCCGTTGGCTCGAAACAGACACCCTTTGGTTATAACCTAAGTATACCATGGCCCTGGGTCCATTGACATCAGTTCTGAGCTTATAAATAGCCCTTAAACCACCCCATTTCTATTCCATACGATTGTCTTCAAACCTTAAGAGAGATAAGAGAGAAAAGGGCAGAAAGGAGTGGAGATCGAAGGGAGGTCCTTAGAGTTTGCTACTGTGGTTCCTTCCTGCTACTCCACTCGTTGAATCGACTCTACATCTAGCTACACCATCGAATCCAACTTCGATTTATGCAAGAAATCCTAACATTAATCTTGTTTTAGGAATTCAATAGAAGAATCAATGAAATAGCTAACATATTTTAATGATTAGGTAGCTATTGTGCCGTAGACAAGGGCCTAGTGTTCGAACTGAGTTCGATACGAGTTTATCGACGGAAGGTGCGGACTATAAACGTTTAGGTTATGGTTTTCAAGGCTTTCAATATCAGTTAATGATTTATGACTGACTTGATTGCTATCACATATGCTTAGATGCGATGTTTTCCGTGTATTACATATATATATGAACTATGTTAAAATTAATGCATTCCATGTGTTTGTTGAAATGTTTGTATAAATATGGAATTATGATTTGTACTTGTCATGATTGTTGTTTGAGAATATATGACTGTTGTACGTGTGACAACTCCCTTGTGAAAGGATTTGCTATAATATACGTTATAACTAATTTATAACATTTATGTTGATATTTGTAGTCTAAGTGTTTGATAAAATGCCCGAATGAGAAAATGCTTGTGGAAATGTATTTAATGAGGGTGTTGAGATAGGATCTCAATTACCTTATCTATAGTTACAGTTTCCTTCATGTAACTTATCTTACTACTACGTGTTTTATGGATGAAATGCCTATGTATGACAATTTATGTACGATGTGTTTGTTAAAATGCTCGAATGAGATTTATAATGAAATTGGTTGTCACATGTTGTTTGACCATCACATATGAATGGTTATTGTGTATGAATATGATTGGGACTACTGCGTAGTCCAAGCAATCGGTAATGATTCCCGAATTAGTGGTCGAGGTCGTTTTGCCACACAAGACACATTCAATGAATCTGAGTCGTACGCTGTTTGTCGATAGTGGTTAGGCCACTAGGAGTGTTTATGTGCTCCATGTCAATTAAGTCAACGTATGCTCGTACTAATTGAGCTGTCAAGTAACCCGATTGGCCTAATGTATATTCACCATGTATGAATGCTACTGCTTAAATCTAAGGTACCACTTACCAGTGCAAAGCCCATTTAACATTGGTACCACGATCCACTAAGACTCATGAGTCGGGCATGGTGGTATGGCACACCGTGGTCAATCTGTCGGCCTACGCTGGGGTGACGAGCCTCCCCATAGTGACCAGTGAGCAACCCAAACTCGTGAGCCGAATACAGTGGTATGGGATACTATATTCGAGCTGTCGGCCTACGCTAAGGTGATGAGCCTTTTCCATAGTGACCTCGAGTATAAAATAGGCCTACCCCGGCGCAGCGTAGCTGTGGTCCCTAGTCAGGTTGGAAACGAGCCTTCAAAAATTGACTGTCAGTTGGTAGGGCATTGGTGGTATGACCTCAAGTACAAAATAGGCCTACACTGACGGTGACGAGCCTCTCGTAGCGACTTAGAGTGGAAACTCTCGAACTTGCCTATCATATGTGATTAACTAGGATTGACGATCCTAGATGGATCATTGTTTGGGTAAATGATATAAAGGGAGGTACCTTAGCTTCCCAAATCTGTTGTATGAATAGGTCTAATTAAGAACTTGACTAACACACATATGTACCGCATTGCATGTGCCTTTGGCGATGGAGTTGAGCACAGCGGGAATGTTGCATGCGCGACCATGAGATGATGTCACTGAGGGAGTGCAGGCGAGGGCATGCATCATTATAGCATATTATCCCTGCATTAACAAGAGTACTTAGGACATGATTCTTGTACTGCTTTATCAGTACTACTTGACTGAATTGATGACATGTTAACCTTTACTTTATAGTTCCATTGAATTGCTACTTATTCCCACATGAGATGGTGTTTTAAACACCACCCAAACTCTGGTTTAGATGCAAGTGATGGTGAAGTCTATACAGCAGAGTTGGACTTCTTAGACAAGGAGGAAGAATTCTCCTATGTTCAGCTATCAGGCGGGTCTATGTAGACCATGTACTGATCGATGGGATTACAGGGATTATACGATTTAGTCAGACTTTCACATTTGGTAATTTGTAAATTTTAGATCAACACAGGTATATATTCATCCTGGTAACACACTCGTACTCTGGGGATTGAGAAACACTTTTATATATTATATACCTATCTCAGTCTTCTGCTTACTTAATTTAATTATATCTGGAGTATGATATGTTGTTTTAGTATAATCTCACGCATGTTTAATACACTAATATGGATAATATTTAAACATCATTATCTATGTTGCATAAGTGATGCGTTGGAACTCGGGAGTTTAGCTTCTGCTCGACCCCCAATTTTTAGGGCGTTACATGGGAACTAGAGTTTCCAAGGATCCACTTATAGCCATCTAGGAGATCTATGCTTGATTTAATGATACAACTGGAATCAGAGTCTCATCTTATCCAGTTGGAAGATATCTCAGTAAAACCAAATCTAAACTTCCTTTAACCTAATTTTCAATAGATAAAAGTCGTGAGAACTGGAAGTGATTCCATCACAAAACCATGCCCAGGAGACAATGACTCACAATAGGATATACCAATCTTATAAACAAACATAAGAGAATCGTGGAGATTAGAAGTGATTCCGTCATCCAACCATGCCCAAAGGATGATTGTGAACAATAGGATTTCCAAATTTCACAATCTCAGTATATAAAAAGAACATACTCAAAGTTATTATAGATCTATTGTAATTTAAGTCACAACAAACCTTTAAAAACTGAAAGTATTTCTTAAATATCAAACTAGAATCAAAGAGAATTCAACATAAACATAAATCAAAGTAATAGAAAACATCTCATCATGCTACAAACTTCACATCTAGCCCTAGCTAAGAGGTTTAGCCAACCATAGACATGATTGGAACTAAAACCATAAAAGAAAGCATGAAAAACTAAGGAAGGAAGAAGAAGAACGCTTGGCGACGACTCTCCGTGCTTTTCCTTCACTCCTCAAACCCTAAATAGTGCCCAAGGATGCCATGGGCACTCCTATTTATAGTTGTGCAACACCTCCTTTCGTACCTCTTTGGAAAATTTTGGAAACTGCCTCAAATTTATGCACTCTGCGTAACTTAGCGTGATTCGTTCGATGACATTGAACAGGCTTCGATGTCATCGAAGGTGTCTTTTATACGTGCTTTTTCTACGCTTTTGTAGCTTCATCTGGACTCTGCAACCTTCTATGTCATCGAACCTACCTTCAATGTCATTGAAGAGGCCTTCGATGTCGTTGAGCATTGTTTAAGGAATTGATAATATGTCCAAAACAATCCGGAGAGTTATTCCAATTTCTTCAATAAATTTGATGTCATCGAGGAGTCCTTTGATGTCATCGATCAGATCTTTGATGTCATCAAGGAGTGCTTCGAGTAATCGAAAATGGTACCCAATATATCCAGTGAGTTTTGCCGAAATTCCACAGAAAATTCGATGTCATTGAGTAGGTCTTCGTTGTCATCGAGCAAAGCTTCGAGTCATCAGCAAGTTTTCGAGTCATCGAAAAATGTCTTCAATTTGTCCAGTGACCAACTCGATTTTTCTTTATAAATTCGATGTCATCGACCTGTGTTCGATGTCGTCGAATGTGTCCTTGATATCATCGAACGATGCTCAATGACACAGTCAATGTGTATTCTGTACTTATTCTTTCGGCTTTGTTCCTTATCCACTTGGTTTTCTTGAATCTTGGGGCCTTGAAATATTCAATCTTTGTCTCCTAAGATCCATTCTTTGCCTTGACAATCTTTGAGCGTCAAATCCATACTTTTAACACCTTTTCCAATCCAAGCTCTCAAATTCACCTTGCAACATAAACATGAGTAAAATAGGATATTAAGCAGTATCATGTTCATAAAACCAAGATATAAATGGGGTCCAATATGTAATATTTGACCCTCAACAATTTGGAGGTAGGTTATGTAATCGTACACAGGTTCTGATTGTGAGAGGTTAATGTTTTAACTAAAGATGTATATTTATATCTAGCTTTTTATACACTTGTGGTGGTATGTTTTCGAGTTTGAACAGACACAAAGGATGGAATCTTTGAAACTATTTCCAATGGAAAATGATTATTTGGGGAAGAGGTTTCCCTCCCTGTAAAAGTTTGAAAGTTTTGAAAACCCTATACAGCTTAGCATCAGAGAGAGAGAGAGAGAGAGAGAGAGAGAGAGAGAGAGAGAGAGAGAGAGAGGTGGCAGATAAAACATATATGATCGATTATTCTTTCTGGCACAAGAACTAGGACTTCATTGTGCAGAACTTGCACAAAATACTTGCTTTTGAAAACTCCCAATGATACAGAGCTTTTAGAATCATTGCCTGGATAACTATACAAAACTAGCAAATGGTGTTAATATGCTTCCTCTCTAGTTTCTATTCTGAGGGGGATTTGGAGGTAGGTTATGTAATCATACGTAGGTTCTGATTGTGAGAGGTTAATGTTTTAACTAGAGCAGTATATTTATATCTAGTGCTTTATGCACCCATGGTCAGATATTTCAAAGTTTGAATGGACATAGAGGATGGAATCTTTGAAACTATTTCCAGTAGGAAGTGATTATTTAGGGAAGAGGTTTCCCTCTCTATAAAAGTTTGAAAATTTTGAAAACCCTAAATACCTTAGAGAAAGAGAGTTGGGCCGGACTGGACTGACATGCCTTTAGGCATTTAGTCCAAGTTTGACCCAATTCACAAATAGGATTTCATTTCTAGCATGAGCCCGGCCCAAGGGCTTGATACTCCAGCCCAAGCTTACACAGAGGTGGGTCAGGCCTAGAATTTTGATGGGCCAACCCGGCCCATTGACACCCTTTTTCGAAAGACACATGCTAGACACGTACACGACACATATAGCCTTAGCGTGTGAAAGAAGTTTCCAAAGACATGCCGATGCAAATTTCTTCACAATCCAGTTCACACACGGCATGATCGTTCCTAACAAGAAACAGATCCATAAGAAGGAAAATTTCTCTAAGACAATTGATATTTTCTCAGAGGTGGCTAAGGATTAGAGCAATTAATGAAAGTCCATTGGAAAATAGTAGCAAATCGTACACGATGACATCATACAACAAAGAATCTAAATCCTACTAAGACAACCTATGCACAATTAAAGATTCACGCAAAAACTTACACACGACTATCACATCTTAAAAGCCTATAAAAGTAGCATTCAACAAAGAACTCTAGACCTTTGCCACACATAATTTCTCTATAACGCAACACTATTTATCATTACTTTAGCTTCTTAGCTTAGATAGTTCACTTCTGTCTAACCTTGCTATAGCAAGTTCAGAATCCTTAGTTTAAATCCACTATTATACAACGTCGTCATAGTTGCAGTACACCTAAGGAGTAGGATAAATACCCACAACCACTATCATCGAATCTTCAATCATTAAGTTTTTACTTTGTATATCACTAGTCATATCTTGCTAACTTAACACCACGACCATCTCATGACTGCCTAATATTTTTTCATGGCCATTTTGCTAGCACAAGTAGAGTTGTACACAAGTCGAACCGAGTTGAGCTTGGTACAGCTTGGCTCGGCTCGACCAGTAACTAATCCTAACTTGAACTCGGCTCGACTCGATCCTCGAGTCTACTGTCAGGTTAGCATGGTTCGGTTAGCACCTCGGGCCAGTTCGAGCCTATGTGACATTTTCTCAACACATAGAGTGCATCTTCAATTTTTCACAGAATGCAAAATAATAACAGCAATATACATGTATTTCATCAAATACTCGGCGAGTAACAACAAAATCATGATTTGATGGCAGTTTTGTAATGTGAAGTTTTTTTTGTAGTGATTTGTTTCGCATACATTCCTTCCTTACCACTAGCCAATCCTGCGGAGAATGTATGCACCTGAAACAACACTTTATTACGTCATTTCATCAAACACTTGGCAAGTAGCATCAATATCAAAAGAACCGAGCCACCGAGCCGATTCGATCTGAGTCTATTTGAGTTGAGGTTCGATCTGAGTCGAGTCGAGCTCGGGCAAGCTTGAACTCGGCTCGAAATTTTTTCGAGCTAAAAAAAATCAGCCCGACTTGGCTCAAACTCAAATTTGAACCTAGTCAAATCGAGCTTTTTTTAGTCGAGTCGAGTGAGTTAACCGAGCTAACTCAGTTCGTGTATAGCTCTAAGCACAAGCAATCATGGCAATTTATTTATTCTTAATCTCGCTTGTCTATTATTAATCTTTTGAGAAATCTGAAATGCTATCACCACTAAAAGAAAAATCCTTAGATCAAGGTAAAAAGATCCCATTATGAATGACTAACCCTCTCCTTCTAAAATCGTTTGATGATTGTAATAGTTGGTGGTTGAACAATTAGATTAACCTTCACAAGTTTGATCATAATCTGACTATTTTGGTGTATAAGGTCATAAACATTCAATTGATTTGAGTTGAATAAGACTCTAGCCATTCAACACTATCCTAATCGCACACGTTTGACTGAATTTGGTTTATTCATTACATATATGGCCACAGATCCAGATTGAACAACAAGAGTCTTTTTTTAGCATGCCCAATGGGATGCGATGTGTTGTATTAAGTGTTTCTCAGAAAATGAACATGGTTGATAGACCAAAAAAGACTAGTAATCCCCCTGAGATTGTGGAAGAACCACAAGAGGAGGAACAAGTAGTGGGACCCATTGATGTGAACATGGGATCCACTTCCCATTCGAACGCCATGCTAGATGATGATGCTCATCACATCCTCGACATGTGAGGAGATCTTCGGCAACTAATAGAAGGCAACAAGGCCCATGAAAAGAGCCTCTTTAGGATGATTTAAGGCATCTTTGCGAGGCTCACAACAACGGCGAATCATTAACCTGCCAATAATTCCCTGAAGAAATTAGAAGCAGAACGGCCGTCTAAATCCCCAATTTTGAAGGTCAATCGAGCCGAACCTCAAGGTGATCCTCTATCACCTCCAAGGGTGGTGAGAAGAAGCGGTTAATGGAAAGGCCATCATGAATATGCAGAACCTTAGAACACTTATATACTGGGGGGAGGCAATTTCATGCATGTGTCGATTAGCTCAGAGGGCAACCTCTTATGCCTTTATCGCCACAAAATTATTATGTTGGAAATGAGTACCATGGGGGAAACCTCCTATGGTGTCAGCAGTTAATCAAGGCAACCTGAGGGTTGAGATGCCTGTGGGGCAACCCTTGATGACAACAAATCTCATGGTACAGAGGCAATACCCTCTGTAGCCGCAACACCTAATTGGCCATTATGATGTCATCAGACTCATCCAAGAATATGACATCCAACCGAATGGCCGATGGGTTACTCGACCCATCTATTGCAAATCCCATTCTAATTGGGTGGATCAATATTTTGAATTGCCCAGAGGATACAAGGTCCTAGAGTTCACTCTCTTCTCCGGGAAGGGTGAATCCACCACCATCGAGTACATCGGTCATTTCACCATGCATTGTGATGAGCTTTCAACCCATGATTTTTTTTAAAAAAAACTCGAGTTGTGAAAAGGAGAGCTAGCGATGTCCTAGAGGGGAGAAAATAGGCCAATGCCAAATAATCGAAATAAATGCAGAATATATAAAGAATATAAAAATCTCAATCGCCTGAGTATTGAAACCTTGATTTTAAATGATTCGTAGGATAACCTTCACCTAAAATATTAGGCAAGACAACCTTATCTTACGAATGTCTTTGAAATCAATCTTTCAAACTAACAAGAGAAGATTAAAGAATTGCAACATTCACCACAAAGAATGAAATAATAAATAACATTTACAACCAAAAGATTAAAGCATTCACTACAAGGCACAAGGAATTATAGTGGTTCAGTGCTTAAAACAACCACACCTACTCGACTCCCAAAATTACTACCCTCATAATTTTGGCTTTCACTATAATAAAGTTTTCATAGGTTCACCTTAACAACCTAATACAGTTCCTTGTAATTTTCACGGGTTATCACAATAAAAAACCCCTTTTATGATTTTGACGGGCTATCATAAATAAAAATCTCACTAAGATTTTCATCGGCTATCTCAAAAAAACCTAAATGAAATAAAACAGTAAAATACTTATCTTCGAATGTATATTAGAAGATGTAGTAGAAGCTTGTAGTAGCTGAACTTCTTTCTTGTATGTAGATGACGCAGTGTTCGATCAAACAGAAAGAGTATAGGGTTCTAGGCAACCCATTTGCCCAAAATACATAGCTAAGACATATCCAACATTCACCAATGTGGGCCTTACAAATCAGCCCAAGACTGGGCAAGTTAGAAGGGAAAGAAGGATCCAATCTCATACATCAAATTGGGCTTACAGCCAGCCCACAAGGTCCAACACAATAGGTGGGCAACCCATGCATAGAAAGGGGCGCTAAGGATGGACGTCCAACCCATCTGGGCCTGCTGGACATCCAAAAATCTAGATAGTCAGGTCTTAATCGACCAGCTAAAAGGTGGACCTCACAAGGCACTAATGGGACCCAATAATCTCAGAAAGTATATGCCTGGTGGTGTACTCATTACTCTCAATCTGGTGTGCCTTACAACTTTACAACATCCAACTACATGTAGAAATTTAAGGCCTTGCTGGACATCCAGCCCACCTAACTTCCTGGGCCTGCTAGGGTCCAGCAGATGATTAATCTGAGTAAAATATAAACTACATGGTGACCCATACATATCACAGGGGCCCCATCAGAGGGAAGGGATGAATATAGCACATAAATCAAGGTGGGCCTGCTATTGGACTGCAAGTCCAACAGCACCCCAAAGGGTCTAGGCGTCCCAAGGGCCTGGACGGCTGACCAATATATATGCTCAAGGTGGGCCCCACTGTGGACGTCCCACCAGGGCGTGGGCCATGTCCAAGTGGGCCACACAAATGGGGAATGGTGTGGGCATAACACATCAGCAAGGTGGGCCACATGGGAGGGATGGCCAACCCCCCACCCGCTGGACGTTAGCCCAGTTGGGACATCCAGCAGGTGGGCTGCTGGCCCAACTGTGGTGCTCAAATGGACAGCCTAGGTGGCCCACATGAAGTCAAGGTGGGTCCCAGTAAGGTGGACCATAGTGGAGGTGAAATGGAAAAGCATGAACACATACAACAGTAAACCAAATTTCTGGACAGCAAGGTATAGCAGTAAAAATGTTGCTGGAAATGTTGTTGTCCCTATCTTGTACACCCAATGGAGTGGGCCCAAGACTGCCTAATCAAGAGGAAAATGGGTGGATAACATGTACCCTTGAATGTACAAAAAGGTGGGGTCCACAAAGGTGGCCCACCATCTAGAAATCAAGCTGATATTTATGTTTTCCCCTTCAAATAGGGCTGCTGGACGGTCTAGAAATCTGGACCGTCCAGGCCCCTTGGGCCTGCTCCATGGTGCTCCAACAAGGGCCAGATGGTGAGGGCTTCTTCATGCATCAAGGTGGGGGTCCACACCTCAGAGAAACACCCCATAAAAAGGGAAAAAATACAGCTATATACAAGGCTAAACAATAATCTGTAACAAGGCCCAGAAAATCTGGACAACAAGATGTTACTGGATATCCCAGCCCATAGGTGGTTGATTGGGGGATATATCTCAAATTCATCAAGGTGGGACCCTCCTAGATGGGTCACACACACATCAGGCCCAAGCCCCATCCAAAAACAACCATACAATTAGGCCTAATGGCCATCCAAACCATGCAAATGGGCAGAAACATGGGCCTGGTCGTCCAGTAGCATGGGCTTGGACATCCCTACTGCTGGATGGTCTGATTGTATGGACACATTAGTTGGGCCACACACATCAGAGAAAAAAAAGATAAGAGAGAGAGAGAAAAAAGGAGAGAGAAGATCTCGGCCATGAGAAGGGCTCCGCCACTATGAGCCCTTCTAAAACAATCACAACCATACATCAAGATACTACATGCGTCTCATGCATGCATGGGCCCTACAATTAAAAATCTAAGGTGGGGATACCATCCCCACCATGGATTTAGGGTCTAGATGACCCATCAAAACTATGAATCAAAAGAAAACCTCATGATGGGGTACATGGAGAATGGCCCCATCATGGCATCATGCATGCACAATGGTGGGCCATTGGCCACACCTATGGATTCATGTAGGATCTCCACGATTGACTGGTGGGTCCTACAAGCTCCCATGAAAGAAAACAAGGATTAAATGAAAGAAAATCAGAAATCTAGTCCTAGGATTGCACCCACCTCAAAGCTTTTCCTATTCTTCTATACTTAGAATCTTTAGCTCCAATGGAGTGGAATTCCAACCTTCTAGCAATGGAGGGAGAGAATGAAAATGAGTAGAGGTGGGCATTGAGCCGAGCCAAGTCGAGGTGGGCCAAGTTTAGCTTGGCTTGTCCATGCTGTACTCGAGTTTGAGCTCGAGCTCGAGCTCGGCCTCGAGCTCAACATTGAAGCTTGGCTTGTTTATCAAAGTTATCGAGTCGAGTTCGAGTCGAGTTAGTGGTTCAAGTCGAGTCGAGATTTGGGTGAGAGAGTAATGGATTCTGTTCTTGATCCTCCTGCATTGATGAAAAATTCAAAAATCTTAGGAGAATCAAAGCAAAACCCGATGAAAAAACCAAATAAAGCTTCGAATTGGATGAGGAAACCTGTAAGAACCGATTTGTTCTTGATCTTCTTCTACAAGCAGAAATTCAAGTACTAAAAAAGAATGAGAGCAGAACACATATCAGAAATCCAAGTAAAGAGCTCTAGCCAATCAGATCATCGGATTTCCTTAAAGCTTTAACAAATATGAGAAGAACTCATCTCGGATTTCTTGGGTTTCTTGCCCAAGAAGTAGATCTCAAGAGATTGAAATCATACTATTGTGGAGCTGAAATGAAAACTGGTGGTGGTGGTTCGGGCGAGCGTGTGGCTGGCAGCGGGAAGAGAAAGAGAAGAAAGGGAAAGGGAAAGGGAAAGGGTGTGCATGCGGTCGAAGTCTGTGTGCGGTCGGGTAGAGACTCTAGGGGTTTTTTAAAAAAAAGTTAAAAGTTAAAACTTATATTAATATAATATATATATATATATATTATATAATATATATAATATTTAATATTTAATATATTTATTAATCGAGTTGAGTCGAGCTCGAGTTTGAGCTTCGAGTCGAGTCAAGTTCGAGTCGAGTCGAGTTGAAATGCCCCCTGGTCGAACTCGGCTTGAACTCAACTCAAGCTTCAAATAATTAGCTTGACCAGGCCCGATTCAGCCTTTCAAGTTAAGTCAATTTGAGCTGACTCGAGCCAAGTCGAGGGAGTTTTTCGAGCCAGCTCGACTCGTGAACAGCCCTAAAAATGAGGGAGAAAGGAGGGAAAGGGAGGTGTTGTAGCAAGGTGATGATGGTGGTGTTAGGTAATCATGAGTTTTGGGGAAGAAAGTCCATCATTGCATTATGGGGAAGAAAACTAATTATGGCATTTTTGGGAAGAAAATCAATTATGAATTTGGGGAAGAAAAACAATTATGGCTTGCTAGGCTAGGTGGCTAGGCGGCTATAGCCATCATGGCTAAGCTAGGCTAGGGGTGATGTCACCCTATCTTGGAAAATATGCCCAAGCACAAGGTGGGTCCCACAATCATGCAATCAACGCCCTAAATATTGTGCGGGCTACATCTCTTGATCTACACATCGGACTAGCGCACGAGACGCGACGTTGGAACTGTGGCGTCGATGCGGTTGCAATGGTACAGGTCTTGGATCGAATCGGTTCAGGTTTATAAGTGGAACATAGGGACGCTTGCAAACGTTACCTATAGGTCGCGTGTCACTGAAATTCGACCAGAAGGACCGCGGGACCTAACGAAATGGAATAGACACTACGTCATGGGTCTAACAAGAAATATTCTTGCTTTTATCCCTTATGGATTTAAGGAAGCTATGTGAGGAATCCAAAGAGCTCAATGGATTTAAAGTAGTTATCACCTTAAGAAGATAGTGATCGACCTCATTACATCCCTCCCTGCACTAGTGAGTGTCCAATTTGGCCAACCAGGTTGTTCTCCTAACTTTTAAAAGCCCTTTTCATGTTGGGCATGACTTCTACAACTCAAAGGATCAAAATTTATACTCGAACTAAAACTTACTATTTATAGTAAAAACAGAACTAAACAAGCTTTTGACCATCGATCTGATGGAATCTCACAAATCCAGCATAGGCAACTTGGCATAGCGGGGTTGGCTAGCTTAAGTAGGTCCTCATACTCTAAAATCATATATAATATGTTAAAACAATCATCCTGGTTTGCGAGATATGAGTGATTTAAGGTTCTGACTGTCTGGATCGTTTCTGCCTTTGATCAGTCCTTCTCTAGTCCATCTTTGCCATAAAAATGTCTATGACCCGCTCTACATCAGTACCATCCACTTCATAAGAACTCAACCTTGAGTTCTTGTCCAACTTCGGTTCATGATACTCATTCAAGTCCACAATGTTGAAAGTGCGCAAGATCTCCATGTCATTCAAAAGATCAATAATGCAAGCATTGTCATTGATCTTTCGAAGGATCGGTACCTATCCAATCTTCTTGTTCTTCAACTTGTTCTAGGTCCCGGTCAGAACTCTCTCCTTGCGTAGATGAACCATAACATTGTCGCCCACCTCGAATACCTTTTATCACCGACGCTTGTCTACTTACTCCTTGTACTTGTCGTTCGAAGCTTGCAACTTGACTTGTACATCCGCATGAATGCCCACGATTCGGTCCGCCAAATATTTTGTTGTATGCTCATGTCTGGGAGCTTGGTTAACGAGACTAAGTCAAGTGTGTGGCTGATCGAGACAAACCCCAAGTGCAGGGCTACGATGTAGTAATAACTCGTTGAGACCGAGGTCGTACCCACAGGGACTTATGTTATGTAATTTCTGGCACACTTTGAAACTATAACTAGAGCTAAATCTACTTATAGAATATGATTTAAGAAATAAGGATGTAATTGAGAATGAATTTAATATATGTAAAATACTGGAGGGCCAAGGATCCACATATAGCCATACTCAATGTTTAATTTACTTGATTCCATACTCAACTGGAATCGAAGTCATATTCTATCCAGCCGGATAATAGAGTAGTTAAATCATCATGTATATATCAAAATAGATTTGAACTTCAATTAAGTTGGTTCTTATATAAAGCATCAAAGTATTGATCGCATGGAATTCAAAGAATCTATTGTGAGCTTAGTCTATGATAGTCAATGGATTTTACTGATTAATCCCTTGCAAAATAGATAAATGATTACCCTTAGGTTTCATAAGCATCTAATTTACACAGAGTCAACAATGGATCAGGGTAAACTAAAAATATATCTTTATTTAGACCAAATAACAATGAATTATTTAACAATCAAACCAATGACTTGAATGAAAGTAAACTAAGATATTAAAAACAACTATAAGCTTCAACTCTTTGCCCTAGCTAAGAGATTATCCAATCAAAGACACGATTGAACTAAAAATCAAAAGAAAAACATAAAAACTGAAGAAGAACTAAAGGATTGGAGAAGGAGGAATCCTTGCTTTTTCTCTTCTACCCTAATTCGTGCTTTGGAAGACTAGATTCACCCCTTTAAATAAGAAAAATCTGAACAGGCTTGGAACCAACTTTAAATTTATGCACTTTTGTTACACTTTGGTCGCACTGAATTAGTCTCTCGGTTGCAACCAAATTTCTTCAATATTTATCTGAAGTCTCTGTTTTCCTTAGGTCACATTGAACTCTCCTTTGGTGGCACCAAACATGTCTTCAGTCACACCTAAGTGTCAAGTCAAATTATCTTTGAAACTCACAAATCATTACCGGACTATTCTGTGCACATTCGGTGGGACTGAACCAACCTTAGGTGGGACCGAATGGTATATTATTTTTATTGATGCACTTTGTGATTTTTCAGTCTTTTCTCTCTTTTGTACTTGGTTTTCTGGGTTCCTTGGCCCATGAATTGTTTATTAATCACCTTTAAATCTTCAAATCTTCACTTGGTCATTATTTGAGCATTAAATCTTCTTTTTAATCGTTCTTTCCATCTTAACTCTTTGAATCACCTCTCACAAGAAAATATACATAATTAGATCAATTAAGCATATCAATGTTTATAAAACTAAAACATAATAAGGGAGAAACATACAATATTTCATACTCAATAGTGGTGGGGCACTCAACAAAAAATAATCTAGAATGCGGACTTCCCTGTCGACCGGTTCACCATATTATTGAAAGCAAACTCTGTTTGAGAAATGACCGAATTCCACAGCTTCAGTTTGGCACCTAAAATACATTGGAGGAGATTTTTCAATGCGTATTTCATAACTTCAATCTACCCATCAGCTTATGGGTTGTAAGGCCTGTATTTTAGTTCATACCATTCATTAGACTCCAGCAATCATCCTCGTAGAATTTCGGCAACTAGCGACCTGTAATCGGTGTTTGTGTGTGACCCTGAGTCACACCCTGTCAACCCAAGTCGACTCGATCCGAGACTTGTACCCTAATAACCGTGTCGTCGTTGCGGTTCCAACGCCGCGTCTCGCACACCGATGCGATACCTAGGCCAGGAGTTGTGGGCCTGCGTATATCTCAAGAAAATGCCGCGAGTTGCGAATTCCAAGAGAATCTCTACCACCTTTCATATCGATCAATCAATCATAAGTCAAGTACACAACCCATACCTAGCCCATCACTTTCTCACTAACAAAGCACGACACCCATTCCTCTCTCATCCATAAGTCAATGACACCCATACCCTCCATCCCATATCTCTTACACAACACCATCCCTCTCTCTCATCCATCACTCCATCCCATCCCATTTCTCCACCATTTCCAAGTAATTGTGAGAGAAAAATTATAAGGAGAGAAAAGAAGCCAAGAGAGGACCCATCTTGCTACCACCCAACCTCTCAATCCAACCCTTTAATTCTCATCTTCCACCATCAAAGAGGAAGCTTAGGAGCTTGAAAGATCAAGGAGCTAAAAAGAAGTGAAATCGGTGGGTGTTTTGTAGGAATAGATTTATGTTTTGATGATGGGCCAAGTGGGGCCTACCGATTAATGGTATGGATCCTATTTGGGACCCATTTTGATGTATGTATTGTACTTACATGGACCACCTAGGGAGGGCTCATAGTGGTGAAGTCCCTTCCCTCCATGCGTCTCTCTCTCTTTCCCATTTTCATGGCCCACCTTGATGATGTATGTGCAGCCCCCGCTGTCCATTTAGCGGACTAACAGCTATCGAAACTGGGCCCACCTTGCTGCTTGTTTTTGGGCCAGCTCGAATGATGGAAAACCTAAGCATTAGCTTGATCCGTGGACCCCACCTTGATGTACGTTGTTGCCCTCATCCAGTAGGTGTGGACGATGGGAAAATATATATATCAGCTTGATTCAATGCAGGTGGGCCACGTATACGTGGGACCCACTTGCTGAACGTCCATCCTCACTGTCCAGTAGGTCTGGACGGTGGAGAAAATGCAAATGTCAGCTTTATACGAGCTGGTGGGCCACACATGTGGTCCCACTTGATGTATATGTGTATATGGTGTCCACCATCCATTGCAAGATGGTGGGACCCACTTGATATATGTATCTTGCATCCAAGTAGTTCGTCTAGGGCCTGGACGTTGGCGCTTTAAAAAATATATATAATAATAATAATATATAATATTTTATGGTAGGCCCCACGTGGGGCCCCACCTCTATGGAAGCAGATTGGCTGGGGACCCACCAGTCATATAGCTTTATTGACGTCAACAAGTTCTGTGGGTCTGATCAGAGGTATGTGTTATATCTAAATTGTCCATCCATTGGATGTGGACCCCATCATGGCAGCGTGTGGGGCCCACCTTGTATTGATGTGTTGCATCCACACCGTCCAATCCATGGACGGTGGGCGTGGATTGGCTGGAGTACCTCACACCAGCTGTGTAGCTGCCGTTTGTGATGTCAGCAAGTTCTGTGGGTTCCATTTGATGTATATGTTTTATATTCATGTCGTCCGTGCTATGCACGAGGGGCCCACCTTGATGACGCGTGTGGCCCACACCCATCTGGGATCACCGTGATGCATGTGATTCATCCTCACCATCCACTATTTGGGACGGTGGGAACCCACCTGTAATGTATGTATTTTGTCCCCGCTGCCTGTCCATTTTTTGGACGTGGGACCCACCCACATGTGCTGCACGTGTGGTGTGGGGCCCTCCTTGAGGTATACGTTGTATCCATACCGTCTAGCCATTTGCAAAGATCATTTTATGGCATTGCAATGAGAATGAGATAGATCTAAATTTCAAGTGGGTCCCACCGATGTATGTGTTGTATCTATTCCGTCGCCCACGTGAGATGTGGGGCCGCTGTTATACATGTATTGTATATTCATCTTGTCCATGGGACGTGGGGTCCACCGTGATGTATGTGTTTCATGCAAGCCATTCATCTGCAGGGCCCGCCTGTAGCATTCAGGGCCCACCTGCTGATGTATGCAAGGGCCCACCTGTTGTGTGGCCCAATGTGATGTATTGTGGCCCATCTAAAGAGGCCCAATTGATGTATTTGTGGCCCATTTTGAATGTGCAGGGCCCACCTTAATGTGATGTACCTTAATGTGATGTATTTATGGCCCATTGCGATGAATATTAGGCTCGTGTGAGAGGCCCATTGTAATGTATATTAGGCCTGTGTGAGAGCCCCCTTACGATGCATATGAGGTTCATGTAATGCAGCCCATTGTGATGTGTATTAAGCCCATATGATGTTGCCCACTTGATGTATATGAGGCCCATGTGATGCGGCCCACTTGATGGATATGAGGCCCATGTGATACGGCCCATTTGATATATGAGGCCATATGATGATGCCCAGTGTGATGTATGTGAGGCCTATGTATGAGGCCCGTTGTGATTATATGAGGCCTATGTGGTGAGACCCATTGTGATGTATATTGGGCTCTTATGTGAGGCCCATTATGTTGTATGTGAGGCCTTTATGTGAGGCCATAGGCTCCACTATATGTTTGGCCCTATATGGGAGAAATGTTGGTTGAATGTCCACATTGATGGACAATGATTGTTAAATGTCCACATCGTGACCTTCCCTTAGGCCTCGTTAGGCCTATTCTTGATATGAGTAGGCCATCTAGGCCCATCGTTGACATGAAGAGAGTACATCATCATCATATAACATGTTTAATATAACTCTACGATCCATGCCCATATGCATCATATGTGTGCTTAATATGAGGAGTGATTGGTCATAGCACATGCCATTGGGCAGATTATTATGGGACTCCCTGAGAGATGGAGTTGCCCCACATGAGCACACGGTACACGCAGGTTTGATGCATGACTGGATGGTATGACTCATGCATCTCGCATTTTGTGATATGACCACCGTACGCCCTAGTGATATCAAGGTCGTAGCCTCCACAGGCATATTGTGGATGGCCAGATGGGACACCGAAAATCTTTTTCTACATGGAGTGTTATAAATGTCCCTGGTGAAAGTTCCTAAACCGTATCAGAGGACGCTCCAACGTCTAGACCGAGTGGAAATACATGAGCACATGAGGGTCGTATACCAGTAGGTCAGGTCTCCTACTATGTCATGGTCGGTTGGAAGGGGGTGTTCTCTTACCCGCCCGAGGGTGTAGGCAATGAATAGGCTAAATCCGAACTAGCTTGAGGAATGGGTCTGCTATCAGCAAGCCGGGCCAATATTGGCCGACGGATAGTGAGGTCTCTTTCACTTACTCAGTTGTGCGCTTGATGGGGTGACAAGCTGGCGTGGAGTGTACTAGACCCCGGTGATGATCCCAGAGATGCGCGGTACTGATATGAGGACTTACTGATTAGGAGTTACATACTCAACATTTGGCTCATTCATTTATTCATTCATTATCCACTTGGGCTAGTGGTGCGCAACTAAATCATTATATGTATCTTCGCAATGGTTAGGAGTTTGGTTGGGTGTGCCACTAACTTGAAATCAAGAGTTTACTACATTGAGTCTAGTTATTCAAATTTAGTTATGAAACTAGTTTGGATAGAAGTCTTTTATGATAGACCCCATAGCTTGCGATACTAAGTATTATCATCCCGACTCTACACTCCAGCTTGGTCATTTCATTCGCACCACATATTGCATTGCACCCTCAGCACATAGTATTTGGTTTAATATGCTTCTGTATTGCATAGCCTGAATAAGGTTGATGATATTATGCACTCGTCGGGATTTACATATTACATTGCATCCACAGTATATGACATTTGGCTTACTATGTCTCCACATTGCATAGCTGACCTACATTATTTCCTAAGTATATGACATTGGCTTATTATGTCTTTACATCACATATCCTGGATAAGGTCGATGATATTTCTATGGACTTGCTAGTATTTCCGCTTATTCTAATATTGTATGATTTATGGACTTGTCAATATTTTCGCTTACTTTGATATTTGTGTACTTGACACTTATCTTATGCACACACTTACACCACCCTCTAAGCTTTCTATAAGCTTATGCATGATAGATGCGTGTAGGTGACGCCTGGACGCAGTCGTAGCTGAGTAGGAGTAGGAGCGTGCGGCTAAGCTTTATGGAGATTTTATTATATGTGCGCGTGTATTTCCTTTCAACATTGTAATCAACGATTTATATTAGTGGATGTGGTGATGATGTTGTTCTTGTAATTTGGGTATACTTGTGGTTATGCTTTTTTACAAAAATTCACATTGAAAATCCTCCTTATAGGATCCTAGGATCAGAATTTAGCGTATGGACATTGGGAGCTGAGAATGGGGTACTATGGAGGCTATCGGTGCCAGATTCGGAGATCAAAAATTTTATGAGCCCGGTTTTCGAGTTTGGGGTGTGACACGGATGGTAGGCATTACTGATTTGAAGTCGCTTACCAAACTGATTCCATAAAGTCTGCTAGAAGTGGCTACTGAACTTCGTGCCACGAAAAGAAATAATGGTCTTGGGAACCCCATGTAGTCGTATGACCTCTCTAAAGAATATATTCGTTACGTGTGTTGCATCGATTATCTTCTTACATGGGGATAAAGTTCACCATATTTGAGAAACGATATACCATCACGAACATTAAATCCATGCATCGCTATGTTCGTGGGAGACCAAGCGCAACATCCATAGATAATCATCCTAAGGGTCGTCAGGTACATGTAATGGGGAGTAGAGGCCCGTATTCTAAGACTGCCCATTGGAGGTTTGACAAACATGACAGTTTTGCACCACTTTATCCACGTCATGTACGAATTGTGGGCAGTAATATCGTTCCTCAACAAGTGCCCACGTCTTATCTCGCCCAAAGTTTCTACCAAGGTAGCCTCCATGTAGCTCTTAGATAACCTTCTCCCTGAGAGAAATTTAGGGCATGCACAATTGATTCCCTTTGAAGAGGAAACTGTCTTGCATATGTGGGTCACTGTGATGACCCTCTTAGAACTTCATCAATGCATCCTTGAAGTCCTCATATTTGGTATACAACTTCTTGAGATGGTTAAAGCCGACCACCTAATTGCTCATCATAACCAGTAGTGATGCACGACGGTTAAGTGTATCAACCAACTTGTTCTGCTGCCCTGACTTGTTCTTCACAAAGAACGTGAATTCCTGTAATAATGTGATGCATCTTGCATGTACTCAGCTCACATTAGCTTGACTATTAATAAACTTTAAGGCTTGATGGTCAATGTAGACAACAAGTTCTCTCCGAATTAGATAATGTCGTCAATTTCGCAACGCGTAAACCACTGCATATAGCTCAAGCTCATATATCGACCATTTCCTTGAGGTTTCCCTAAGCTTCTCATTGTCGAAGGCTATTGACTGCCTTCATATGATAAGACTTATCCAATTCTGACATATAAGGTGTTACACTCAACCTCAAACAATTTGTTAAAACTGTTAAGAACCAAGAACAATGTTGTGGACAATCGATGTTAAATTTCAGTAAAGCCCTTATCAGCCTCATTGGTCCACTAAAACGACCATTTTTCATGCAATTTATAATGGATACGACTACAATGCTGAAATTATACATGAATCGATGATAAATTGTTGCCAACCTGTGGAAACTCCTCACTTCATGAATGCTCAATGAAATTGACTATTCCCTGATGGCTTGCACCTTTTCATCGTCGATAGGATGCCCATGGACATCACAATAAATCTAAAGAACAAAAAGTTGTCCTTTAAAAAATTACACTTCTTCAAATTGAGATACAACTTATTAACTGTCAGGACCTGTAACACCTGCCTAAGATGTTTCATGTGCTTCGTCTCACCCTGTCTATATATCAAAATATCATTAAAATGTACTACCACAAATCAACTAATGAACGACTTTAACACTTGATTAATCAGACACATAAAAGTGCTAGGTGTGTTTGGTAAACCGAAAGGCATGACCAATCACTCATACAACCCCTTCATTGGTCTTGAGTGTCATTTTCCACTCATCATCGGGTCGAATATGAATCTAATGGTGCCCACTCTTCAGATCTAGTTTAGAGAACACCTTTCACCTTCTAGTATATCAAGCATGTAGTCCAACCGCAGTATCGGGAACTTGTATTTAATGGTTATTTTGTTAATTATCCAACTGTTGACACACATGCTCCAGCTCCCATCTTTCTTAGGCGTTAATAAAGCTGGCATAGTCCATAGGCTTATGCTCTCTCTTAGAAGACCCTTACATATCAATTATTTCACCTGTCCCTGAAGTATTTCACACTCTTTCGGACTCATCCAATAGTGAGAGCTATTGGGCAAGCTAGCCCCATGGACGAGGTCTATGTGATGTTGGATGCCTCGCATGGGAGGTAATCCATTGGGTAATTCTTCTGGATAAATTTCTTTGAATTCATTTAACAACGACCTTAAACTTGGAGGAATGTTTAAGGATTTCGATTCCTCGCTCTTTACCACCACTGCGTATACCTCGCCGATTTTCTCGGATTCCTTCACAAAATCCTAAATGGTCAAGAGGGACTTCCCTCCATTTTAGAAGCTTTGGAATGGTTCTCCGGTGTCATAGGGGTAAGGATTGTCTTGCGACCGTATTTGACAAAGACGTAGATATTGTCTCGTCCTCGGTGGGTCATATCACTATTCGATTGCCATGGTCGACCGAACAATATATGGCATGCTTCCATGTCGACCACATCCGAAATTACTTGACCTTTATAATTCCTACCAATTAAAAACGAGATAGTGCATTATTTTGTTACCTTGATCTCGTTCATCCTTTTTATCCAACCAATCGAGTAAGGGGAATGATGTTTTGTCATAGGTAGATGCAACTTGTTCCCCATCACTTTCAAGGCGATGTTCTTGAAATTACGGTAAGGACCGCTGTAGTTGAAGTGGAATAGGTCAAAGTGTCCTAGAGGGGGGTGAATAAGACTTTATAAAATTTTACGACAATTTAAAACCCTATTTCCATTATCTTGATCTAATATACCAATTACCAAGATATCTTTTAATTTAACTCTAATGGCTTCCAAGCCAAATAGATGATCCAATCACAAGACTATTCAATATCTAAAAAGTATATAAATTTAGTCTATGATGGATGCACTGAGTGACCATGTGTGAGATGTGATATTTATCAGTTCTAAATAATCATGCATCATGTGATCATTCAAGTATGCAAATAACAATCTCAAACACATTCATTTTATAGTGGTTTAGCTATATGCCTACTCCACTCCCGACGGACGCACTCAACCCTTGAGTGTACCGGATTTCACTAACGGAGGTTTCAAATTAGGTTTACCTCAAACCAGTATAACATACACAAGGCTGACTCTAAGACCTACACAAGGTACCTAACATGCCTACACAGAGACAGATTTATGCCCTACATAAGAGCAAGGGTCAACACAAAGCACCCAGGTTTATGTCCTACATAAGAGCAAGGGTCAACACAAATCACCTAAGTTTTTGCCCTACACAAGAGAAAGGGTCAACACAAAGCACGCAAGTTTATGCCCTACACAAGAGCAAGGGTCAACACAAAACACCCAAGTTTATGCCCTACACAAGAGCAAGGGTTAACGCAAAGCACCCAAGCTTATGCCCTACACAAGAGCAAGGGTCAACACAAAGCACCCAAACGTACTCTCCTGTTGGAGGCCTCCTATGAGGAATTGTAAGGGGTGAGACGTATCTGCGACCCAATCCTATAGAAGGAATGATCGACAGAGTCTCTGGACTCTAATGACTTACAGATAAGTAGGTGAGCCCCATTAAGCACGTTGATGAAGATCTCCTCCTTGATGACGAAGATTCTTCAACTCTTTTGATCTGCAACACTTGATGATGTTCCAATAAAGGCGACAAGTTGGGTCAAGGTTATGTTGGAATCCTACTCCATTAAATGTTTTCCTATTTTAGAGGAGTGATTCCAAGCATTCAAGCACTCAAGGTATCCCAACTCAATGATTTGCCATTAAGGTAGTAGCTGGATGATCCTTGAATGGGGAAGTTCATTTCTGAATCTACTCTATTTAATATCAATGATGAGGGCAGATTGAAGGATGAACTTCCATGAGAAAAAAAAGCTTAGGGTAAATAGTATGCAAAACTCTCTCAAAGCTCTCTCTATTTTTCTCACTATGCAAGCAAGAGCAAGCTTCCTATATATAGGCAAAAAGTCCCAACGGTAATAAATATGTCAAGTCTGACTGAGTTCGATCTCATCGGTCCTGACTTGATGTCATCGAATCTATACTTTCGATTCCATCGAGCCAATGTTCGATGATGCCAACTCAACTAAAGCACATACCCGAAACTTTTTGACTGAAGATCGATGACATCGAACATACGTTAATGATATCGAATTTTGAATTTTGATATCATCGACAGTGGTTTCAATCTATCGATCTTTTTAATGAATATTTTAAGAAAGCTTGTTGGACATTTTTTGACTCAGTTCGATGATATCGATCCCATATCAATTTCATCGATTTTTGAATTACGATCATATCGAACCAATATCGATTCCTCGATTATTCACATAAGAATTTCCTTTTCAAGTTTGCTAGAACAGTTTTGTCCTGATTCGATCGTATCGAGTCTATATTGATATCATCGTGATTTGAATTTCGAAGCTATTGATGTGGGTTTCGATTCCTTGAACATTTAGATGTTTTTCTTTAAAAAACTCGCTGGAATCAACTTGACCCATTTCGATGTCATCGATACCGTGTCGATATTATCGAGATTTGAATTTCGATAATTTCGATTGTCCTTTGATTCCTCGAGCAATATCAAGAATATTTTCCAAACCTTTGTTGGATAGAGCTCTGAGACCTTCGATATCATCGACTATCCTTCGATATCATTGATATTTGAAATTCGATGTTATTGACGGTGGTTTCGATTTATCGAACATTTTTTCTAATGTACTTTGTGGTTTACTGGACATAAAAGGACCTTAATTCGATATCATCAAGTCATGTTCGATGTTATCGACACAAGCTCGATATCATCAAGCTAAGCTGAAAAACTTGGAAAATTTTCCTGTTTAAAACTTAAGTTTTCAGACTTTTAACACCTATGTTATTCTAAAACTTTTAAGGAATTATATACCTGGGTGTTTTGGGACTTGGGATGTGAGGCTTGGTTTACCTGTGACGAGCCCTGAACACACATCCGGTTGAGGAAACGTCTTGAAAAATCTTCATATGGGGCCCACTTGACTCATTAACTCAACACTCACAACAATTGACAAACCAGGGCACTTTCAGTTCTCGCTATTGCCACTGTCTGCGATTAGATCAAAGACCTTAGTGTTGATGATACAATGTGTATGGAATATATTATGTCATTGTGGGTGCACCTCCTTCCTTAAACTATACAATTACCACCTCACGAGCAAGGATTCAACATTATCCTCGTTCAACCATTCTTCGTCACTAGCTCCTTCAACAGCCCATTCATCCTCATCAAATCCAGGGCCTTCTTCCGCTGCCTCAGCTTTAGCACCCCTTCGTTAATGGACAAGTGGCCTGTAGGGCGTTGAGGGCAAGTGTTCGATAACTGGCCCGGTTGTCCATAGTGGTAACAATGGTCTGAACTTGGTCAACCATAAGGATTTAGAGTCCTACTTGGGCGCGCTACTGTGGGTGGTGTACTGATGTTTTATTTAAACCAACATGATTTAAATGATTTTTAAACTCGCAAGTATACGAATCAGATGTAGATACGGTACGTATTACGAGATCGTTCCCACGAGGATTGATCGTCACAACTCAAATTCACAATTCTTCTTAACTAATTCAACAAATAATGGAGCAAATTACTAACACAAATTTACAGAAAATAATTGAGAACATGGAAGAAAATTCAATCAGAGAGAGCACTAGGACTTTCGAATCCACCCCTAATTATCCTAACCCTTGTTTTGTCAGTTGATTCACCTTAATCTAGATTGATACCACTTATATAGAGAAAGGACAATCTGTGTCCTTAATCCATACAGAATGTCTAATTCCTTTAAGCAATGCCATGAAATACATATCCCATGTCCTTGGTCCGGGCACATGGAATGTACATTCATTAAAGCACTGCTTTTTCTCTATAGGAAACCTGTTCTTGATCAGACACAAGCACCTATAATAAGCATCCAAACAACATCCATATATATACTTTGGTCAAGTTCATAGATGGAGAAGTATAGAATTTAAACCAATCAAGCCCACTTAGAGAAAGAAACACACCAATCAAATCAAAGTAAAATTAAAATTTAACAAGAGTATTCAAATTAGGGGCTTCATCTCAAATTGTCTACCGAGAGATTAGTGACCATAAAATCCATTAAAAAGATGGATAAACAAAATTTATAAAAAGGAACATCAAACCAATCGATCTCTCTCTCTCTCTCTCTCTCTCTCTCTCTTTCTCTCCTTTCTTCTCTTTTCTGGATCTGCTATTTTCCTCTGGATCTGGAATTCTCCAATTTTTGAATTCCTCTTTATCTCTTTTGCTATATGTCCAACCACCCCCGAGCTCCCTTCTTCCTTCCTCTTTTTATAGGCAGCATGGAGGTCGGCTGGAGCAGAGAACCGACTCCTCCCTCGCAGCCAGAGGCGGTCGAATCGCCTGTTTACGCACTATATACCAATTTAGAAGCTGCTGCGAAAGCTCTTTACGCAGCTAAGTTATCAGCGTCCCGACTCCCACTTGTTATGCATTTTCTTCATAAAATCAACGTCCCCTAGGACATTTTTACATGAGCTAAATGATGGACGGATCAGATCTTCCATCCGGATGGTGGTCATGTTCGTGTAATAGCCCCAAACCCGGTTTGCCAGTACACCGTAAGTAGGTCGCGGATCTCGTCCATTGTCTTTGCTGTGGGGCCCACTCCTTCACTTAAATGGGAAATCCACTCCGTCCATTGGATGGAGGACGAGATTTCTGTCAGGAATACACAGTTTTTTTCTTCTTTTGATGAGGCCCACCTATTATCTTTCTCTGTCGTCCAACCTATTTTTAAACGGATAGATTTCATAAACGCTTTCTTTTGAACTTCGGTCACCTACGTTGGAAATAAGGATACCGGGATTCAGGACTGCTTCCGATTATCAATTGTGACAATAGATGGGGCCCACAAATGCCAACCGACCCCCGGTGCGAAACTCCCTGTAACGGCAATTGCTGTTTTTTTGAAACTGAGAAGAAGAATCGGTCAAAGGACGGTTTGACCGTCTCTTTGTAACCGTGCACGGTTGGTGTACATAGGCACTGTGTACACACTGCATATACAGGCCCCACTATAATGTTTTTGAGAAATCTGCACCGTCCATCTTATTTCTCATATTATTTCAACCGTCAGGACCAAAATTAGTGTATATCCAGATATCCAGCGGGCCCCACTTAATGAATTAAGGGGCTGATCTGGCCGTTGGGATACTTCCCGAGATATCTAATAGCTGAAATTTTATATGTACGGTTTATTTATGGCCCCCATCACATGTATGAAGTTTCGAACCAATCGGATGGAGGGAACCATGTGATCTTTCATTCTGGACCGGGGTGAACGGCTTGATTTCCTGTCCCTAGATATAAATTCTTCAATATTGGTCCTTTGAGGTTCATCCCGTGTCACGATAATTTCTGAGCGTCAAATCCATGCTTTTAACATCATTTTTCAATACACGCTCCCGATTTCATCCAATAAAACACATTTAAAATATGGCATTAAGCATTATCATGTATGTAAAATCAGGTAATAGTCGGGGTCTAATATGCAATATTCGACCCTCATCATGCACGTTGAGGCCTAGATGGATTGTTCCCTGTGTTACGGTTTGTGGTTGTAGGAGGTTGAAGAGGCCCTCCTACTGGTTCTTTTCCTTTGGCCTACGCTGAATCTTATGTGGGACCCGTTATGGGGGCCTGAGTCGAAGGATAAGGATGAGTAGAGACTCTTATAAGCTATGTTTCCACCCTACCCACCAACTTAACCGCTTGATCCACTGTCCCGACTGAGTGCATCTGAACTTGGTCCTGAATTATCGGTCGTCATATGTCTATGAACAATACTACCTTCTATGATTTAGTCTCCAACAAATCATTTTGCGTTGTCAATTGGTAGAATTCTTCGATGTAACCTGTGACGGTCTAATTTCCTTGCCGATAATTTTGGTATTGCTGGAATAACATCTACTCGTAATCACAGGGGAGGAAACGTGATCGAAGAAGGCATCTCATTCATAGCCATGATCGGATGGGCATCTTGTTCTATTGGGCACGTAAGAGATGTAATTGTTCCCACCATGTATAAGCATTAGATTTCAATTTGAATGCAACCAACTTCACTTTCTTTTCTTTCGGTATATCCATGTAATCAAAATACGGATCTACTTTAGCTAACAAATTGAGGAAGTTTTCTATACACAATAAACCATTAAAATTGAGAAGTTTGGCTTTACCTCGATAGTCTCCTTTAGCACGATCTAGTTGGTCATCTCCATTAATCGGTTGTCGGATAATGATGCCACTGACGTCCTCATGACTAGAGCTTTACTCATCTGGGATTTGCCTTCGGAAGAGCTCTATGAAAAATAGAGTTGTGTTATACAACGATCACAGGTGGGTGAGAGTTGCCTTGGGCTCAAGGTTAAATTAGCGCATCTGTAATACGATTGAGGGTTATCTGCATCCCTTGCATGGTCAGTTGACTCTCAAGGTGGAAATCTTTCATTATTTTTAATACATAACGAATCCCCTGGATTATCGTCCACAGTATTTTGGTCCATTCTGTTGTTAGTTGTCATAAACCCGAGGGGAGTCCTCGCTCTGATGCCACTTAGCATAAGGTGAGATGTGATGAGGTTGATCACTGTCTTCCTCAGGGAATAACTACTCTGAATCCATGGAGCTCTGTGGACTCCTCAAGGAGCTTCCTCGAATCCACGGGAGATAAAAGTAAGAATAATTCCTAATAAATTCAAAATAACTTGATTAATGATAGAAAATGAAATTATAACTCTTTAAATAAGGAGCTCAAACCTAGGCTAAGTTTCAAACTTACACTCGAACTCAAACACCCTAAAAATGTGACTTGCTATCTCTTCCTATTAGGCTTTGTGGTTTTCGGCTAAAAATAGTAGTCCAATTTATCCCAACCATATTATTCTCCTAACCTTTTTTATGCCCTTTTTGTATTGGGCACGACTTGTATACAAAACTAAACAAGACTTTTGACAGTCGGATCAACGGAATCTTCTGGCATGACAACCCATCGTAGCAAGGTTGGTTAGGTTAACTAAATTTTACAACCCCAGATCATATAAATTTATATGCCAAAAAACTCATCCTGATCTGTGAGATACGACTGATTTTAAGTTTTAACTATCTGATCGTTGTCGCCACCTCTGATCAGTCCTTTTGGTCATTTTCTTCCATGAAAGTGTCTGCTAGCTGCTTTACCTCATGAAAGGACTTCATGACATTGTCATCATCATGCCTCCTTGCACAATCAATGGTTGCGTCACATCCCCGTTGTTCCATGCGATAGGGTCCACCGGAGTCGTGGATCTGATCGATTTTTTTTCCGGCTAAGCATTGAGGGGCACACCTCATGGACGGAGTGGATTTCACGTATGCAACATTGTAGCTCCAGGAAGAGCACATTCCATATAGGGGCAGAGGTTGGATCATTGGAATTATCTACGAGACGTCAAGCGTCGAGACCACAACTGTTTCACCCATGTAACTTGCGGGCTCCAACTGTTCCAAGCATGTGACTTGTGGAATCACGAGAGCGTGCCTTTCGTTCACATGGAGGAAACCACTTCATGCCTATGAGGTCCGTACCGTCCATCAGGTACTCCACTGTGTGTTTCAATCGTGGCCCAAGCATCAGGTCAATTTAAGACTCTAAGTGAGCTACACCATAGGTACTAGTTGAGATTGGGATGTCAACCATTAAAATGGTCCAAATCGTGCATGGGTCGACCATGGTGTATATATGCCATCTAATTTACTCATCTGATGCTACCCGCTAGATCAGCAAACACCGAAAATAGGAGATTCCAACACTCGTGCGAGACACCACATGAATTTAGATATTTAGGCATGATTGTACACTGTTCTTTAATGGCGTGACCTAAGTAGTGATTGAACTGGGTTTTTTCTTAGTTCCCTCACCTGTGTGGTGTATTAATGTATATCGATGAACTTTTATTACTTCAACAGTCCCCTACATGTGAGGTGGAAACTTTACATGGAAATATACTGACGAGGGTGGAGGGACAATCACACCGTAAATAGGTCGGGCTTGATTTTCCCAGTTCCAAAGCCCGACCTGATTTTCCTTGTCTCCCGTGAGAGAATAATATTATAGAGAGCCATATTTTTACTGCTCTCAATATATCTTCCACTCTTATGCCACGTCAAACAACCATCCACTCCGAAAGCCCAACGTGAGTCTGTTTAACAGTAGCAACCATCCTTTCCTAACTCCTCGGTTGGGTGAAATTACCGCTGATATCCTAAGACAACTTCTCCCTGGACTTGTCCGCCCCCCTCTCTTCTACTTGTATATTTCATTCCGAATGGCCCAATTCCATCTCTTCATACAATTTCGGCCTTAGAAGGGAGAGAGAGTGTGTGTTTTCCATTTCCTATATCTCCGTCGATGGCTTTTTCCATTATTTCCAAAATCTCCAATTCCCCCACTCTCTCCTTCTCTTCCTCTCTCTCCACCCCTATCCCATGGCCCACCCGGCGCTCTGCTCAGCCCCGCCGCCCAGTCCTGACCGTCCGCGCCAAGATCCGCGAGATCTTCATGCCCGCCCTCAGCTCCACCATGACCGAGGGCAAGATCGTCTCCTGGATCAAAGCCGAGGGTGATGTACTCTCCAAGGGCGAGAGTGTCGTCGTTGTCGAGTCCGACAAGGCCGACATGGACGTTGAGACCTTCTACGACGGCATCCTCGCCGCTATCGTTGTCCCTGAAGGTGAGACGCCCCCGTTGGGGCCCCCATCGGCCTTCTCGCCGAATCTGAGGACGAGATTGCTGAAGCTAAAGTCAAGGCTTCTTCCTCTTCGAAAGCCCCAGCCTCATCTCCTACTCCACCACCACCACCACCTCCTGCTCCCTCGAGTTCTCCTCCACCTGCTGCGACGGTTGCTACTCTGTCCATCCCTGACGGACCAAGGAAAACCGTCGCAACTCCTTATGCGAAGAAGCTTGCGAAGCAGCATAAGGTCGATATCGGATCAGTTGTCGGGACAGGGCCGTATGGACGGATAACTGCGCTTCGGATATTGAAGCTGCTGCTGGAATTAAGCCAGCAGCGAGTAGTGACAATGTAGGTTATTTAAAGCCTGAGCCTGCTCCTGCTCCTGCTCCTGCTGCTGCAACTGCTTTGCCTCCTAAAGCTGCTGCTGCTGCTCTCCCACAAATTCTCAGTTCAACTGTCGTCCCTTTCACGACCATGCAGGCTGCGGTGTCAAAAAACATGTTGGAGAGCCTCTCAGTGCCAACATTCCGCGTTGGCTATCCTATAATGACTGATGCTCTCGATGCGCTCTATGAGAAGGTATGCTTCTTATTCCTTTCCTTCTTTTCAATTTTCATGTTTTTAGCAGTTTGATTTGTTTATTATTTAAGCGGGATTGAGCGTGAGTCATATCAGACAATATTTAGAACCCTGGATAGTAGTACAGGAATGGTACTGGATGCATTGGATCTCAAACACTTGACATGCATTTGGATTCATTATCAAATTAAATTGCAATTTTTAGTTTAAAGGTGGAAACTGCAAATGGCAATCGAGCATTTTAATGTTGGACTGGGAAGAAATGTAGCTGCAATGTGAGGGTCATGCTACATGTGAGGAAGTTTGATTAACTTTTGTCATATCCCTGTGACTAAGCTGAATGTTCGCAATTCAATTAACTTTCTTGTTGAGATGAAGCTCTATCTTTGATCATATTTATCGAATTGTCATTTTGCATGAGACTTTCAGGTGAAGTCGAAGGGTGTCACCATGACTGTTCTGTTGGCGAAGGCCACAGCAATGGCGCTGGTACAACATCCTGTTGTGAATGCAAGCTGCAAGGATGGGAAGAGTTTCACATACAATAGCAATGTAAATATTGCAGTGGGAGTGGCTATTGATGGTGGCCTCATAACCCCTGGTCTTCAGGATGCAGATAAGGTACCTTTTCTATCACCTTGTTGATTGGAAGATTGGGTGTGAGGTGATTCTCAAAGCCATTTTGTGTTTAGGTTATCTTACTTAGATGATATCTTTGCCTCTGTCCTGTGAATGCAGTTGGATCTTTATTTGCTATCTCAAAAATGGAGAGAGCTGGTAGACAAGGCTCGAGCAAAACAACTTCAGCCTCATGAGTATAATTCAGGTTTAACTTCATTCATAATGTATTGCTTGATTCATATTGGATGTACTGACCCTAAGATTGCGATGTCCATATGCATCATGGTCATGGAACTAAATGGGTGAAAATTCACGTATATACAAATAATGCATCATGTGTACTACATAATATGTAAAGATATCCATGGTTTTAGCAAACATGTGATGTGCGTTGGGATTTCCAACATGATCATGTGCTTCATGATTTTTTCTTTTTCCAGTCATGTTAAAGGATGAGGAATCTGACTTGTAATTTTATTGCAGGGATGTTTACTCTGTCCAATCTGGGCATGTTTGGGGTGGACAGATTTGATGCTATCCTTCCCCCAGGCCAAGTAAGTGTTGTTCTAGTGTGATTCTCACCTTGATTGTAACTTACAATGTTCCCAAATGCTTTAAAACATAATAATTGATTTGTTGGGATTATGCGTAGGGGGCTATCATGGCTGTAGGGGCATCAAAGCCTACTGTTGTGGCCGATGGGGATGGATTCTTCAGCGTTAAGAGTAAAATGCAGGTAAGCATTGTTTCTTGTTGGAAATCTTGTTGACACAATTATCTTTGATGATAATTAACTTTTTATTCAAAGATCTAAGAATTGCACACATATATGCAATTATATGCTCGACTTTGTCAAACTTAAAATTAGTTGCAAAGCTTGATAGATTTCTAATGCGAAGTTATGAAATATACCTCTTTTACATTTCTTAGACCTTTAGCAGTCGTGTTATTTATTCATTCATAGTCACGCAAGCTGCTCTTGTGGAAGACCTTAGTTGCAGGATCCTTCTAACTAGGTGCTACTCCCACTTCAAAATCTTGCTCTGCTCCTGCTACAAAATCTTGCTTTGCTTCCACTTCCTACCTATTTATACTTGTTTACATTTTGAAAGGGATGCTTCCCACTCTCGCACTCTCGCATCTGAATTTGCTGCTACTTCGTTTGTGCTATTAAATGGACGACTACAGTCAGATTGCAGTTTTGGTTGTTTTGTTCTTCTTTTAACATGTGGTCTGGACGAGTTAACTAGGAATCAAACAATTTCTTTTCATGCTTAAAATAGCTTACAACTTCACGTGGCATTTGATATAGTATCACTATGGTGTGCTATGGTCTCATGACATACCCTGTTTCTTCATCTCTTTGTTTATTTATTTATTTATTTTAAGAAAATAGAGTACACTTAATGGAATTTTGGGGATGAAAGCTTGCATGTGCTTGTAGAAGTTTGAAAGCCTGATGTGGGAAGTGTTACCAATTATCAAATTGAGGCAACTTTTGCGTTTTCAGAAAATGCTTGAAAATTTTATTTTCTAGGAGGTGAGAGCAGAAATCAACCTCGAGGGGAACGAATAGGGCATCCAAAAATGGTTGTCTGACAGCCATTATAACACTCTTATCTAACGGTAACTGTGGAGACTTATGCATTATGGGGTTGTAATGGCCGTTATGGACAAAGTGGACCGTAATGGATGTTACTGTTCTTTTTTTTTTTTTTTTTTTTTTTTAAATAAAAAGATAAAAAAATTATTGTTACCGTTATTGAATAACTTGGGAAAGAATAATGGTATTTATCGATAAAGTGGTTAAAGGAGGCAAGTGCAGTTACTAAGCAGAAGTTGTGGAGATGCGAACAGAGATGATTTGACTGTATGAAAAGAGTGGCAAAAGAATTTGCTCATGGAATATAAGGTCATGAAACACACTTATAGAGAGGTCCTTCTACAAAAAGTGGGAAAGAAGAAGCAATGAGAACAACCTCGCAACATATAGAATAGTTAATAATGGAAGCAAAGAAAGAGCTAAGGTCAAGTATGAAAAAAGCAAGGTTGTAGGACAGATGAAAAAAAGCAGAGATGATTTGACTGTATAAAAAGAGTGGCAAAAGAATTTGCTCTTGGAATACAAGGTCATGATACACATTTATAAAGAGGTCCGTCTATAAAAAGTGGGAAAGAAGAAGCAATGAGAACAACCTCGCAACATATAAAATAGTTAATAATGGAAGCAAAGAAAGAACTAAGGCCAAGTATGAAAAAAGCAAGGCTGTGGGACAGATGATATACCAATATAGATGTGGAAGATACTAAGCAAATTGGATTAATTTGGTAGCTAATTTTTTCAAGAAAATATTATAGACAGAAGAAAACACAGGATGGGTGAAGGAGAAGTTTCATGTTACCAGTTACTTATTTACAACAAGAAAGGAGACGCTTTGAGTTGCACCATTGAAGGATCAAACATATGGGTCACACTATGAGGCTCTAGGAGAGGGTGGTAGGGCAAAAGACTTAGCCAAGAAACAAAGATGTAAAAGAGTAAGTTCGGCTTCATGCTAGGGGAATTGCCTATTAAACATTTTTTTCTACATAAACATTGTTGGTGAATAGTAAGAATCTGCATGCGTTTGTTGTGACCTAGAGAAATCATATGAAAGAGTACCTATGTCGGTGGTTAGGAGATTGGGGGTCGTAGAAAGATATATTGACATCAGTGAGGGTGCTATTATAAAAATTTACTTGACATCAAATAATGTCTGAATCCATGCTCAAAAATAGGCTATAACTTCTCATGGCTTTTGCACATGGTCCAACTTTGGTGTTTCATAGCCACATGACATCCTATTTTTCTACAGACATTGATGGCGGAGTTTAGTGAGGAGTAAAAATCTGCACGTGTTTCTATTGAGTTGTAGAACTAATATGAAGGAGTACTGTGGATGTGATTAGGAGGTTGGGATCTTAGAAAGATATATTGACATCATTAAAGACATGTATGAGGGTACTATTATAAAAATTAACCTGACATCAAATGATGTTTGAATCCACACTAAAAAATAGCTTATGGCTAAGCATGGCTTTTGCACACACACACGCACACGCTATATACACATGATATCAGTGTTTTCAGTAGTGCTCGTAGCGTAGCGTAGTGTAGTTAAAACGCTACGCCGCGCATGCAGGTAGCGTAAGCTACGGGGCATGTAGCGTAGACTGCGTAGTGTACAATGTAGTGCAGCTAGTGTATGCTACCTAAAATCTTCTTTTCTTTTTTAGTTTTTCTCCTATGCTAGTTCAACACTTATTTTAAAATGGTGGTGACTCATCCCCATCATACTTGGCACTATATTAGATCAATCTGGACCATCTAAATTGTGGTCCATATTCTGAATCTATGATGTTTCAATAAATAAAAAAAGAGGTCATACTTAGAGATGTCTGAAGAGAGAGAGAGAGAGAGAGAGAGAGAGAGAGAGAGAGAGATTTTGCATGGAAATATGCGGTTGACAATCCAGATTCGTAGTAAAAAAAACTCATAGGAAATATGCATTTTGTAAATTTTATCATAATTTTCTATTATTTTAATTAAAAAATATTAAGTATTGTGTAGCATACGCTATGAGCTATAGAGGACCAAACGCTACACTATACGCTAGGCGCTATTTAAAACATTGTACGATACACATACACACGTGTGTGTGTGCGCACGCGTGCGAGCGTGCATGTGAGACATCCAACACATAATCAGCAACATCCACTCATTCAGTGGAGCACACTTGTATTTTGGTATTTATCAGTGCTAGAAATTGTTTTCTATGGTGTGGCCCTAATGAGTAGATGGGGCTGAGTTTCGTCAAAAGGCAATTCATGTGTTGGGGTCGAGCTATTGGAAGGGTTGGATGTAGCACACAATTAATAGGTTAGAAGTTACCTGTTGAGTGCACAGGTAACTTGTGGTCCAACCAGTTGGACTTGAGACATCTGTAAAAATAGACTTAGAAACATGAGGGAAGGCTAGGGGGTGAAAGCATGCATGTGCACATTGATGTGGAAAGATTTATTTGGGAAGTTTCTGCCAATTATTAAAATGAAGCATGCTTTAAAAGTTTTAGAAAATGCTTGGCAATTTATTTCCAGAGAGAAGGTGAGATTAGAAGTTTCCCGTGAGTAACGTGGTAGAACCTAAAGCAGAAGAACGAATGACGCCAACCTATAGTATAAGCCTTCAAGCACAGGCACATGAGATTATGATGGAGATGGCTAATTGTATAAAAAGGGTAGCAAAATAAGTTCTCGGTGAATTTAAAGTAAAGAACTACACAAAAACATGGTGGTAGGGGATGAGATACATAAGGGAATGAGAGAAGTACAACTATAAAGACTGGAAAAGAAGTAGAATTGAGAGAAACCTTGAAAGATATGAAAAATCCAAAAAGGAAACAGAGGAAGAAGTATAGCCACGTATGAGGCGTACGATGAATCGTATGGGAGTGGCATATTTACCAACTAGCAAAAATGAGTGAGAAGAAAAGTGGGGACATAAACCTCATTAGACAGATGTGTGATGGGTGAAGACCAGTAAAGGCCATTACGCAAACGAAACAATCACCCCCTTATGAGATACAAGGGTAAATCAGTCCCTTATTATTATTATTATTATTAATTTTAAGATAGAATGAGTCCCTTATGAACAATGTATTCAATAATGGCAACGACTGGCAGTTCAACCATTTTATTATAGGCTGTAACGGTCAAATTTCTTTTAAAAATCCCCAATAACCCCCCCCCCCCCAACAAAAAAAAAGAAAAAAGAAACAAAGAACGAGGATTTCAAAAATGTATTTCTTTTATGGTTTTGAACATGTTCATTATGGTGTAACGGGCCATTCTTTGCTAAAAATGTTGTCTAGGGTTGCCTGATGATTTTATTAATTAGGTATGATCATATTGGCTTCAAAATTTGTATATTGAATTTTCTAAATATCCTCTAAATAGTTCAATATAAATAACATTATATAGGAACGAATCTAATGATGAGATCATTATATATTTATATTTATATAACTATTTTACCTTAGACAACTATAGTATAGTTGTATAGGTCTTGAAGATGTTAATGCATGAAGTATGAAGTGAACTCATAAGGAATAAAGTGATGTCAAATGAAGAACATAAATACGAAAACATTACTCACTAATCAGTTCACAGAAATTTGATGAGAAAATGAAAATGAAATTAGGATGAATAGTTTCGGGCTGATTTAGGACCACTTGAATACTCTCCCAAAATGGCCTGAAATTCATGCAATCTATAGAACTCATTCAACTAATGCATAATCCTAGCCATTTGAAACCATTTCTCTCAAGAAAAATTGAGGTAAAAATTTTAAATTAACTTTCGATGAATGGTGTCGAGCCAATTTAGGACCACTCGAATGCCATTTCCCAAGAGCCTGAAATTCATGCAACTTGTGGAACTCATCCCACTAATGCATATCCCAGACTATTTGACACCACTACCCTCAAGAAATTTGAGGAAAAAAATAGAAAATTAAATTCGGGTGAATAGTGTCTAGCCTATTTAGGACTACTGAATGCCCCCAAGATAGCTCGAAATTCATACAGTTTGTGGAACTCATACCACTAATGCATATCCCTAACCATTTGACACCATTTCTCTCAAGAAATTAAAGGAAAAATTTTAAATTAAATTCAGATGAATAGTGTTGGGCTAATTTAGGGGCACTTGAATGCGCACCCTCAAACGGTTTGAAATTCATGCAACCTGTGGAACTCATCCCACTAATGCATATCCCTGACCATTTGATACCATTTCCCTTAAGAAAGTTAAGGAAAAAAAAATGGATGAATAGTCTGCCCGATTTAAGATCACTTGATTGCACCAAAATAACCCGAAATTCATATAATCTATGGAACTCATCCATAAATCCATATTCCTAAAAATGTTAAAAAATAAAATAAAATAATAATTCCATATTCCTAATATTTTGACACTATTTCCCTCGAGAAATTTGAGGAAAAATAAAAATCAAATTCGGACGAATAGTGTCGGGTCAATTTAGAATGAGTCAAATGCCCCACAAAATGCCTCAAAATTTCATTAAGTCTCTCACGCAATCTGTGGAACTAATCCCACTAATGTATATTCCTAATCACTTGGATTGGTTTTTATTTATTTATTTATTTTTATATAATCTTTGCATGCTAGCCAATGTAATGTGCATTGGACATAATGAACAGTCTAGATCAGTGGTTTGGAATATCTAAATTAGTGGACTAGACTCTCTAGATTAATGGATTGGATGGTGAAGAATGGTATCCAATGTCCCAAGGTATTCAATATGTTTGGATGCTTGTAAAGTTTCAATTTGTAAACACTTTACACCTGGAAAGAGTTTCAGGAGTAAACTGTTAACATGCTATTCTGTTTGGCTTTTAAGAGGTAATCTATTGACAGGTAAACAGATTATGTGTTTGGCTAACTTGTAAAGTGATTACAATACATAAAGTAGCTATTCACACCACAGAGCCTGGGATGGTAAATTCCACCAAAATTGACAAATCACATAAAAGGATTTGATTTTTCTGGGGGCCCTAGGAGAGCATCAAAGCATGCATGCGTTGGACAGCTTGGATGTCCTCCATCCATTATAGTGGGCCTCAAATGAATTCTGGAAGTTTTTAATGGTGGAAAATTAATCAAACTTTTTTTCTTTTTTTCCTTTTTTGTTTTGTTTTATTTAATAATAATAATATTATTATTATTATTTTTTAGGGGGGGGGTGAACATGATGGACGGATTAGATGTACCTAGTAGACATTATGGTGCTTACCACACATCATGACTGTGTATCAACCATTGTGTTCTATTATTTATAATGCCTTTTTGTTGTAAAGACTTCACCTGTAGTCTGAAACATGGCTTTTTGCCAGGTTTTAGGTTACAACTAAAAGCTATAATGTGTTTACAAGCTGGTAAATCCTTTACTGAGGCAAATGCGGTATCAAACAACCCCTAACTTGTGTGGTGGCTATAACGCTCTTCTTTGGTACCATGTTCGAGTTGTCGGTATCGCTACAAGTTTTGTTGGCTAGAGATAAAGATATAATATCGTTATCGCCGATAACCGGAAATGTGGAGAAAAATGCGAAAACATGAAGATAACGGTGAAATTTTTTAATGAAACTTCAGGACATGCCTAAATACATATATTTGTATATTTAGAAATTAAAAATTTGTAAAAAAATACATTAAATAATAAGTGTTCATTTAATGGGGTAAAAAAAGCATACATTACCATAAAAAATTACTCTAATAATAACCAAAATAAATTTATCTAAGTTTCAAGTGGACCACACCATATGAAACAGTGGGAATAATGATTTCCACCATTGAAATCTGCATAGGGCCCAGTGATGTTTATTTGTCATCCAAACTGTTCATAAGATCACAGGGACATGGATGAATAAAAAAACAGAAATATCAGGTTGATACAAAACTTTTGTGGCCCCCAAGAATTTTTCAATGGTAAACATTCAATTCACATAGTTTCATGTGGTGTGGTCCACCTAGGCTTTGGATATGCTTCATTTTTTGGCTCGTGCCTTAAAATCATTTAATAAAATGGATGGACAAAGTGGATCAAATACATAAATTACAATGGGTCACAGAGTTTACTCAGCATGCAATCCACTTCCGTAGACATTATGGTGCTTACCACACATCATGACTGTGTATCAACCATTGTGTTCTATTATTTATAATGCCTTTTTTGTTGTAAAGACTTCACCTGTAGTCTGAAACATGGCTTTTTGCCAGGTTTTAGGTTACAACTAAAAGCTATAATGTGTTTACAACTGGTAAATCCTTTACAGGCAAATGCAGGTATCCAAACAACCCCTAACGGTAACAGTGGCTATAACGGCTACTGCTGGTACCCAGTGTTCGAGTTGTCGGTATCGCTACAAGTTTTGTTGGCTAGAGATAAAGATATAATATCGTTATCGCCGATAACCGGAAATGTGGAGAAAAATGCGAAAACATGAAGATAACGGTGAAATTTTTTAATGAAACTTCAGGACATGCCTAAATACATATATTTGTATATTTAGAAATTAAAAATTTGTAAAAAAATACATTAAATAATAAGTGTTCATTTAATGGGGTAAAAAAAGCATACATTACCATAAAAAATTACTCTAATAATAACCAAAATAAATTTATCTAAGTTTCAAGTGGACCACACCATATGAAACAGTGGGAATAATGATTTCCACCATTGAAATCTGCATAGGGCCCAGTGATGTTTATTTGTCATCCAAACTGTTCATAAGATCACGGGACATGGATGAATAAAAAACAGAATATCAGGTTGATACAAAACTTTTGTGGCCCCCAAGAATTTTTCAATGGTAAACATTCAATTCACATAGTTTCATGTGGTGTGGTCCACCTAGGCTTTGGATATGCTTCATTTTTTGGCTCGTGCCTTAAAATCATTTAATAAAATGGATGGACAAAGTGGATCAAATACATAAATTACAATGGGTCATAGAGTTTACTCAGCATGCAATCCACTTCCGTTGTGGCGAATTTGTATGAATCTGAAAACTTACCTAGGTAGGTGGATCGGGCGGAATGGCTGGTGTACCTCACACTAGCTATTGACGTCAGCAAGTAACGTGTGGGTTTAATTACGAGGTATGTCTTATATCCAAATCATTCATCCATTTGAATAGCTTGTCTTAAGGTTTTAGACGAAAAATAAGACAGATTTAACTATCAAGTGGACCACACTGCAACAACCAGTGGGGGATTGAACGTCTACCATTGAAACCCTTAAACTCTTTTTGGGGTCACAAAAGTTTTGGATCAATATGAAAATTGTTTTTCCTCTTCATTCAAATATTTGTGTTTTTAATGGACAGATTGGATGCAAAATAAACGTTACGGTGGCCCTGCAAATTGTTTAATGGTGAAAATCATTCTCTCCGCTGCTATCTATGGTGTGGCCCATATAATTTTTGGATATGGTTCATTTTTTGGATAATGCTCTAAAATGAACTCTAAAAACAGATGAACGGTGTAGATATAATAAATACTTCACTGTGGGGCCAATGTAACTTTGATCTCCTTTGAATCGTACGTACAACTCGGAACTCGAGGAGCGTCAGTGCTCGTCTTCGCACGACACGTACCTACAGCAGCTATATAGCTGGTGTGAGTACACGAGCCAATCCGCTTCCCGTGGATCCCTACCTGTGGGACCCACATAATGTACCTTAAATCTGCACCGTCCATCATATATGATGGCTTATTTTAGCACGTGAACCGAAAAATGAACCAGATTCAAATATTCAATGGACCACACCATAGGAAACTGTGTGAATTGAACGCATATCATTAAAAACTTCCTGGTGGCCACAGAAATTTTGAATCAAGCTGATATTTATTTTAACCCTTCATTCATGCCTTTTTATATTTACAAAATGGTTTGATACAAATAAACATCACTGTGGGGCCTAAGAAGGTTTCAACGGTGAAAATCATTATTCTCATTGTTTCTTGTGGTGTGGTCCACTGGAGCTGTGGATATGATTTAATTTTGGGATTTACCCCTAAAATGAACTAGAAAAATGAATGGACGGCATGGATAAATCACATACATTCACGGTGGGCCCAGAGAGTTTACTCAGTACGCTGAAGCGCACCATGTGCGGTGCTTCTGTAGTTCTGAAGCATAAAAGCAAAAAAAAAAAGAAAAAAAAAGAGGGTTTTTCGTCTGCGAATAGGGGTTTTCGGCGGAGAGGGGGGATTTTCGATTGAGGGTTTCAAAATCCCATCTCAATCTCCCAAAATCCCTGATTTTCGCCGAAATAATGTATTTGTGACATCAATCTTCCAATCGAACGAAGAAAGGAAAATTTTCAGATTTCTTTACCTCCGTCGAAGAGGAGAACTGTCGATTGCTGCCCAGATTCTTTTCTTCCGAGTTCCAATCAACCATCAACCAGGAATTACCGAAATCAAAGGTGTTTTTTTCGATTTTTTTTTGCTTTTTACCTATTTTGTTGCAAAAAATCCAAAATTATCGACAATATCACCGATATTTTGCCTATAATCCAAAGAGACGAAAAAGGGGGGTTTCGGTGTCGCTAGTCAGCAATACCGATAATATCGGTGATATTATCGACATTTCGTCGACAATGCGAACACTGCTGGTACCATTATGGTATTGCCTGTGATGGCCGTTATGACCCATATGGTAATGGTAACATCTGTCACTGCCTCTTCTTCTTCTGTTTTTTGAAAAAAATGTAACGTAAACAGCCCCTCTAATCCCTTTATAACTTAAGGGTTTTACAGGCATCCAAACAACCCCTAACAGTAACAGTGGCTATAACAGCTACCGCTGTTACCATTATGGTATTGCCTATGACAGCCGTTATGGCCCATATCGTAATGGTAACATCTGTTACTGCCTCTTCTTTTTTTTTTTTGAAAAAAATGTAATGTATATTGGCCCATAGTGGACTGTTATTCCCCCTGTAGAGCATTGAATTTTGAAGAGATGGAGCTGACAAACTTCTAATTCGAAGATCCACAAGCTAAGCATCACAGAAGTTTGGTTGAAATGATCATGTAACTCCTGCAAAAATATAATATTTATTGTATACTGTCAGTTTCTGTTTAAACTTGGGAAATGGCAGCATGAAATAGGACCTGTAGACTTGTGGAGGCGAAACCATGATTTGAGATTCTAATGAGAGGTATAGTTAGCAACTTGGTATAACTATAATTACTCAACAGGCCATTATTTTCGTAATGGCAGTTATGGCTACAGGCTGTTTTTCCCGTAATGGCCATTATGGGGCTGATACAGTTATTTATCTTTTTAATGGCAAATACTGTAGCTGTTACGGCCACCTTTACCGTTATCGAATAACTTGTACAAAACTGAAGTTTGAACATTAGTATTAACAAGTGGAAAATACACAAATTAATGATGTCTTCTAGTATCCATAATGTGGATGTGCCCTCAAATTGTGGTTGCATTTTTTTTTTCCAATTCCAACTTGAAGTAGCGTAATGGAAATTTGGTGCCCCGACCCTTGGTACGAATGCTATAAGGAAATCATAGTGTGGTTTTTCCACTTTATGAGTGACGTGGATCCTATTGCCATTATATATACGGAGGGCCATGGTTGTCTAAGGCCAACCTGCACTTTGTATTGGTCCCACTATTAGGAAATATGAAGAGGTGGTTCATCACTTGAAAGTTCCACATGAATATTAGTTTCTAGTTGACATGCTTGCTTAGGCTACAATTTAGGCGTTAAGTTCTTTTTGGTTACTTGTTTCTTTGGATTATACTTGGATTCTATGCTGTGTGACTTGTGATTAGTTTCCTTGGGAAACAAGGAATTCTTGTAGGATTAGGAGACCAATTTCGCAAGATCAATAAATGTGGGTGTTTGAGCCCATAGCTCACCATAGACAGCTTGTGTTCCAACATTGAGGTCTCGGGTTTGATCCCAGCTTACCTATCAGAAAAGGAGGAACTAGAAATGCTAACTGCTGGAGTTTCATAGTTAATTAATTGTTGTTCTCTCACTTTAAGCTTGAGAGTTATCTCAGTTTCTCAGCAACAGAAGTTTTCCGCAGATTTGCTGAAAGTGCTAATTTTCCCACTGAAATACTCATGAAGAATTGACATTTTTGAGGCTTTGCATTGTCCTATTGCTGAGTTACTTGCAATGTTTGTGAGCTGGTTATCCTGCAACCATTTCAATCGTCGTTTAGTTCTCTGCAGCCGGTTGCATCATGGATCCGTCACAAGGGGGCAGAGATTCACTACATGGGTTGTTTCGTAACATTTTATTATGCCATCAACTTATTTATTTATTTATTCTGAAACTTAACAGCTTTTGAACATCTTTCTCGAGTAATCTTATCATCATCATCATATGCACGAGGGGCGTTTATTGCCTCAGCCAATCCTACATGAATGATAGTTCATGTCATGTAATCTAAGTCCAAAAGTCAACTTAGTTTATTCCTACTTCAATTTCTGATACTCAACATCAGTAATAGAGATTCTATCATCAGCATTGTTTAATGTTATCTATTCAGCATTTGGTTTGGTCTGTTAATTGAAAGATCCTTCTATAGAAGGATTGCTACCAAAATTCGTAACTGATCCTCTTCCAATCTTTTCAGGTGAATGTTACAGCCGATCACCGAATAGTCTATGGTGCTGATTTGGCAGCGTTCCTTCAGACCTTTGCGAAGATTATTCAGAACCCAGAGAGCCTAACATTGTAGACAGACGTGGGTATTATGATGATGATCTTGTGGCTGTCATTTTCATTGTGGGAAGGAATGCTTGATGGAGATATACTTATGCACAAACGGAAAGCGGCTGCTGAGGACATTGGTTTTGCAGTAGAGTAGGAAATTCCAAATGTCTTATTTTCTTATTACCTTGTTTGAGGGCCCAAATTATCAGATGTGTTTTCCAGAAAAACTTGACAGTTCCAAGCAAATAGTTTATTTCCAGCTTACTATGAGAAGGGAAAATATTTCCAGTAAGAAATAGAGGTGACCTGTTGATTATGGGAAAAAAACCATAGACAATGTGCCATATCCTGTCCCATGTGGTTTACTTTACACAAATTGTCAAGAAGACACTGAAGCTTACTGTGTTGAACTTGTAAGCTTTTCTAGTTTCTTTACCACACTTTTGACACGCCTCTTGATTTAGTGGCCATTTGACTTTCACCTCAGTACATGCTTTTTGGTTTCGTAGAACCATCTGCCATTCATTTGGGGCAGCTCAGAAAACAGAAATGGTCATTTCCCAGTTTTTTTCCTCCGAAATTGCAAGTGATGTGGGATGCCTTTTCTTTACTTTTTCTTCTGTTTTTCTTTTTATTTTTAATTTTTAAAAGAGATTTACTAAAGTCTCCTTGGAATAGAGCTGTACAAGAGTCGAACCGAGTTGAGCTTGGCACAGCTCGGCTTGGGTCGGCCAATAGCTAACCCCAGCTCGAACTCGACTCGGCTCGGTCCTCGAGCCTGTCTTGCTAGCTCGGCTCGGTTCGGTTCGGTCAGCAGCCTGGGCCAGTTCGAGCTAGTTTGAGCCTGTTCGGCATTTTCTCAAACAGGTAAAATGCATCTTCAATTTCTCATAGAATGTAAACAAGTAACAATATTTTCCAGGTATTTCATCATACACCTAGAGAGCAGCATCAAAATCAAACACCCGGGTGAGCAACATCAAAATCAAACAGCCGACATATCCATTCCTTCCTCGCGAACACTTCGTTAAGGCATTTCATCAAACAGTTGGCAAGTAGTATTCATATCAAAATAACCGAGTCACCAAGCTGATTCGATCCGAGTCGGTTCAAGTTGAGGTTCGATCTGAGTTGAGTCAAGTTTGGGCAAGCTCGAAGAGCTCCAAAAACCCGCTTGACTTGGTCCAAATCCAATTTCAAGAGTTGAGCTTTTCCGAGTCGAATCAAGCGAGCTGACCGAGCTAACTCGACTCGTGTACAGCTCTACCTTGGAACCTAGACATTGAAGATGAGAAGGACAAAATTTCGTCTCTAAGGTGGACAATCATGTTGTTGACCTTAGGGTCTCTTTAGTAATTACCTGTTTGGAATTTCTTTCCCACAGGATTCATGTTTTTCCCCGTTTTTATTGGAAGAAAGGTTGTTACATGCTCAGGATTTGAGTTAGATGTGACTACACGGAATCTTAAGATTAGGCGTCTCTGTAATGTCATTTATCATATCAAGATATGGTATCAAGTTTTATTAAAGAAAAGTGGCCTTGTAGATTGATCCTTTTTAAATTAGAAGGTTCATGGACACAAGGATATGAAATCAAGGATTGTTACACGCTGCTTAGCAAGGGTGGATATTCATAATTGAGTTCCCTATCTGACCTAATTTTATTTATAAAATCCGGAATTGCTGTTTGCCCAAGCTCGCTGATGCCACTGACCAATCATTGCCTTCTCCACATGGCCTGGAGGAATTCGAGAGATCAGTTGGGGGACTTACTACAATCTGTGATTCCTGATTTGTGTTCTAGTATCCGACTGTTGGGCCGTTTATTGTATTTATCTTATTCTATTTTATCCATAGAGTCAAAGATTCATGGGGGAAGACAATGAATAAAGAAAAATTCTTACAAATGGATCGTTTGAATGATGATCAAGCATCAATGTACTTGCTCACAAACAAGCATCTATGTATTTGCTCACAAAAAAGGGGACCGACTCTCATTGTAGCCCAGTCCTTAGTTGTATAGAAGGCCTTAACCAGCCCATCAGTTTGCTTTAAGCTTCGAAGCCAGCAAGAAAAGCTTTGAAGCTAGCAAGCAATCGGCTGAGAGAGTAGTTGCGGAGATCGACTCCAGTGGTCTTACTTTTCCATAGAAAAGTATCTTTTAAATTTTATTCCAAAAAATCTTATCTACAGTCATTTACATGATAATGTTAGACGGCTTTTGCTTCTGACCATTGACCTTAGGCTCATTTTGATGAAAATTAACTTGAAAAACAAACAATGTACATTTTGACACGAGTCCTTGCTTCTTCTTCTTTTTTTTTTTTTGGTCTTTTTTGTTTTTGTGTCATGTTGATCCATTTCCAGGAAGTTTTCATATCCATGCTTAAATGACATCCTACTCAACAGGGCCCATAAAAATCTAGTAATTGATTACACGTTTCTCAAGGGTGAACATGTATGCACAAGATGGAGAAGGGCCCTACTGATATGTGCTACCATGATATGTAGGACCAGAGCTATTCATCAGGCAGGACATCTAGGGAGAACATTCCTTGACCAAAAATCAGCTGTCTGGTCATCTGGTAGGCCACGAGTGCATGTAAATAACTCTGCTTTTAGCATTGTACATAAGCCCATTACCACACGGAGTTCCATGAAATCTTATAAACTCACAGAAAAAATTGTCCAGAGTGTTGGATGGTTGATTTGTCCTTTTTCTCCTCTTTGAGCCATCTTTATATATCATCTTTTATAGCAAGTTCAAAAGAATGTGACGAATTGCATCTTGAGGGTTGATGTCAAGTTGGCTTCTGGTCCTCAAATTTTTGCCAAGCAAATCATGAAAGCCAATCCCAAATAGCTGGGAAAGGGCTCTGATGATGATGATGATTTATGGTTCAGTTCAAGGCTTCAAGCTGTCCCTACTGCTACTTTAATACCAATTTTTAATATGCATAACATTGTTATCCCATGCAGGTCTTGGAGTCAATTCTACAAGAAAATTTCGTTCCCAATGACACCAACTTGCATTTGGATGGTGAATACTGTCAGATCATTACGGGACCAAACATGGGTGTAAAGAGCTGTTACATTCGTCAGGTTGCTCTCATTGCTATCATGGCTCAGGTAGTGTTTTGAACTTTAACCAGTATCAATCAATCTTTTTTTTTTTTTTTTTCTTTCTTTTGTCACAACATCACAATGGAACTTTTCTCTTATCGGGGAAAACTTCCAACAGGACTTTGCAGATTGTTAGAAAGGAATGGTTCTGCTCGTCTCCATTCAGTGGAAAGCCTGATAGTACTTTGTCCCATGGAAATGGCAAAGCTTAAACCTTTTTTTCCTTTCACTTTTTGAAATTAATGTTTGTTTTTGGTTTATGGAACTTCTTCTTCCTCTTCTCCCTCCTCCCCCCCCGCTTTTTGCAGAGGCATGATTTCTAGCCTTTTATTTTGTAGATTTATTCTTCCATCAGTAAGAAAAGGAAATTTTGGCAAATTGGACATGATTTAAAATGGGCTTTTTGTCTATGAAGCTGTCTTTCACTGTTAGCATCATATTTTTTAGCAATTTATTTATTTTTTCTTTGCTCTTGATTGCCAAACTGTCTTTGGAATTCCAACTGTGCTTCTTGTTGCTACAGTTTTCTCATAATGACTTGATTGTCCTGGACATCACTTCATGAAAATGTACCCCACTTCATGAAAATGTACCCTCTGATCCCTCTAGGTTGGTTCCTTTGTACGAGCATCCTCAGCAAAGTTTCATGTGTTAGATGGAATTTGTACCCGTATTGGAGCATCTGACAGTATCCAACGAGGAATGAGCACCTTCTTCGAGGAACTGAGTGAGGCTTTTCCCTGGCTTTTGCTTTCTTTTTTATTTAACCATTTGTTTGTAGCTGTCGATCAAAGGATTAGGAACTTCCAGTGTATAAGCTTACTCAACCCACACTGAGATCCATCAAATTAATAGTCTGGATTACCACATACACCGCTTGTACGGAACTGACCCAAGACGTTTTTTACACCCCAATGCATCATGGCCCATTACTTTTGTTCTATTTCTGAGTTGTTTTAGCACATATAGTAGCACATCATTTTTGGATTTTAGTTTGTTTTTTGGATTTTAGTTTGTTATATATATATATATATATGTGTGTGTGTGTGTGTGTGTGTGTGTGTGTGTGTGTGTGTGTGTGTGTTCTTGGATTCATAGGAAAAGCTACTTGGTGCGCGCGAGGTGACACTACAAGAAAATGTGCTTTTACTGGCGCATTTTTTTTTTTTACCGGCGGCCATCTCTAACTGCCGGTGATAATGTGAATCACCGGCAGCTGTCCAAAAACGCCCCTGATTCTTAAAGGTGGGCGCCAGTAAAATGGTGTTGCTTTAAAAAAAAACTGCATGTTTTAGTAGTTGCTGCTTCTTGCCTAATCGCAGGAGTCGGCCTCTTCCTTCTGGCTGTGGTGAGGCCCATCTTGGACTCCTTTTAAAAATCTTAACAGGTTCCACAACCAGCATTAAGTGATGTAGTTGCTGGGATGACCCGTAAAAAGCCTGAATGAGGGCCAACGAAGAGAGCTTGTTTGATATCTTGGGGACCCAAATGTTTGTAGATTTGATCATTTCCCAGCAGTTACAATCTCTGTATAACCATAAGAAATGGGTGCAGATGGGGAACTCTGTTTCATGTCCTGGTCTTAGGATTTTTTCATTCGAGCAACTTCTGACAAAATTCAGCTGGTTAATGCTTTGTGGATATGATAAAAGAGACTTTTTTGGTTCATTGCAGTACTAAATAAAACGACATGTCCATGAAACCATGAAAAAAAAAAAAGAAGATCGTGGATGATAGATCGGGATGGCCCAGATCTTTCTCTTAAAATGGTTTTATCCAAAATCAGATATGATTGAGGGGAAAGCTTTAGAAAATGGGAAGATTATTAGCAATCAACAGGATAACAAGTTTACTTACCGTGAATGACATTGTTTTATATGGGACCAAGACCGGATTGATCAAGGTGAGTTTATCTGATATGCATCTACTGTTAGGTTGCGTTTGATGCACTATCCAATTGAATTGCAATAACTAGTTCAATTACTGCATAAATCCAAGAAGTATATTTGGAAAGGAAAACACATCTGAGGAAAATGTGGATGAGGAAATAGTGGAAAAGAATCCTAAAAAAACAGATAATTTGTTTTAGTTTCTGTGATTTCTAAGCATACCATCTACATGCCACCACATATTCTAGTGTGGCAAACAGGTGCAATATCCAAGCTGTCCATCAGGTGGGTCTTAACCAATTCTTTTCTCAGCTATTGGACCAGACCTGATTCTTGGGCGATGACATCCAGTGATGCCCATCTGATGGATGGACTGGATCTCAAACCTCTATTTTCCATGACAGCACACACATGTGGCATGTACATGAACTGCCTCATCAAGACTTGCAATCCAGCATTGGAACTTGTTATCGCAATTCAATCGAGACTCCACTTGCAGGGTAATTCATCATCAACGTTGAGTTCCTCAATTCGAAGATTGCAGATCCAGTAGTATGTTCATCTGTCCTTCCTTGTTTTCTTACTTCCAGTATCCATAATTAAGCACGTGGCCAATAAGCAGCCACACGTCGATGGATTTAAATAGGTAGGACGTTGGACCCCATATTCAGATATGTGGGCTCCACTGCTTATTTATACCAATCAAATATTCGTGTGCTTAACAAACTCATTTACTTAATCTACGTTTGAAGAAACAGAAACCATGAAAATTCAGAACCTTGTAGAAGACTACTCACTACACCAATATGGCAAATTTGGAACGACCATGGTTTTGCTTCTGAAACGGTTTAAGCCATACCAGATTTGGAACCGTACCAGAACCAAAAAAATAAAATAATAAAACCTAATTTTAAACCGTACCAGAACGAAACTCTCTCACCCGCTCCCTCACCCCTCCGTCCCTCTCTCTCTCTCTCTCTCTCTCTCTCTCTCTCTCTCTCTCTCTCTCTCTCTCTCTCTCACTCTCTCACTCACTCATGGAATCCACCGTCAAGCAAGAAATCATCGAATGGCTTCTCAAAATCCCCCATCGGATGGCTCAAAGCATGTCGCCGTAATCAATCTCAGCAGCAGCAGCGATTCCGATTCCGGTTCGGACTCCGACGAGGAATTTCCTCCTTCTGCCAAAAGACCTAGGGTTTCTAGCGATGAAGAAGAAGGAGAATCTTCTTCAATCAAGAAGCCGAAACCTGACGATTTGAGATTCGTTCTCTCACTTGGATTCCTCGATCTGCTTCCCCCTGAAGATCCCACCCCACTGCCGCTTCCTCAGGCGCCCCCGCAGCTGAGATCAAAGGTCGCGATTCGAACCTGCAAGCAGTTCTGGAAAGCTGGGGACTACGAGGGCGAGGACTACGAGGGCGATACTGTCAAGGGTTTGGAATCCTCTGCCTCTGGTAATACTGCAATTGTATAGAAAACAAGAGATGCTTTTATCTGTTCAGTGGCCCAGTGCTTCATGCAAGTGAGTCACCCAACTTTCTGGTGATTTTTGATTGTTCATTTGGTGGACCCAAACTGGGTGGTGATGGACTGAAAAATTCTTCAATTGAACAATCCCAGCTGTTGCTTTGTGGACTTTTTTCTTCCCCAATGCATTAGTACCATTGGCTCTATTTCATGTTTAACCATCCATTTTCTGGGCTACAATCATATATTTGGAATGATCCGACTGGGGAGTTCTTATCAGCATCACCCTTCCCCAGTGTGGCCTAGTTTATGAATGGTCTGGATCACTTGAAAGCCGGACCACGCATGAGAAATGGAGGTCCAAATGGAAAGAAAACTAGTTTAGGCTGAGATTGTGTATTTCAGTAGGTGTTACTCATTTGGGTTGGATATTTCTTTTCATTGATTTCACAAGGCTACTCTGTAATTCATATTATTTTTATGCATTTGCTTGCAATCCGATCAGACAGTCAATTGATACTATGTTAGTGAAATTGGTGTTTTTATTAGTTTGGGCTGAGATTGTGTATTTCTTATGTGTAGCTCAACCTTATAACATTTTTTTTTACTGCTTTACTTGTCAATGTGACTAATATAACAGGTTATTACACTCTATTTTGCAGGGGGTATGGATCATGTTAGGGTCCACCCCAAGTTTCTACATTCAAATGCAACTAGCCATAAGTGGGCTCTTGGAGGTACCTTCTGTGACATAATAAGCATTTTTCCACAAATTAACAATTTTCTTTAAAGATTATTATTATATTTAATATTTTGGATTTAGTCAAAAGAGTTGCCATTTTTCTTCCACAGCTTTTGCAGAGCTATTGGACAATTCTTTGGATGAGGTATTTGCAATTGTTTATTCCTTGAAGCCTGCCAGCATGACTATTCTTATTCTTGCATTTTGTAAGATGCCGATTTTCTTCTTAGGTTTGCCATGGAGCTACTTATGTGAACATCGATGTGCTAGAAAATAAGAAGGATAAGAGCAGAATCTTGCTGATTGATGGTATGGAGCTTTGCTTATTGTTTGGTTCATTATGTAAATAACTTTTTCAGCTTGGTTTACTTTAAGGGGTCGTTTAGATGTGTGGAAGCAGGGAGTTTTGGAAGACAACTTCCGTGGAATTAGGACATTTCTGTGGTTTGGAATGCCATATCTATATGGAAGGATCTTCCAAAGGAAGCTATATTCCTCAAAAGCTGGGAATATAGCTTCCATCCAAAAAGCTAAGATGCAGGTTTCCATGGAAAATCCCTTTGCATCTTTGATGCCCTTGGTTGAAACCTTAGCCTTCCTCTCCTGCTCTCACCCATCTCTCTCTCCATTGAATCATCCAACTAAAGTGATGTTTGAGAGGGATGGGATCAACAGTGGTCCTGCATGATGGACTGTCTGTATCGATGCTTAGCCCTTTCTAGAACAATCAATATGGATTATGGACCAACTGTTTTCATGCCAATGCCCTTTTTCCTTGCCACTAATGGATGGTTAGGATATTCTGGCCATAGGGATTTAAGAGGGATGGGCAATAAAAGGTAGTCCCCACATAATGGACAACCATCATCAATAATCAAACCTTTTTCTGGCATAATCAGCATTGACCATCCAATCTCCTAGCCATTGGTTATCATCATTATCATCATCACCAAAGCCTTGTCCCAACTAGTTGCTGACGGCTTTACGAAAACTCTTCTAACAAAGAATGTGGCATAGAGGGCAATCAATCAGTAGGGAGGCCAATCAGAACTGTACATTTCCTATTGCAAGATCTATTATTTTAAAATATATGGTAATTGGACCAGTTTCTGTAAATTAAACCTGGATGTTTAAGATTGTGGGTGTGAGGATTTCACATATGGCATTGGCATTTTGAAACTCTGTTGTTTGCATCGCCTGCCATAGAAACCTTTCTGGGAAAAAAAGAGAGTACAATTTTGATTGTTTTGAATTATCATCTGCATGCCATGTGTATAATAGATTACTAACATAGTAACACTGTTGTTACACATTTGACCATCTGCTGAACAATTTTGATTGTTTCCACCAGAACCTGAGCATTATCGAGGGCCCGAGCTTAAAGTTGCTATCATTGGAGCTGGGCTGGCTGGCATGTCTACTGCAGTGGAGCTTTTGGATCAAGGCCACGAGGTTTGGCTCAGATTTTCTTTAGAATGGTTCTTCTTCTTAGGTCGATCTTATGCATATCCTTTATGTTTGTGTGCTACTGTAGTTTGAGGTATTTAGGCCCGCGGATCATGCTTGTTCCCTTGAGTTTTGAGTCATCATTATTGGTTTCTGCCAGAAAGAATAAAATTTTTGATTGCAAGTATATTCCGCTGATTATTCTAAATGGGCAAAGTACCCCTGCTAACACATATTGAGTTCCAAATCTCCATGGAGTCTTTTGTGACAAGGAACCCTTTTTTTTTTTTTGAAAATACAAATTTTCAAACAGTGCACAGCATAGATTTGTATCTACTATAAATTTTTAGTTGTAATCGTAACAGAACTTTTACTTGGAAAATGTGAGATTACATGTGTAATGCCATTATATTATCCATCATGATGCCATTATGATATAGAAATATTAGATTTGTAAAACTGATGAAGTATACTTCCAATTCCACAAATCCTATTTTCGGAGCTTGCAGATTGTAGTTCTGAATACCATTGTTGGATTTGTACCTGTAACTGTACCTGTGACTCTATCAATGCCACCTGCCTTCTATACATGTCAGTCATGGAATTTGGCATTGCTGACATGGCTGTAGGATAAGCATTCTATTCATCATAGAAGTTCCTTATTAGCTTCTTGTTCATTGTGTTAGAGCAGAAATGGTTCTGTACCTCTGTTGGATTAGTTCCAGATAGCCTTTCCCTTGGATAAATCTCTCCTCACACATTTCCATGCTTAATATAATTATGAAACTGATCAAGGTGATTTTGTTTTCTGTTGTGCAGGTTGATATTTACGATTCACGGTCTTTCATTGGTGGAAAAGTGGGCTCCTTTGTAGATAAGCATGGGAATCACATCGAGATGGGACTTCATGTCTTATTCGGTTGCTACAGAAACCTTTTTCGCCTGATGAAAAAGGTGTAATCCCCATCCTTTGTCATAAAACTCATAATCTCTGGACCCAGAAATGTGAACCATCTCCAGTTAGTTGAGGCATATTGATGGGTTAATTGACATTGCAGTAATTATTTTAATGCAATTAGTAGCAGTCCTTGTGTTTACTTGCTCTCAATTTGAATTGCCTATCCTGAGATATTGATGGGTTAATTGACATTGTAATAAATTCTTTAAAAGAGCAGTCGAGAAACCATTTTCTCTTGGGAACAACCATGTGGCTGTTTTTGTCATTTCTGTATTGAAGTTTCAGTTGGTAGTTAAGCTGTAATTTCCATTTAAGCAGCAAATATAACAAGACACTTTACAAGCCTCCTCTGGAACTTCTTCAGATTCTTCCTATAGGGGCCCGCTCGAGTGGTACTGTTACCACCAGGTGATGATGTGGTTATTTCAAACACACGGCTTTATGACAGTTTTTTCAAGCAGAGATGCTCCTTGGTGTTGCTGGCCAAATGGGTACTCAAAACTTCAATGTGGCTGATTTTCATTCTCTGGATTGCTTTGATTTTTCTCTATCCTAGGACTGATTTATTTATTTATTTATTTTTTTCTTTTTTTTTTTTTTTTTTTTTTTTTTTTAAGAAAGGAGAACTATCCTAGTTCACTATAGGAATCCTATTTATGCTGTCCTAATTTTGCATGTAACTGTAATAAAATATGATGTTTCTATTGTTGATGGAAAATACTCCACTAATCATGAACTGAACATTCTTTCTGTGGCCTTGTCTCCACTGAAAATGTAGGCTGTTGGCACTTGGCACTTTTCTCCAACAGTCACTTACAGAACAACCAATTCACTCGATCGGTTATCTTCCTGGCTAATCTCCCACTGTCTGAATTGTATGTCTCAAACTCAAGTGTGTTCCTAGCAAGTCTTTAAACATGTTTTATTTTTGTGCTGCACACTGAAGCATTTGCTGATCATTGATTTGCACTGTGCAGCAGGCCTATTTGTGTAATGTCAGTTGTTTCATTTACTTTGGGTTGGCATCTGTAGAGTCTATATAGGGATTTGGGCTGCACAATTAAGCACAGGCCAATTATCAATCAAGTACAGCGGGCATATCTGTAATGTCATCTGTTGTGGTTGCTTTGAGTGGGCTCCAAGGTGCAATCCAATTAGCATATGCTGCATTTCAGCATCTCTTTATATTGGTTCTCTAATTCAGCTATCTTTTCTATTGATATCTTCAAGGCAAAATTTTCCACTAAAAACATCTCACTATTGTATTTTGGGGTTATTTTTCCACTGTAAATCTGTTGGTGCATCTGTCATGAATATATTTGGGCTGACATAACCTGAGTTCTTGCTTATCTTTGTGCTTGCAGTTGGTTGATTTCGTTTTGGGCTTCTAAGAATTCTACTCCTTGCTTATCTAAAGCATATAATTGTGCCATGCATTGTTTCTTACAAGTCCTATTATTGTTATGGACTATGGAATAGTCACCGGGCTGCTGTCAGTTTGGTCATTTGTTTTGAAATTAAGAAAGATATAAGTTAAGTTGTTTGTTAACATGCTTAATCAGGTGAACATCATATGATGTACAAGCAACCTGGTAATGATGGGCAATGTTCAAAACTCGAAGTTGACTCAGAACTTGGTCTTTCAGTTTCTGAGTTCCACTTAATTGAGTCATTGAAGAACTGATGGAATTTTTATGAATTGCAAGATTCAAAAATCAACTTGTTCATTTCTTTTTTTTGGTAAGATTGGAGTTTTATGAGCTCATTGCAGTACATGAGTCCTAATGTGACCAGGATCCAAGACTCAAGTAGGTGTAGGGGGCAATGGAATTGTCCATGTTCTTTGTTTTTTTTTTTTTTCGTTGATGAAGTATATTAAACAACATGATTTAGGTCTTCATCAAGTTGCTGATACAGTTACATCTGTTGCCAGGTTATTGTCATTTTACAGGAATATTTTAGACCAATGAAATTTCAATATGACTGAAATGGACAGACAGCCAAAGGAAGTAGAAGAGTCCGAAGTGGAAGATGCTTCAAATGTGACTAAAATGGAAGGACAACTGGAGGAAGAAGAAGATGCTTCACATGTGACTAGAATGGAAGAACAACAGGAGGAATCATGTAATTCTTCAGGCTATATGTTAGCATAAGTGCTTTTAGTTCTTAACTTCTAACATCTTGATTTATGTTGAAATTTAAGCTTTCAATCCAATGAGAATAAAGCCTGGTGGGTCATTGCAAGACCAAATTGTGTACAATGTGGGCAATATAGTTGATGACTGCCCTCAGTTTGAAAATAGTACAAAAGGTTGTTTGGATTTTCCAATAGGTGCCTAACAATGAAGAGATGGGATGAGATTAGTGCATTGTTTGGCAAGTCAGGGTACTTTTTTCTTATTTCAGCTTTTGTTTCCAATCAAAGTATTGTATTTCAGATATTGTTTCCAATCAAAGGATGTTGCTGAACTTCCTTTGGTCGCTACAAGTAAAGAAAGCCAAGGAAAGGTAACGCATTCAAGTTGAAAAGGAAAAGCTGATTGTGAAGCACTTGGTTCTTTTTATTGGCATTGTTTTTTTTAGAGTTTTTCTTATGGTTATGATTTCCGTGCGCTTTTCAGATGAGTTTTCCACTCTTTTCTTTTTCTTTTTTTTTTTTAGTGTTTTTCTTATGCTTATCATTTTTGTGCGCTTTTCAGATTAGTTCACACTACAAAAAAAGGCGGTTTTACTGGTGCAATTTTTACCGGCGGCCATCTATAACTGCCGGTGATAATGAGAATCACCGGCAGCCGTCCAAAAACGCCCCTGATTTTAGTATGTGGCCACCGGTTAATATTGGTTATTTAAAAAAAAAAAAAAAAAGAAGAAGCGCCATTGGTTTTTCATTTCTGCGCCGATTGGTTTTTCATTTCCCTTTCTTTTCCTCTTTTGTAGCTCTCCTTTCTCATCTCTCCCTCCCATCTCGTGCGCTTCTCCCATCTTGGATTTGGACTTTCCCATCTCCCATCTTATCTCCAAATCTCATTCTCTCTTATTTCTCTTCCTTTCTTCTCATTCTCAGGTTCTTAGATCAGATCTAGAGCTATCAACGGTGAAGAGAATAGAAGAAATCTGAGGAGGCACTTGAAGGTACTCTCTTTCTCTCTATTTTCCTCTTTTGATGGCCAGAAATTGGGCAGCAGCCATGGCAGCGGCAGCCATGTTCGCTGCTGTCCATGGCCCCCTACATGTTTGAAGAAATGCTTCACCCAATGTTATCGATTGGCAAAGCTAAGGGAGGAAAATGTTTTTAGATCTTATATAGGAACTTTTGAGAGCATGTTAAAAATCTCTTTTCTTTTCTTTTTTCTTTTTCAATTCTCTTTATAAAACATCATATCCTTTCGTGGGTTTTTTTTTTTTTTTTTTTTTTTTTTTTTTTTCTGCCTTATTCCCTCAGGAGCTGTTTGGGTTGAGGGCATTTGGGTCAGGGATTCTTTGCATCCATGGATTTTCAAATATCCCTCGTTTATTTATTTATTTATTTTTGAGGACTTTTCAAATTCATGGAATTCCTAAATCCAACACCCCCATAAATCCATGGGTTTGGGGCAAATTCAAATCCCCAAAATGAGAGGCTTGCTTAAAGCAAATCCGTTGCAGGACATGCTATGACATGGCCACAAATACTACCAAATCCTAGTTAATAGTAATTATGCACGCCTCAGTCCAACTAGTGGGGACTCGGGCCAAAAACCTCCTTATAGAATGGGCTGCCTCTGATTCGATTCTTAAGGGCTGTAATTTTCTTTTCTTAGGCCTGTAACCTGGTTTCTGCCATCTCGGCAGAGCCTTTTCTTTTTCCTTTTTCTTTTTCTAATGAATCGTTGCTTTTTAAAAAAAATAGTAATTTTGTATTAGAGATATTGATCTCTAATACATAACTACTTTTAGCATGTACTCATTATGCATAACCAGTGTTCGAAATATCGGTATCTCATATGTATCGCATTGGGACTACATATACGTTATCGTTATCGCATACGGATATATCGTTTATCGCATAATGTATCGCACTTTTTAGGCGTGGGAAACATTGGGGAAATGGTTGAATTTTTCAATGAAACTTCATGGATTGTTAAAAGATTAATACACACTTTTAAATCATAACATCTCAAAAAAAAGGTGCACATAATAAATTTTCTTTGTATAGGGTTCTAAGTCATGCGATGTTTAATTGAACTAATGCAATTGTATTTAAATTGAATGTATAACATTTATAAATGTATGGAAGACATGTATGAAAACACAACCAATTTATTGAAAAGCAAAAGAAATAAAAGTGGATAAATATACATATAAATGATAGGGACGTTGTGGCCTATACCGTTTTCATGCGCTAGAAACTTAGATAGGTCCCACCGTGATGTTTGTGAGAAATCCATCCTACCCATTTGTTTTGTGAGCTCATTTTAGGACATGGTACCAAAAATGAGCCGATCAAATACTCAAGTGTGCTAAAACGTGAAAATTGAATGTACACAATTGAAATATTCGTGAGGCCATAAAGTTTTGAATCAGGTATATTTGTCTTCTCAGTTCATCTCGAGGAATGATGTTATAAATCGTATGGATGGCATTTAAACATCAACTGTTGACCAGTGAGGTTTTAACGGTAGAATTTCCCTACCCACCTTTTCCTTTAGTGCGGCCCACTCGAGTCTCGAACTTGCTCACTTTTGGTCCCAAGTTCTAAAATGAGCTCACAAAAAGGATGGATGGGGTGGATTTCTTACAAACATTATGGTGGGCACCTAGGTTTCAAAAATGCGAAATTTCTGCCAAAGGCTTTCCCAGAAATCGCAAGTGGATCGCTTGTGTACCACACATCACCTTGGTGTGTTGACATCAACAAGTTTTGTGGGTCCCATCATGAGGTATATTTTATATCCAAATCGCCCGATTTGGCAAGCTAGTCGTAACACTTGAGCCAAAAATAAGTCGATCCCATTATCAAGTGGTCCACACTGCAAAACGTAGTGGAGGATTGAACGTCTACCATTGAAACCATTTTGGGGTCACAAAAGTTTTGGATCAATATGATATTTTTTTTTCCCTCTTGATCCAGGTATGCCTTATGAACAAATTGAATGGAAAATAAATGTTACGTGGTTCCTACAAACATTTTAATGGCGAGAGTCATTGTTCCTCACGCTATTTGTGGTGTGGTCCACTTGAGCTTTGGATATGACTTATTTTTAGATTAGGGTCATGATCTAAAATGATCTCGCCAATAGATGAAGGAGTGGATATAATAATACATCATTATGTGCCCGTGTAACTTTGATCTCATTTGAACCATTTGTATTAACTCTGGAGCGTCGGCTGCTTCTTACCACATCACCTATGTGGTACATCAATCATGTCGTGGGGTCCACCTTGTTGTATATATATTTTATCCAAGCCGTCCATTTATTTTTTCATATAATTTAAGAATATTATTCCAAAAACTAAGTGATTTAAATCTTGGGTGGACCACACCAGAAAAATTAAGCGAATCCATATCATTTAATGGTAAGTGTTCATTAATAACTATTTGATGTGGTGCGGTCCACCTGATATTTTAATGTGTTTTATTTTGGGCATGACATTATAAAATGGGCTATAAAAACGAATGAGCGGCTGGATCTACAACATATCATCAACATGGTCCCTATGTGCGTGGTTAGTTTCTCATGTAGCACCAATCCACCAAGTGCATTTACGGGTGCATTTTATTTTATGCACCTAGTAAAAACCGTGGGATCCACCGTGATTTATATATTTTATCGACTCCTTCAATCCATTTTAACAGATAATTTTTGGGCTTGATCCAAAAATTGAAGCACATTTAAAGCTCAAATGGATCGCACTATGAAGATGTCAATTGAACATATACCATTGAAAAATTCCTCAGAGGGGCCACCTCCTTAAGTTTTGGATCAAGCTTATATTTATGTTTTCCCTTCATCCTTATTTTTGTGATCTAATGAATCAGGGATTGGATGACAAATAAACATCAATTTTGGGGCCTGGAAAGCTTTCAACGGTTGAAATCATTATTCCCACTGTTTCATATGAAGGTCCACTTGATTTGGATATGCTTCAAATTTGGGATCAACCCTCTTAAATGATCTATAAAAATGGGCGGTTGGAGTGAGTGCGTGGATAAACCACATACATTCACATTACGGAGTTTCATCGATTTAAAGCGTACGAGTAACTCAAAAACAATTACGCATCACATCGGATTTCTAAAGGATTTCAATGGAGGAAGCCGCATTTCGAAAGACGGAAGAGGGTTCCTAGATTCCGAACCCTAAAAATCTCAAATCCTGTCTTTATACTTTCTTCTGTGAATCTCGGTTGCGAAAATCCCTTTGCCGAAATCTTCGTTTTGATGCTAAATCTCCGTTGATTCAAAGAAAAATCTAAGGGAATCGAAATTACCGTTGATGGAGTGGCCATCAAATTCAACCTCCGATCATGCAATCTGAGTCTCGAGCGTAAAATCCTCCCTCCATCTTTTCCTCTATGTTTTTTTTTTTTTTGGTTGGTAATTACGAAAACGGATCCAACGATGAGTGATGGTATCGATGATATCGATCATAATGGGGCGATATCCTACTATATATCGTGCGATATCGTCGATAATATCGGCCGATATCTGGAGTTGGGATTCTTTGGTATCTTCCGGAGGTTATCGCGAGTATATCGTCTCGTAGTGGTGCGATACCGATAATATCAGCCGATAGTATCGATATTTGAAACACTGTGCATAACTACATAGTTACTGTTAACTAAGATGATATGAACCCATTTTTAGGCATCTACCAAATAGGGCCTGAAGATTTTATGGATAGGATCTTACAATCTAAAAGAGTATTGGGTCTTATCACATCTTCATCGGGTCTCATAATATCAATGATCTGGATCAATGAACCATGGGCTCCACTTGTACGAAGTGGCTGCTGGAACAATATTGATGGACCGTGGATCAGAATACTGATAATTGGTATGGCGACACTGAACTAGAACGTCTTGTTGCATCTATTTATATTAGTTGGGCTTGTGTTCATCACATTGTGGCTGCGGTTTTGCATTTGGGTTTTGTGATGTTGGTTTTCGGGTTTTTGGAAGCAATGTTTCTATTCCTTGGGACTTATTTTTCCTTTTTGATTAACTGATTTTCTGCTCATATCTCATTCTTTTCAACAATTTGAGGTAATGTTCAAATAGCTACTGAGGAGGCCAAACTGACATTGAGCAGATTAGAGTGGCTTGTTCTTATCTTTCAGGAAAAAAAAGTGGGTTGTTTTTTGAGAGGAAACAAGTGATGCTTCCTTTTAACTTATCAACTTTATCTGAACAAATGTTGCAAATTTTTCTTGAGGTTTTCTCTTTGTTATCCCTCTGCTTTGATTCTATTCAATTCCTCACCTATATCCCTTCTTTCAAGTTATACCATATGATTGTTGTGTTCCAAGAAATCTTGATTGACTTCTATTATTGAACAACAGCTTGGGGGCTGGGAATTCCAGTAATGCTGTTACTATTAATGCACACAGCTGCATAGTCGAGGAAATTCAAAATTGGTCCGCTCATTACTGGCCCTATCTTGTGAATAGATTTTGTGATCCTATTAACTATGGTAAGCATTTTCAATACTATTTATTGTGCACTCTCCTTTAATTAACACATTTTTCCCTTGTACTATTGCAGGTTTCCAGTGGGACTAGTTTTTATGATACATATACCCTTCTAAACTTGTCATGTGATCAGGTGATTACTCATCTCTCTCTTCTCCTTAATTGTCCAATGAACCGCTGATTAGATGAGACACTTGGTCGATTGTAGAAATTCTTAAGGAAAAAAGAAGAGTGGGAGGGAGGGTTTAACCGAGGATATGGTCCATGAACAGCAGGAAAAAAAAAAGTATTTAGGATTTTGCTTCTTTGTAGTTGGGCTCTCGGCACAGTCCTTGGTGATATGATCCAGACCACCACATTTGAAGCAACCTCTGCCTGTGTCCAGAGTACAAAATTAGTGACATTACGCAAACTCCTTTCCTTAAGTGAATTTTATTTAGCTAACTTGGGAAAAGGAAATGTTCAATTTCAATGACGAAAAAAAGTCAAACGGCAAGTAGAGGCAATGGATCATCTTTTCACTGGAGCATAATTTCTGGTGGTTCAGGTTGTTTTGAGGTTGTACAAGTACAGGCAACTTGTACTGCAAAGGAACTACATGAAATTCCTGGTAGTTTTCACTTGTCCTTTGCATTGTGACAAAAAAATCAGTTTGTTTGACTATCACGTAGGCCACATGTACAAAAAAAAGGATGGTATAGAGAGAGTTTGCAAGTTTTTTAAGATTGTCCATTTGTTTTCTTACATGTGTCCTATGATTAAACAACCTGATTTTTTGGCCAAATTATCTGCTGCCAGGTAGTTCCCACCTGATACACGATTCGGATGTCTAATTAACATGGGAAGGTGGCACTTGTCGATGCACGTGGAGGGGCATGCTTGTGGAGCTATATATCTCTTTGGAGAAATGCAACAAGAAAGGGTTAAAGAGGATGAATATAGAAAATAAGATGTGTCAGGTAATCTATTTATGATTCTTGCTGTTTGATTATGGAATGCTATGGTCTATCCTCATGGTGGCCTGTCAGAAGGATGGTGTAGGTCCCTAGTTCAAACCTGAAACTTCGGACTTGATGTTCAGCAGGTCATGTTTTATACCCACTCTGCCCATCCATTGCACTAGCTAATGTTAGGACATGAACCAAAAGTTGTTTGCTAGAAGATATCTTCCGTGATTTTGAGAAAATGGCAAACAATATGTTTGCTAGAAGATACTCTAGTTGTGGATGTCTTCCTGCAAGGTACCTTGGAAGAAGAATTTTGACATGAAATAGCTTGTGGAAAGGCAGAAACTGTTGACAACCCATGTTGCCTTTACTTCTCAAGATAGTGAACCTATAGGCAATTCCTGCTCGTATTAATCAAAAGCAAAGTGTTGATCCCATTGTTCAGAAGGTAATATTTCTCATCCATTGTCATGTACATTTGAGCAAACCAGTTTTCATCTAATTTCTGGGAATTCGTTTTTTTGTTTTTTTCATTGAATTTTACAGTTATTCTAAGGATAAATTAGTACATCTGATTTTTTTTTTTCTCTCCTCGGTTATGTATATCTGAGGTTTGAGTACTTTTTTTTTTTGTTAGCTTCATAGTACACCCAACTGTCAGTTCACAGTTCACTGTTAGCCACCCCCACTAGGGATCGATACCAAGACCTCAATGTTGAAACGAGGTATCTTTCACTCAGTCTACCACTTGAGCTATGGATCAGGGTGTGAGGTTTGAGTACTTCAGAACTGTCAAAAAGAACAGAGCCGACATTGAACAGTTGCGGTTTTAGTGTCAATATTGGTATGCATTGCTTAAATTTCACTACCTTTCCCCCCCTCACATACAGCTGCAGACTCATGTTACTTGTTGATTTTGAATCTAAGTCTGATAAGGGTTTCGAGACAAATCAATTTCTTCTACAGCATGAGTTAGATATCCACTGGTTCAAATGAATCACAAATGAAATTATGATTTGCTTGGCATTTTTCTTAGTTGTCAAAGAAAAAAATCACATTTGATTGAGAATTCAGAATCGACTCTGCAATGGATTCCAATTCAACTAAATCAGGAAAATGTTTATAACCTTTTATAACTCCAAAAACACCCTAATGAATTAAAAAAGAAGAAGAAAAGCAACTAATGCTCTGAGGCAATGAGAGTTGCAAGATTGCCTAAAAATCTTAGAACTTCCTCTCCTAGTGATGGGATTAGTTCACTCTAACATGAAAAGTCCCATTTTGTTAAAAAATTGTTATTCTTAAAAACAGTATAATGGGACAGTCACACTCTAAAATCCAAAAGCATTGTAATTTGCAAGTCATAATTCTTTGGTAGAGTGAAATTTGGTGCAAGAAACACCCTCTAAAGCAAGTGCAGAATTTTGTAGACAATATGCTGATAATTAATATGCTGGCAAGGTTGATGTCTATGGATCTGAGTGATCTCAACTTGGAGATATTGGTTTCTTTAACTGTCAGTCATAATCAGCAAATGAAATACAAGAAAAGGAAAAAGGAAATTGCAAATGTGTTCACTTCTCATATTTTGTCTGAATGATCTTCGAGTTTCCTAAGCTAATGCAGGAATCTCTTGCTGAAGTTATGCTTGGTGTACTACTTGTCTACCCACGTGCATAGAGCTTGCAACTCATACACCTTGTCAATGTCCGTAAAGGAACATGTACCTTAATTGGTCATGTTGAGGTGGTGAGAAGGGGTATGAAGGCTTGTTTTCTTTCCAAGGATTGGGCCTTAGGCAGGATCAGTAGGCGAAAAAGGGTTTGTTAGTGCAACCGACCCCAAATAGCTGGGAGAAGGCTATGATGATGATGAGGATATTAGATGTTTGAGTCTGATTCAGAATGTTATGTTTATTTCTATATGTTAAGGTATCTCACAATATCATATCATATTACTTAAGTTTTCAAACAAGAGCAAACTGATGTAGTGCAAATTTCACAAAACATGAAGTAAACCTGGAATGAATCAGCTAAATGAACAAGTGAAAGTTCTCCACTAGCCTTGAATTTGATGAAGACATGTTCTGATAGCTTCTCCTTGCTCATGGGTAGTTCCATGGCTTTTGATGCCTATTGACTTGTAACTTCAACTGCTCTGTTATGCCAAAGGCAAGACACTTTTGGGTTGAGTGTCCATAGACATCCATGTAAAATTGACATCCACCGTTTAAATGAATATTTTTCTGGTGCTGTTGGGTGCATGTTATGGACACATGGCCACAAGTTTTTTAGTAACAAGTCCTTGGTTTTTTTTTTTTTTTGTTGCTATTATTCATATAATATTTCTAGCCTTGTGGATCTAATGTATGGACCTGTCAGTTGATCAAGTTTTGAGTCTGACAGATTATTTCTGCATTTGGCATTGAGACACGAGTTCTGAGCCTAAGTTACATATCATTATGGTTTGTTTTAGCATCAAACAGTGTGAGAACCCAAAATTTTCTTGCAGGCTGATTCTGTTGGATCTGGTAGCACAGATGGAGGATTACGGTATTGGGCTGAACACTGCTTCATATAATCTGGTGCTCAAGGCAATGTGCCAGGCTGGGGAGAGCGAGGCCGCTGAGAAGTTGCTCAATCAGTAAGTAGGCCACTATTTCATTTCTCCTTTTCCATCGCATGTGTTTTATCTGCAACCCAAGTCGATTGGGTAAGCTGCAATCAATTGGATAAGTGGCATGCAAGTCCGCTTTTTCTCTCCAATCTTTCCCCTCGTTTGAGTTGGTATTTGGTTATGGTTTGGTTTGGGTCTGCGTGTATTTATAGACAATTGATGAATATCGACCTTTCCTAATTTCATTTCTTACCTAAGAGTGTGTTTGGTTGTATCAATATTTAACAAGTATATAAATACAAAGGATTTGTGTAATCCTTTTCAAGGTGGGGTTTCATTTAACAGTGTATTTCTTTATTAAAAACGTGTTTGATTTCCCACCAACATTGATTCACATGCTGAATTCTATTTGGTAGATCAGGATGGGATAATGCACTGTGGGACACAAAACTCCCTCATATCTACACCGTTGAGGGTTTTTTGTTGCACTGATACTGCATTAATTGCTGTTGTTGGCACTTCGTAATTCTAAACTGATTTATAACGTAACTCTCATTCAAACGAGCCTTGAATTGCATGCATAACTAGCCATTCATGATTTTGGAATTTTAGGAGTAGGTGTTTGCTTTTTTTTTTCCTCCTGCTTTTCCTCGTCTCAATCTGTAAATTTTCTGTCCATTATGTAACCTTTCATTCTCAGGATGCCTGTAAATGGGGCTGGTTGTAAATGATTTACAGGTTGTGTTTGAATGCTAATTTAAGCCCTTAAAGGTCTTCTGTTCTAGAAGATTCAGCCTAGCAGAATTTTTAATTGTTTCTTTTCTCTTCTTTTACATTGTTAGACATTGACCAATATTCACCGGGGTCTGGATTACATACCTTGTTCAGAATTTTAATTTTCAATTTCATAAGGTTTTCTGCAGAATTTTAATTTTCAATTTATAGCTTTTGTTTCTTTGACAGAGGTCTTGATTACATAAATTCAAGTATGATACACAGAAAATGGCCGGTGGTTTTTGGGACTTTTAGGGGCGGTTTTGGTCACCTGTAAAGCCTATTTTTCTTGTAGTGTCACCACTGTTTTTCTTGTGTGTGTGTGTGGCACTCTTTTTTCAACTGACACAAATAAACAGGATGGTCAGTATGGTTCTGCTGATTACAGATAATTTCTTCTTCTTCTTCTTCTTCTTTTTTTTTTTTTTTTTTTTTTTTTTTTTGGGTTTTACTAGAGTTGGATATGATGACTGATATGTTTACTTTAATGGGTGTTAGAGAAGATTTTCAATATGAGGTGATTGATTCTGTTTATTTCTTTGTTGGTGTTTTAGTAGTAGAAATTCTGTTTAGGCTTTCTGTTTTATGTGTGCCTTTCTATTTTGCATGTGGGAACTATTAGAATTTGATTCAAGGCTGAGCATTTTGTGGGATTGAGCTTATTTTCAATACCGGACTGTGAACATCTCTGACTAGAGTTGGATATGATGACTGATATGTTTGCTTTAATGGGTGTTAGAGAAGATTTTCAATATGAGGTGATTGATTCTGTTTATTTCTTTGTTGGTGTTTTAGTAGGAGAATTTCTGTTTTATGTGTGCCTTTCTATTTTGCATGTGGGAACTATTAGAATTTGATTCAAGGCTGAGCATTTTGTGGGATTGAGCTTATTTTCAATACCGGACTGTGAACATCTCTGACTAGAGTTGGATATGATGACTGATATGTTTGCTTTAATGGGTGTTAGAGAAGATTTTCAATATGAGGTGATTGATTCTGTTTATTTCTTTGTTGGTGTTTTAGTAGGAGAATTTCTGTTTAGGCTTTCTGTTTTACGTGTGCCTTTCTATTTTGCATGTGGGAACTATTAGAATTTGATTCAAGGCTGAGCATTTTGTGGGATTGAGCTTATTTTCAATACCGGACTGTGAACATCTCTGTGCTTCTCTCATTTGATTCAGCAGAATTTCATTCTGATATATATATATATATATATATATATATATATATATATATATATATATATATATATATATATATATAAAATTTTTTTTGCTATCTTTTAACTGCATTTGGTAGAATTTGATCCCAGTCCCCTATGTTTGACTAGACTCTGATTTCTGCATTTCTTCTCTCATTTATTTATTTGCTTAATTTTTTAATTATTATGTGATTTTTTCCCATTTCTTGTGGGTTTGGCAAATTTCTTTTTAGGCTGAATTTCTTGTGTCCTTTTCACCTAGCTTTGAAGTTAAAAGATGGTCTATGACTACTATGCATCTGATCAGTGGACTCTCCAAGAGAACCGTCGAGCATTTTCAAGGATTTTGTAAGTTTTCTTTCCTTCTTTATGTTCCGATGTTGATATATTCTCCATCTGGTAAAGTTGATTGTTTCAACTTTTTGGAGTCTTTGAGTTTCCAGTTTTGGATTTGGGAGGCCATTGTTCTTCGGAAATTCTTTTTGCTTGATGATACCAAGCGAGCCTTTCTTCTTGTTTGTCTATTTATGCAGTGATTATTTGTTAATATAAGACTTTGGTTTCAAGTTCCTTGATGATTTGGTTTAAGAAAAAGTCCATTATATTAGAAGAATGAGCCTTGTCAAGGAGATTTGCATGAAAGCAGTTTAAGAGCATCTTCACAGCATTGTGTGCGCAAAATCTGAACCATTATCACACAGGCACAGTGACACAAGAATTAGGCCAGTCACTTCATTAGAGGGTGCGAAAACATGAACAGTTAAAAAGTTGGTCAGCTGTTCACTTTCAGCATAGCTGTGTGGTTCACCAGATGATTTGTAAATGAGAAGGTCCGCTGCCCTATGGCTTGGATCATGTTTCTTGTTTTCCATTATTTTATTTTTATCTGTAGATACACTTAATGAAAGAATTCTCACCTCTCATTTATTTTGTTAAACCAGGTGTTGAGGAGTATCGAGTTGGGTTTATCTGCACTGCGTGGTAAAAGGGGCCCTGCTTATGATCGTATCGCGTTGAATGCGGGAATGGTGGACCACTTGCTGGGGTGCGGTGGTGCAGAGGATGTAATTTCAGCATTGGATAGAGCAAAAGAAGCCATTGATAATGGTTAGGCTTTAAACAGGCTCATGAACAATGTAAAGAACTCTCACAAGGTCATCTAACCATCTCTCTCATAGAAATGTTCCCCCTCTTTTTATTATTTTGTTCTTTGTTGTTTGTTTATGAGAATGTCGGCGTTATAAGAGAAACTTCACAGGTCATCTAACCATCTCTCTCATAGAAGTTGTCAGTTTATACAGGTGGAGCCCATGTTCCCGTGATATGAGCTGTTGGTTTGATGGCCTGCTATTATGGATCATGACCCATGAAATCTCCTCAATACGGTGATTCGGATGTTTCAATTTCTAGGCTGTAAAATAGACGGCGATGATTTTTTATTTATTTTTAATGTATTCGTGCAATTGTAAACTTAATTGTTATAAATATATATAATTTTTATTATAATGTTGTACTATATTTGTTCAATATTAAATTTTAATTGTATATAATATTCTTTGGTTTTTAAATATAAAAGCAAATGTACGGCTTTTATTGGCCATTTGTAAATAATGAAAAATACGTCCCAAAAATTCTGACCGTTATCAACATTAAGAACGGTTTAAAACCGTTCCTAAGAGTCGGTTATTAAAATCTGAAACGGTACTCGATACGGTATTGAACCGTTCCAGAGTTTTTGCGACACCTCTTTTAGGAACGGTTTAAAACCGTTCCTAAATCCCTTAGGAACGGTTTTAAACCGTTCCTAAATGGCATTTTTGGTGTATTGACTATACAATCTGAGCTCTGAAATAGCTTATAGCAAATAGGCTAATGAAATACTATACAATCTAGTCTAAAAAGCATCAAGATACTACTAACAACATATCACTCATGTTTTTTTTTTTTTTTTTTTTCTCTTAATTGCAATCTATTTAAATTGTCTTTAATGGTAACACATGCTTCATAAATAAGCAGTTTATTGTTTTAAAATGCAGACGAGTTTGGGAATCCTCCTTTGTTGGAGGTTGTCAAGGCCAGGCATGATAAAGTTGCAACTCTCCTTGTAAAAAAATGGTGCAATTTTGAACTTGGAAGATGCCAGAAGCTATCTTTATAAAGTTGTAATGGAGTGCAATGTCAACCTTTTGAAATGGTGTTGATCCAAACTCAAAAAATTACGATGAACGGATGCCTCTACATGTTGCAGCTGCAGAAGGTTTGCACCTTATGACAAATATTGTGATCTAGTTTCCTTGGATAGATTTATACCTCTACAAACAACATGTTTTCCAAGTCTCATCAATTTGATCAGACAATATGCACTAACAATGGCCCAAAGGTAGGATGCTGTTGCAATTTTACAACTAGTAAACTATATATGCTATTAGTGTCTACAGATAACAACTTTGAATTCAATTCTTGGCTTTTGTGAGTATGCTGTGACTGGAAAAGATGCTGACACTGTAAGTCTTTTGATCATTGAAAGGTGTCCTCGATCCGAAGGATAAAAAGCCCCAACTTATCATACTTGTGTGTTCTTGAAGAATTGGTAATTAACCTTGGCGGTACACCAAACAAATATATTCCTTTATTAGAGGAATTGCTAAAAAATTCCCTTTAAGATGGCATTTTATTGTTTGAACACTTCTGATTTTGCTGAAGCAATGGCAGTTTCTTATCATATTGTACCCAATGGATTTTAATGTATGGTTGCATGTATCTTCTTTCATACCCTGCATATGGTGTCATTTGCTGTGATATTGTTGGCTTAGAGAAACTAAGCACTGGGATGGTTCCTCCATGTGGGTGCTTTGCACATGACCTTTTCTATGTGTCGATGTTTGCTTGCCTTGAAATTGCCTCTCCATGACCTTTTTTATGAATTCCTAGGTGAGAATTTGGGGTAGAAATATTGCTTCTTCTGTCAAAGACTTGGTTACAAATCCTTTCTTAAAAAGCTAGGTAGTTCATATGAACTTAGAATCTTTGTTTTTATGAAAGAATTTTTATTTTCTTTTTAGTTGAAGTCATCAGCCCGATCTTTTTAATTGGTTTGATTATCAGAATCCCCTCAAATGGAGTTCAAAATAGCAACATATTAAGTATGTCCCTTTCTTAGTTTTTGTCATGTCATAGTTTAAGTACATGAACTATAATTTGTAATGAATTCCCGCCTGTTGAGTTTTCTCTTTGATAGAGTGAAGAAGAAGAGAGTGGATTTCATTTTCCGTTGTTCTTTATACTTGGAAGTTGTGTTTAATATTGCTCAAGTCATTAGGGTATAACCCATGTATGGAGGATTTCATGTTTTCATGCTCGGGCCGCCAACCAAAAACAGAGTTCTCAACCTATGGCTGGTCATGATGTGAGCTTTTGTGCTATTTGGATGGCAAAGAACCATCAATTCCACAAAACAATTGTTAACATTTTTTATAGTTGTTGTTCTTGTTGTTATTGGGGCATGTTGATGAATAGTTTTGATTGTTTTTTCATTTTTGATAGTTAAATTCTTCATCACATACCATTAATATCATAACTTTTAAGTCAGGAAAATGACTAGAAATTCTTTTTTTTTTTCTTTGTTAAAATTGTCTGATATGTTTTTAATTGTTGTGTTTCAAATGATTGCAGGGGAAAGGAAGTGCATTTTGTGCTGGTGGTGATGTTCTAAATATGGTCCATTTCGTAATCACCAGTAGATGTCTCTTTTCTACCCGACAAGATATAATACATTGCAATAGATTTTTTTTGGTGATATTAAGTCAACGTACCGAATGTTTTATGAAACTCAATTTTGGATCTTTGTTTGATGATTTTTACTCAATTGATATGGACTATTTTCATTTTTTGGAGAATTGAGCATTGTTAATGATAATTGTAATGCTTGGTTTTTTAATTAATCAAATCATGGGAGCTAATGATTCAGGATGTTTGTCAGGCAGGCTAAATCTATATTTAGTCTCAGTTTTGTCTCAGTTACCTAAACTGAGACTACAACTCCCGTGGCTAAAGGCTTTAGCCTCAGTTGTTGAGAACCGAGGTTAAAAATAGATTTAGCTTCAATTGGAGGCAACCGAGGCTAAAATTTGGATTTAGTCTCAGTTAGAAACAATGGAGGCTAAAATTTTGATTTAGCCTCATTTCGAGAAAACTGAAGCTAAAAACGTTCTTTTAGCTTCACTTGAAGAACCGAGGTGAAAAGTCATTGTAGCTTCGGTTGCTAAACTGAGGCTAAAGCCTTTGGCCATGGGGGTTTCAACCTCGGTTTGGATAATTGAGGCAAAACTGAGGCTAAAGGCTTTAGCCTCAGTTTTAAAACCTTTTTAGCCACAGTTTTGAACCGAGGCTAAATCCCCCTTTTCTTGTAGTGACTTGTGATTAGTTTCCTTGGGAAACAAGGAATTCTTGTAGGATTAGGAGACCAATTTCGCAAGATCAATAAATGTGAGTGTTTCAGCCCATAGCTAACCATAGACAACTTGTGTTCCAACATTGAGGTCTCGGGTTTGATCCCAGCTTACCTATCAGAAAAGGAGGAACTAGAAATGCTAGCTGCTGGAGTTTCATAGTTAATTAATTGTTGTTCTCTCACTTTAAGCTTGAGAGTTATCTCAGTTTCTCAGCAACAGAAGTTTTCCGCAGATTTGCTGAAAGTGCTAGTTTTCCCACTGAAACACTCATGAAGAATTGACATTTTTGAGGCTTTGCATTGTCCGATTGCTGAGTTGCTTGCAATGTTTGTGAGCTGGTTATCCTGCAACCATTTCAATCGTCGCTTAGTTCTCTGCAGCCGGTTGCATCATGGATCCGTCACAAGGGGGCAGAGATTCACTACATGGGTTGTTTCGTAACATTTTATTATGCCATCAACTTATTTATTTATTTATTCTGAAACTTAACAGCTTTTGAACATCTTTCTCGAGTAATCTTATCATCATCATCATATGCACGTGGGGCGTTTATTGCCTCAGCCAATCCTACATGAATGATAGTTCATGTCACGTAATCTAAGTCCAAAAGTCAACTTAGTATATTCCTACTTCAATTTCTGATACTTAACATCAGTAATAGAGATTCTATCATCACCATTGTTTAATGTTATCTATTCGGCATTTGGTTTGGTCTGTTAATTGAAAGATCCTTCCTATAGAAGGATTGCTACCAAAATTCGTAACTGATCCTCTTCCAATCTTTTCAGGTGAATGTTACAACCGATCACCGAATAGTCTATGGTGCTGATTTGACAGCGTTCCTTCAGACCTTTGCGAAGATTATTCAGAACCCAGAGAGCCTAACATTGTAGACAGACGTGGGTATTATGATGATGATCTTGTGGCTGTCATTTTCATTGTGGGAAGGAATGCTTGATGAAGATATACTTATGCACAAACGGAAAGCGGCTGCTGAGGACATTGGTTTTGCAGTAGAGTAGGAAATTCCAAATGTCTTATTTTCTTATTACCTTGTTTGAGGGCCCAAATTATCAGATGTGTTTTCCAGAAAAACTTGACAGTTCCAAGCAAATAGTTTATTTCCAGCTTACTATGAGAAGGGAAAATATTTCCAGTAAGAAATAGAGGTGACCTGTTGATTATGGGAAAAAAACCATAGACAATGTCCCATATCCTGTCTCATGTGGTTTACTTTACACAAATTGTCAAGAAGACACTGAAGCTTACTGTGTTGAACTTGTAAGCTTTTCTAGTTTCTTTACCACACTTTTGACACGCCTCTTGATTTAGTGGCCATTTGACTTTCACCTCAGTACATGCTTTTTGGTTTCGTAGAACCATCTGCCATTCATTTGGGGCAGCTCAGAAAACAGAAATGGTCATTTCCCAGTTTTTTTCCTCCGAAATTGCAAGTGATGTGGGATGCCTTTTTCTTTTCTTTTTCTTCTGTTTTTCTTTTTATTTTTATTTTTTAAAAGAGATTTACTAAAGTCTCCTTGGAATAGAGCTGTACAGGAGTCGAACCGAGTTGAGCTTGGCACAGCTCGGCTTGGGTCAGCCAATAGCTAACCCCAGCTCGAACTTGACTTGGCTCAGTCCTCGAGCCTGTCTTGCTAGCTCGGCTTGGTTTGGTTCGGTCAGCAGCCCGGGCCAGTTCGAGCTAGTTTGAGCTTATTCGGCATTTTCTCAAACAGGTAGAATGCATCTTCAATTTCTCATAGAATGTAAAACGGTAATAATATTTTACAGGTATTTCATCATACACCTAGAGAGCAGCATCAAAATCAAACACCCGGGTGAGCAACATCAAAATCAAACAGCCGACATATCCATTCCTTCCTCGCGAACACTTCGTTAGGTCATTTCATCAAACAATCGGCAAGTAGTATTCATATCAAAATAACCGAGTCACCAAGCTGATTCGATCCGAGTTGGTTCAAGTTGAGGTTCAATCTGAGTTGAGTCAAGTTTGGGCAAGCTCGAAGAGCTCCAAAAACCCACTTGACTTGGTCTGAATCCAATTTCAAGAGTTGAGCTTTTCCGAGTCGAATCAAGCGAGCTGACCAAGCTAACTCGACTCATGTACAGCTCTACCTTGGAACCTAGACATTGACGATGAGAAGGACAGAATTTCGTCTCTAAGGTGGACAATCATGTTGTTGACCTTAGGGTCTCTTTAGTAATTACCTGTTTGGAATTTCTTTCCCCATAGGATTCATGTTTTTCCCCGTTTTGATTGGAAGAAAGGTTGTTACATGCTCAGGATTGAGTTAGATGTGACTACATGGAATCTTAAGATTAGGCGTCTCTGTAATGTCATTTATCATATCAAGATATGGTATCAAGTTTTATTAAAGAAAAGTGGCCTTGTAGATTGATCCTTTTTAAATTAGAAGGTTAATGGACACAAGGATATGAAATCAAGGATTGTTACACGCTGCTTAGCAAGGGTGGATATTCATAATTGAGTTCCCTATCTGACCTAATTTTATTTATAAAATCCGGAATTGCTCTTTGCCCAAGCTCGCTGATGCCACTGACCAATCATTGCCTTCTCCACATGGCCTGGAGGAATTCGAGAGATCAGTAGGGGGACTTACTACAATCTGTGATTTCCTGATTTGTGTTCTAGTATCCGACTGTTGGGCCGTTTATTGTATTTTATCTTATTCTATTTTATCCATGAGTCGAAGATTCGTGGGGAAGACAATGAATAAAAGAAAAATTCTTACAAATGGATCGTTTGAATGATGATCAAGCATCAATGTACTTGCTCACAAACAAGCATCTATGTATTTGCTCACAAAAAAGGAGACCGACTCTCATTGTAGCCCAGTCCTTAGTTGTATAGAAGGCCTTAACCATCCCATCAGTTTGCTTTAAGCTTCGAAGCCAGCAAGAAAAGCTTTGAAGCTAGCAAGCAGTAGGCTGAGAGAGTAGTTGCGGAGATCGACTCGAGTGGTCTTACTTTTAAATAGAAAAGTATCTTTTAAATTTGAGAAATTTCGGACTGTACGACCCATTTATGGTCCATTTCCGAAATGAAGCCCACCTCATTTTACCTTCCAAGAATAAGCCCCACTGTACGGACGCCTTCCCAAAGTTCGAAAATGCCCCTGCTTTTCCTTCCGCAAGAGGATCGGCCGCAGACGCTCCTCCAACTATGAGTTGTACGAACGGTTCAAAAGATATCAAAGTTACATGGCCCTACAGTTATGTATTTATTAAATCCACAACTTTCATCCATATTTCGAGATCATTTCGGAGCATTATCGAAAAAAAAATCATACCCAAAGATCAACTGGACCACACCACAAAGAGCAGCGGGAAAATTGATTTTCACCGTTAAAAATTTTATAAGGCCCACCACAACATTTATTTTCCATCCAATCTATTCATAAGGTCATAAGGTCACAAAGACATAGATGAAGAGGAAAAACAAAGTTCATAATGATCCAAAACTTCTGCGACCCCTAAAAGGGTTTCAATGGTAGAGGTTCAATCCTCCACTGCCTTTTACAGTGTGGCCCACTTGATAGCTAAATCTGTCTTATTTTTTGTCTCAAGACTTAATACGAGTTCCCCAAATAGATGGACGGTTTGGATATAACACATACTTCATAAAAGGACCCACAAAGGCAGTGGGGATTACAACATGGAAAAAAAAGAAGCCTGGAACCTATGGCTACGAATTATAACAGTAGCCATAACGAAAGCCCATGCTTTTTTGCTATGTCCTTTGCTATGCATCGAAGGCCTTTCAATATATACTTCGGATGTATAGAATGTCTTTCAATATGATTGAAAAAGGTCAAGAACTGTCCAACGAGTTTGCATAAAAAAATCCATCAATCCAACAATGTATATATAAGTATATAAAAAAAATTTTCCCTTTTTTTTTTTTTTCATTTCTTTCTTTATTAATTTAACAAGAATATCTTCTAAACAAAAATTAATTACTTGACGTACCGTATATGATTTTGGGGTAGGAGAAGCTACTTTAGCCAACTAACCTTGTTATTTTCCAAGATTCCATCAGGTCGATGGTTGAAAATCCATTTCATTTACTTCGCGGACAATTTCAATCAGTTTGCGGTCAATTTCATTTATTTCATTTACTTCGAAATCAATTCCATGCATTTCACGGTCAATCCCGGTGATTCCCCTTCACTTCACGGTCAATTCCATGCATTTCACGGTCAATTCCCTTCACTTCATGGTCATTTCCATGCATTTCACGATCAATTCGCTTCACTTCAGTGTCATTTCATGGTCATTTCCGGTGATTCTATTTAGATTCACGGTCATTGCCATGCACTTCACGGTCAATTGCCTTCCCTTCATGGTCATTTCCACGCATTTCACGACCAATACGCTTCAATTTAGGGTCATTTTCATGCATTTCACGGTCATTCCCGGCGATTCCATATTCATTCACGGTCAATTCGACGCACTTCATAGTCAATTCACTTCACTTCATGACCATTTCCACGCACTTCGTGGTCAATTCTCTTAACTTCACCGTCATTTCCATGCATTTCACAGTCATTCCCGGTGATTCCGTGTTCATTCACGGTCAATTCAACGCACTTCATGGTCAATTCACTTCACTTCATGGCCATTTCCACGCACTTCGCGGTCAATTCACTTCACTTCACCGTCATTTTCATGCATTTCACGGTCATTCTTGACGATTCTGTGTTCATTTACGGTCAATTCGACACACTTCACAATCAATTCGCTTCACTTCACGGCCATTTCCACGCACTTCGCGGTCGATTCACTTAACTTCACCGTCATTTCCATGCATTTCACGGTCATTCCCGGCGATTCCGTGTTCATTCACAGTCAATTCGACGCACTTCATGGTCAATTCACTTCACTTCACGGCCATTTCCACACACTTCGCGGTCAATTCACTTAACTTCACCGTCATTTCCATGCATTTCACAGTCATTCCCGACGATTCCGTGTTCATTCACGGTCAATTCAATGCACTTCACGGTCAATTCGCTTCACTTCACGGCCATTTCCACGCACTTCGCGGTCAATTCACTTCACTTCACTGTCATTTCCATGCATTTCACGGTTATTCCCGGCGATTTCGTGTTCATTCACGGTCAATTTGACGCACTTCACAGTCAATTCACTTCACTTCACGGCCATTTCCACGCACTTCGCGGTCAATTCACTTAACTTCACCGTCATTTCCATGCATTTCACGGTCGTTCCCGGCGATTTCCTGTTCATTCACGGTCAATTCGATGCACTTCACGGTCAATTCACTCACTTCATGGCCATTTCCACGCACTTCGCGGTCAATTCGCTTCACTTCATGGTCATTTCTATGCATTTCACGGTCATTCCGGCAATTCCGTGTTGATTCACGGTCAATTCCACGCACTTCACGGTCAATTCCCTTCACTTCACGGTCATTTCCATGCATTTCACGGTCAATTCGCTTCACTTCACGGTCATTTCCATACATTTCACGGTCATTCCGGCATTTGCTTCACTTCACGGTCTTTTTCATGCATTTCACGGTCATTTCCGGCAATTCACGACTAATTGATTCACTTCACCATCATTTCATGCATTTCATTTCCACGCATTTCACGGTCAATTCCTCACTTCACGGGTCATTTCACGCATTTCACGGTTAATTTCGCTTTCACTTCATGGTCATTTCATGCATTTCATGGTCATTTCACTTCACGGTCATTCCATGCATTTCACGATTTCCAGAATTCTGTTGATTCCACGGTCATTTCCACGCATTTCACGGTTAATTCCCTTCACTTCACGGTCATTTCCACGCATTTCACGATCAATTCGCTTCACTTCACGGCCATTTCCATGCATTTCATGGTCATTCCCGGCGATTCCGTGTTAATTCACAGTCAATTCCTTTCACTTCATGGTCATTTCCACGCATTTCACGATCAATTGAAATTGTCCGCAAAGTGAAGCGAATTGACCGTGAAATGCGTGGAAATGATCGTGAATCAACACGGAATTGCCGGGAATGACCATGAAATGCATCGAAATGATCGTGAAGTGAAGCGAATTGACCGTGAAATGCATGGAAATGACCGTGAAGTGAAAGGAATTGACCATGAAATGCATGGAAATGACCGTGAATCAACACAGAATTGCCGGGAATGACCGTGAAATACATGTAAATGACCGTGAAGTGAAGTGAATTGACCGTGAAATGCATGGAAATGACCGTGAAGTGAAGGGAATTGACGTGAAATGCATGGAAATGACCGGGAATCAAAACGGAATCATCGGGATTGACCATGAAATGCATGAAAATGACCGTGAAGTGAAGCGAATTGACCGTGAAATGCATGGAAATGACCGTGAAGTGAAGGGAATTGACCGTGAAATGCATGGAAATGACCGTGAATCAAAACAGAATCACCGGGATTGACCATGAAATGCATGAAAATGACCGTGAAGTGAAGCGAATTGACCGTGAAATGCATGGAAATGACCGTGAAGTGAAGGGAATTGACCGTGAAATGCATGGAAATGACCATGAATCAAAACGGAATCGCTGGGATTGACCGTGAAATGCATGGAAATAACCATGAATTGAAGTAAATTGACTGTGAAATGCATGGAAATGACTGTGAAGTGAAGGGAATTGATTGTGAAATGCATGGAAATGACCGTGAATCAAAACGTGAATCGTGGAAATCGTGAATTGAAATTGACCGTGAAATGCATGGAAATGACCGTGAAGTGTAAATTGACCGGGAAATGCATGAAATGAATGGAAATGATCGTGAAGTGAAGGGAATTGACCGTGAAATGTATGGAAATGACCGTGAATGAATGGAAATGACCATGATCGCCAGATTGACCGCTGAAATGCATGGAAATGCATGGAATTGATCGCGAAGTAACTGAAATGAATGAAATTAACCGCAAACTGATTGAAATTGATCGCAAAGTGAATGAAATGGATTTTCGACCATAGACCTGATGGAATCTTGAAAAATAACTAAGTTAGTTGGCTAAAGTAGCTTCTCCTACCCCAAAATCATATAGGGTACGTCAAGTAACTAATTTTGGTTTAGAAGATTTCTTGTTAAATGAAGAAAGAAAGAAATGAAAAAAGGAGAGAAATTTTTTTTTCTATGCTTATATATATACATTTTTATATAAATATGTATTAGAGAAAATTGTAGGTAGAATAAAGTTCTCCATGTAAAAAAATAAAAATAAAAAATAAAAAAAAATTCGTAGAGCTATGGCTACGGTTATAATCCGTAGCTATTGGTTAAATCACCATCGATACATATTGGATACACTTCGATATGTATCAAAAATTGCAGGAGTTTTGAGGCAAACTCGCTGGACAGTTTTAGACCTTTTTCGATTAATCGAAAGACCTTCGATACATATGGAAAGACATATTGAAAGACCTTCGATACATATAAAAGGACATATCGAAATGGTAGGGGCTACGGCTATGGCTACGGCTATAATCCGTAGCTATAGAAAACACTGTAGCCTTAAGTTCCTGGTTTATTTATTATTATTATTATTATTTTATTTTATTTTTTGCTATTGTAATCCCATCGCTTTTTGTGGGTCCTATTATGAGGTATGTGTTATATCCAAACTGTCTATCTATTTGGCGAACTCGTATTAAGGCTTGAGATGAAAAATGTCACGCCCCAAATCCAGAAATCGGATTCATTGGAATCCCGATCACCGAATCCGGTGCCGACAGCCTCCGTTGTACCCCATTCTCGGCTCCTGGCATCTATACGCCAGATTCCGATCCTGGGATCCTACAAGGAGGATTTTCTAATGTACATTTAACTCATAATAAACATAACCACCAGTATACCCAAACATAAAGACAACATTATCATCACATATCCACTAATATAATCATTTGAGTACAATGCTGAAAGGAAATACATAAATAAAAAATCAAGCTCCAGAAGACCGCCGCACGTTCCAAGCTCAACACTACTGCAACCTAACATCACCTGCACGCATCTATCGTGCATAAGCTTATAGAAAGCTTAGAGGGTGGTATAAGTGTGTGCACAAGGTAAGTGCCAAGTATTCAACGCAATGTCATAATCATACAATGTTGAAATAGGCGCAAGGTCATGAATCATACATTATCAGAGTAAGCGAAAATACTGATAAGTCCATGAGTCAAGCAATATCAAAATACGCAAATGAGGAGTCATAAAGAGTCAAATATCAGATGCTGTATCTAAACCATATAAATACATAAATACAGGTAACCCAAAATGTCATATGCCTCGAATGTAATGTAATATGCGGTGTGAATGGAATGGTCATGCTAGAGTGTGAAGTTGGGATGATAGTACGTAGTATCGCAGGTTATGGGGTCCATCACAAGGGACTTCTATCCAAACTAGTCCCATACCTAAATTTAGATAGTCAGACTCAATGTGGTAAACTCCTGATCTCAGGTTAGTCGCGTGGCCCAACCGAAATCCTGGCCATTGCGAAAGTTCACATAATAAATAGCTACGCACCACCAGCCCAAGTGGATAGTAAATGAATGAATGAATGTGTAACATCTCGGATTTTTGCCAACCTGGAATTAGACGTCCTTAGGCAATGGGTCGCTCCTAACACCTTATTAACTTGTCAGAACTCAATCCCAAAGTCTAGAATCGCTTTTTAACTCTTTTCCTTCACAAATCTCACCTTGCACCACCTCGTTCTTTAAATCTTTCTATGTACTTTTACATTAGACACAAATCTTATAGTTTAGGTGATAAAGAACAATACTCAAACTCATTTCTACTGTAAATAATACATACATAAACAAAATGGGCTTTTGACCATTAACCATATGGAATCATTGACGAATAGGTTATTTAAAAACATCAGCCTCTCCTGCCCTGGGACCTTCTTCTGTTGTAATTAGGGCGTGATTTAGTTAAGTATTAATTACTTGGATCACTTTATATACAAACTACAAACACCCAAGTACCACCTCAGACAGAAATCTTATAGGACTAAATCCTTTAGAAATTAGACAAAGTTAACTAAGTGCTAAACCAGATCACATACGAAATCCGTACTAATCACTTTAAATTCGATCTGCAAGACCCAAAACTTGTAGAATCAGTGACGCTAGGTTACCCGCTCTCGAGAGCATCACGAAAATCTGTATCAGATCTGGACTGCACGTCGGAAGTCCGATTAATGCGAAGTTAAACGGTTAGGACCGCCTTGCTGGGCTTGACAACCATTTCGGAAATCAAATCCAGATAGTGTCCCAGTGCTATTCGCTTAAGCCAGGAGTGAAGAGTGTGAGAAACATGAAAGTAATTAGAAATAAATTCTAAATTTAAGTAATCTAAGACTTGTCGCTTGTGGGCTTGATATAAGCAATCAGACCGTTGGAATCTGACCCAATTACACCCTCGGATCAGGGAAAATTTCATACACAGGTCAGTGTAATTGTGGCCCTGATCGAGTTCCGGTGACCGTTGAACTGAAACTGGTCCGCCACGTGTGATCTGGTAACCCGATTGGAATAAAACCTTAACTCGACCTAGATCCAAGGTTAGTGAGCTTAAGTATGACCTTTGGCTCAAGGGGGGCTCCAGAAATGCTCCGTTGAGCTGAAACAGATTCCCTTTGGACAAAACCTAAGTATACCTTGACCCTAGGTCTATTTTGAAGAGTTTTGGGCCTATATAAGGACATTAAACCCTCTCTCATTCTCACCATACGAATTTGAGAAAACCTAGGAGAGAGAAGAGAGAAAAGAGAGAGAAAGTGTGAGAGAAGTGAGAGATTCTTTCTGATGCTCTACCCTGCTATCCTACATGATTAATCATCACGATCTAATCATTTTTCTGGCGATTCCGGCTTCGTTCGTAGGTAAGAAAACCTAACCTTAAGCTGTTTTAGAGTTTCCAAGAGCATAGGTGATGGAATTGCTGACCTATTTCATGATTCAGGTTGTCGTTGTGTCGTAGGCAAAGGTGTTGGGTTCAAACTGGTTTCGGTTCAAGTTTATCGACAAAAGGTGTGGACTTTAGATGTATAGGTTATGGTTTTCAATGCTTTCAATGACAGATAATGATAAATTCATGATTTGAGTGTGATTGTACATGTACAAACTAGTGTTCGTTTTGCGTTTCGATTGCGTATACAAATTATGGTATATTGTGAATTCTGTATAATTGTAGAAAATACTGTATACATATAATTTTAAAAGTATGTTAGCCATGGTTAATTACTGTATGAACATGCTATATATATGTATAATACTCATTCGATGAAAGGATTCGTCCTAATACATGTTTTTGCTATTATACGTTAGTATGTTAAAAGAGTGTATTCTAAGTGTTTGTGTGAATGACCGAATGAGTATAAAATTCGCATTCATGCTCGCCATGACTAATTATCATGGATATATGATTGTTGTATAGGCGATACCCCTTTGACGAAAGGATTTTCCCTAAATCATGCCACGACCAATATACACTATATATGTTAAAATATGTAGCCCAAGTGTTTGTGGAAATGACTGAATGAATATGGAACTTGGATTCCTACTTGCCATGACTATTCGTCGTGGGTGCACGCATGTTATAAATGGGGCAGCTCCCTAGTGAAAGGATTTGGCCTAATACCTATGTGATCAACATACGTCATGTATGTTGATGTATGTAGTTTAAAGTGTTTGTTGAAATGTCTGAATGAGTGGTAGTTAGTAAATTGTAATGTATAAGGGTGTTGAGATAGGATTCTCAACTACCTTAGTGATGTGTATGATTTCCTTCATGTAAGTGTTTAGTTTAATCACTTACTGGTTTATGAAACGTATGTGTTTGGATTTCCTGTTTGCATTGTGTTTTATAACATGCTTGTTCATATGTTGAATTACTTGTTTATTTAATTCTGCTCTGACTACTTCACATGTTTAAGTTGTATTCCATAAAATCCGTGAAGGGTGATGGGGGAGTGGTGTAACGATTCTGTGCAACAGCCCTGGCAGCCCTAAGCGGACAATATTGGATATTTGATTGTATGATTTGAAATCTTGATCCATTACTGCTTTAACTGTTCCGTAATTGAATGTGATTGGGGCTATTGTATAGTCTAGGCAATCGGTAATGGGATTGAATTCGTGGCTGAGATTCATTCGCCACGTGAGATGTGTTCGACGAACCCGAGTCGTACTTCGGTTGGCGATAGTGGTTGGCCACGCGAAGTGCTTATGCACTTCATGTCGTTCAACTTGTCCTGCGCTCGAGCTAGCTGAGCTCGTTAAGTAACCCGATCTGCCTAATGTATGTTCACCATGTTTGGATGCTACTGCTTGAACCTAAGGTACCGAACTTACCAGTGCAACCCCGTTAACCTTGATACCTCGATCCGCTAAGACTCATGAGCCGGGCATGGTGGTATGGGACATCGTGGTCGAGCTGTCGGCCTACGCTGGGGCCATGTGCCTCCCCGTAGTGACCAGTGACCAACCAGACTCGTGAGCCGAATATGGTGGTATGGGACACTGTATTCGAGTTGTCAGCCTACACTGCTTTGGTGGGTGATGGGGGAGTGGTGCAACGATTCCGTGTAACAGCCTTGGTAGCCCTGACCGTACTCGGTGTAGTGACCTCGAGCATACTCTGAATCTGCGGAGAGGCGACGAGCCTTCCTATAGTAAACAGAGTATCAACTAGGCCTGTATTGATAAGGTGATGGGGGAGTGGTGCAACGATTCTGTGTAACAGTCCTGATAGCCCTTGCAGCGACCTAGAACCACACTATCGTATGAGATTATCTAGGATTGACGACCCTAGAATGGATCATTGTTTGGTAATGATATAAGGGAAGTACCTTAGTTTCCCAATACTGCTGTATGAAAAGGACTAATAACAACTCGGTAATCATGCTCATCATAGCACTGCATGTGCCTGGAAGATGTGGAGCACTGAGGGATGAACGCATGCCACAGACGTAAGATGGTGTCGCATGAGGGAGTATGTTGGTGAGGGCATGCATCATGACAACATTTCATACTTGCATTAACAAGAGTATTTAGGATTGTTGATTGTACTGCTTTATCATTACTGCTTGACTGTTTTGATAACATGTTAACCTATGCTTTATTATTCCACTGAGTTGATCACTCACTCTCACGTTACGGGACGGTGTTGTACACACCAACTAAACTCTGTTGTAGCTGCAGGTGATGGCGATGCTTATGAGGCGGAGCCGGACTTTTGCGATGATGAGGATGCCTTCTTATATATGTTATAGTCTGGCAGCTTCATTCGAGCCGTGTCTTGATCGACAGGGTTATAGGGTTGCTGATTAGATGCCATTACATTTTTTTTTGTATATTTTGGACCTGCACATGTAATTATTTAACCTAGCAATGTTATCACACTCTGGAGACTCACCATAGTTTATATATTTTATATATCTATCACAGTCTTTCGCTTGCAATTTAACTGTCTTTAGAGTATGATATGCTGTTTTGGTATAATCCCATTCATATTTCAATGCTCTCATCATAATCATCATTATCTATGTTGCATAAGTGATGCGTTGGAACTCGGGAGCTGAACTTTGCTCGACCCCCGATTTTCAGGGTATTACAGAATGAGTATGCATATCCTGCTCAATAAATCCACATATCAGTACAGTTCATCTCTGGAATCATCACCAGAGTTTAGTACACTCCAAATGGCACTGCCGCTTTCCCACCCGCACAGTCCAAGTGAGTGTAAGAAACCTCACTATCCGCCTGGCCAATAGTCTGTCAATACTTATTCGGCACGTCGATAGCGAACCCATTCCTCGATCTGGTCAGACTCAGCCTAGCAATGCCTCCTACACTCGGGTGGGTAAGGCCACACCTCCTCCTAACCGACCACGATATAGTGGGAGACGCGGCCTCCTGGTATTCGGCACTCGGGCGCTCATGTATCCACTCGGTCTCGACGTTGGGGTGTCCTCTAGTACCAAGAGGGTTTTAGGGATTTTCATTCAAGGCCATCTATGCCAGCCCGATGCTAGAACAAATTTTCGGTGCCCCGTCTGGCCATCCACAATATGCCTGTGGAGGCTACGACCCTAATGTGGCTAGGGCGTACAGTAATCATAATGCAAGATGCATGAGTCATAATATCCAGTCATGCATCAATCCTGCGCATACTGTGTGCTCTTGCGAGATAACATCCGCCTATCAGGGAGTCTTATAACAACATGCTCAATGACATCTGCAATGATTAACCACATCTCATAACAAACATGTAGATGATGCATATGGGCATGTATCATGATGCTATGCAGTCACAACTTATAATCGGTATCAATAACCGGCATCGACAATGTGGATATTTAACCAACATTACCCCCGAGGAATGACCCTCATAGATCTTAACATATAGTGGACCCATGACCTCACACAAGGGCCATATATACAACACTATGGGCCTCACTCAAGAGCTTAACACACATCACAATCGGCCTTTCACATGGGCCTAACATAGATCACAATGACCTCTATGCCTGGCCCTCAAATGCACCATAATGGGCCTCATCACATAGACTTCATATTCATCACATTAAGCCTTAAACATGGGTAAATACACACCACAATGAGTCTCAAATATGGGTCGCATATACATCACATTGGGCCTCAAGCACGGGCTGCATATACATCACACAGGTCTCGACAATCGGAATCGACACTCGGAATCGGCCTCAATACTCGGCCTCGACAATCGGAATTGATCAATAATCGGAATCAGCAAATCGGTCACGTCAATCAGAATCGGTAATCGGCCATGACAATTAGGATCGATTGATAATCAGAATCAGCAAATTGATCACAAAAATTGAGGTAGATCGATAATCAGAATCGGCAAATCGGCCACGTTGATCGGAATCAACAATCAGTCACGATAATCGAAATCGATTGATAATTAAAATCGGCAAATCAGTTACGCTAATCGGAATCGGCATTCGGCCATGATGATCGGGATTAATCGATAATCAGAATCGACAAATTGGTCACAACAATCGGGATAGATCAATAATCAAAATCGGTAAATCGGTCACGTTAATCAGAATCGGCAATCGGTCATGACAGTCCGAATCGATCGATAATCAAAATTGGTAAATCGATCACGTCAATCAGAGTCGATCGATAATTAGAATCTGTAAATTAGTCACGTCAATTGGAATCGACCGAACAATCAGCCTAAGGAAAGGTCACAATGTGGACATTCAACCACCATTACCCATTAATGTGGACATTTAACTGACATCGCTCCCCAAGGAGTGGTCCACATAGGGCCATACGTATAGTGGACCCATAGCCCTACACAAGGGCCTATCATACATTGCTATGAGCCTCACTTATGGGCCACATATGCATCACATTGGGCGACGCCCATGGAACTCGAATACATCATAATGAGCCTCGCCCATAAGCCTTAAATACATCACAATGGGCCTCGCATGTCAAGTGGGCCACATCACATGAGCTGTATTACATGGGCCGCACCAATGGACTTTATGTATATCAAATCGAAACGAGCCAATGGGCCTCATGGATGGGCCACACCAATGGGCCTCATGCACATCAAGTGCGTTGCATAATGGGCCGCACTAATGGGCCTCAAGTATATCAAGTGGGCCTCATCACATAAGCCTCACATGCATCACATTAGTCCTCACACAAGACCATATATATCATCATAATAGTCCCCATATACGGGCCGCATGTACATTACAATGGACCATATCCCATGGGCCTCTCATACATAACATCAGGCCTTGCCATCTAGGTCGAAAATACATCACAATGGGCCACAACCCATGGGCCTTAATACACATTGGGTGGGCCCTACACATGGGCCTAATATACATCACAAGTGGGCCTTGCACATGGGCCTCATACACAACAAGTTGGGCCTATCAATGGGCCCTAGGGAGAGTGACAATACAGACATTTAACCAACATTAATCTTACAATGTGGACGTCAAACCAACATTGCTTACAAGACATGGTCTGCCATAAACATCATTACATAACTAAGGTGGAATCACATATTGCAAAGGGCTTTATATACATCCCATTGGGCCTCGACCCATGGGTCTTAGATACATCAAATGGGCCGCATAACATGGGCCTTGTATATGTCAAGGTGGTCCTCAACAATGGGCCACAAATACATCAAGATGGGCCTAATCACATGGGTCTCATACATAGCCAGTGGGCCGAGCAAATGGGCCGAGTCAAATGGGTCGACTCGAATGGGCCGAATCAGTCATCTGTCAATATAGATCATTATAAAGCATTAAATAAATGAATAAATAGATAAAATGAATCATATCAAAAAAATAATAATAATAAAATGAATCATATCCAAAGATCATCTGGACCATACTACAACTAACAGCGGTGATATTAATTTCCCACAAATTCCAGTGGGTCCACCACAACTTTTAATTTCCATCCAGACTATTCCCATGGTCACAGGACTTGGGGAGAAACAAATATCATATTGATCCAAAGCTTTGTAACACAAAGGGAGTTTCAATGGTAGGCATTCACTCCACTATTTTCTGTAGTGTGGTCCACCTGACAACTGGATCTGTCTCATTTTTAGTCTTAAGCCTTAAGACGGGCTTTCAAGATGGTTGGATGGTTTAGATGCAACACATGCATCATGGAGTGGGTCCCACCGTCCAGGGGTGGACAGTGTGAATGAGACACATAGGCCAAGGTGGGGTTTCCACCGTCCACAGCTGTGGACGGTGTTATTAAAACACATACATCAATGTAGGCTCCACCGTCCACAGTCGTGGACGATGTGAATAAAACACATAATTCATGGTGGGTTCCATGTGGGGCCCATCGCAATGTCTATTTGCAATCCAACCCGTTAATAGGATCACACGGGCCTGAATAAAAAGGAGAAATAAATTTCATATTAATCCAAAACTTCTGTAATACCCAAACAGGGTTACAATGGCTGACGTTCAATCCCGCTGTTTCCTATGATGTGGGCCACCTGAGTATCATATAAGGCTGATTTTTGAAGGTGACCCATTTTTAAACGGGACCCATCAAATGCATGGGGCTGATTTTCAACACACATCATGGTGGGGCCTGTGGTGGGGCCCACCTCCTTCCAGTGTCAGCAGAGATGCTGGCAGCAACAGCATCAGCACTGTTTTGTTTTATTTTTTTTATTTTTTTTATATGGGGCCCACAATAGGACGATCCCATCCATCTGTTGTGTGTGCCACGTAGTGGAGGGGTCAGTCCAAGTTTCAGATGCATAAAAATTTCAAGTGGGCCCCAATACGTACTTTTATATGTTTTAGAATGTCTTCACATGATTTTTGATGGTGTGGCCTACCAGAGAACTGGATTAGCTTCATTTTTTGGCTCAACGCCTAAAATGAGGTGGGGAACGGAATGGACGGCTTGGATTAAAAACATATATTAAGGTGGGGCCTGCATGAGCAGTCCACCTAAAACCCCTTCTTTTTGGACGTTAGTACACCCACTGTCAGCTCACACTTCACAGTTGCAACATCCAGCGTCCCTGGATGGTGGACAATTGCTTAAAACATACATTTAAGGTGGGCCCCACCTACGGACATGCTGTCCAGGTGGGCCACCCAAATGGTTGGATGATGCGGGTAATACACACATCAAAGTGAGGTCCATTTGATGAACGGTTTGGACATCTCACAACTCATTAAGTGGGCCACACCATCACATATTCACACACAAAATAAATGAAAAAAAGAGAGGGAGAGAGAGAGAGAAGCACCCACCTTTGATCTTCTCGGACTCTTCCTTCCACCGACGCAATCTAGAGCTCTAAGGGGTGGATTTTAAAGGTTAAGATGGACTTTGGATGGTGAGGATGAGAGATAGAAAGTGGGCCATACTAGCTTCTTCCCCATGGAAGCCATGGACGTGGGATGCTCTCATGGAGCTTGGGAGAAAATGTGAGAGAGAGATGAGAGAGATGATGGGAGAGGAGTGATGGGGTGTGTAAGAGATGGGATGGAAAGGTTGACTTTGGAGATGGTGTAGTGTACTTGGGGATGGGATAGGGTACTTGACTTGATGGGTGTACTTTGACAAGTGAAGTGATTGATGTGATGGATTCTCTATGGATTTGCAACACGCGACATTTTCCTCAAACTGAACGTGGGCCCACATCTCTTGGCCTGGGTATCGCCTCGGCTCGCGAGACGCGGCATCGGAACGGCGGCGATGGTGCGGTCGCTAAGGTACAAGTCTTGGGTTGATTCGACTCGGGTTGACGACACGTGAGTCAGGGTCACGCGCAAATACCGGTTAAGGGTCGAAGGTTGCTGGAATTCAACAGGGAAGACCGCGAAAGTTTATAGAACGGTACAGTCTAGGATACGAGTCTTACAAAAAATAAGACAGATCTAGCTATCAAGTGGACCACAACAAAATTTTTAACAGTGAAAATCAATTTTCCCGCTGCTCTTTGTGGTGTGGTCCAGTTGATCTTTGGATATGATTTTTTTTTTATAATGCTCCGAAATGATCTCGAAATATGGATGAACGTTGTGGATATAATAAATACATAACTGTGGGGCCCATGTAACTTTGATATCTTTTGAACTGTTCGTACAACTCGGAGATCAAGGAGCGTCAGCGCTTGTCTTCGAGCACCACCGATCCGCTTGAAGGAAAAAGCAGGGGCATTTTCGACCTTTAGGAAGGCGTCCGTACAGCTGGGGCTTATTCTTGGAAGGTAAAATGAGGTGGGCTTTGTCTCGAAAATGGTCCATAAATGGGTCGTACAGTCAGAAATTTCTCTTTAAAATTTATTCAAAAAAATCTTATCTATAGTCATTTCCATGATAATGTTAGACGACTCTTGCTTCTGACCATTGACCTTAGGCTCATTTTGATGGAAATTAACTTGAAAAATAAACAATGTACAAGTCTTCGGTTGAGTCGACTCGGGTTGATGGCGAGTGACTCAGGGTCACGCGTAAATACTGGTTAAGGGTCGAAGGTTGCCGGAATTCGACCGGAAAGACTGTGGAAGTCTATGGAATGGTACGGTCTAGGATATGGGTCTTACAAAAAATAAGACAGATCTAGCTATCAAGTGGACCACAACAAAATCTTTAACAGTGAAAATCAATTTTCCCGCTACTCTTTGTGGTATGGTCCAGTTGATCTTTAGATATGATTTTTTTTTTATTATAATGCTCCGAAATGATCTCGAAATATGGATGAACATTGTGGATATAATAAATACATAACTGTAGGGCCCATGTAACTTTGATATCTTTTGAACTGTTCGTACAACTCGGAGTTCGAGGAGTGTCAGCGCTCATCTTTGAGCACCACCGATTCGCTTGAAGGAAAAAGCAGGGGCATTTTCGACCTTTGGGAAGGCGTCTCTACAGCTGGGGCTTATTCTTGGAAGGTAAAATGAGGTGGGCTTCTTCTCGAAAATGGGCCATAAATGGGTCGTACAGTCAGAAATTTCTCTTTAAATTTTATTCCAAAAAATCTTATCTATAGTAATTTCCATGATAATGTTAAACGGCTCTTGCTTCTGACCATTGACCTTAGGCTAATTTTGATGGAAATTAACTTGAAAAACAACAATGTACATTTTGACATGAGTTCCTGCTTCATTTGTTTTTTTTTTTTGGTCTTTTTTGTTTTTGTTTCGCATTGATCCATTTCTAGGAAATTTTCATATCCATGCTTAAATGACATCCTACTCAACAGGGTCCATAAAAATCTTGTAATTGATTACACGTTTCTCAAGGGTGAACATGTATGCACAAGATGGAGAAGGGCCCTACTGATATGTGCTACCATGATATGTAGGACCAGAGCTATTCATCAGGCAAGACATCTAGGGAGAACATTCCTTGACCAAAAATCAGCCGTCTGGTCATCTGGTAGGCCACAAGTGCACGGTGAATATTGATAGTCTCCTTTCCGATCATTCCTCTCAGACAAGTGAGGCCTCTCACCTGATTATTAGACCACTGATTTTTGGATCATGGCATTTTTATGATGGGCCATACTAGTGAGTTTTTGGGCTGCCCTTATAAATTTATGAAATGATATATACATCAATCTATACATCAAGGGTGAGGCGGCTAATGTTGACATATTATAAACCGGCTAAAGCTAACATATTATTGGTGTACCTTATTTCTGTCCGTTCATTGAGAAATCAATTAAAGAGAGACACACTTATGCTACTCAAGATGCATAGTGTAAGTGCTATTATGTTTAAAGCATATTTTATACTTGGTTTATCAAATTTCGTCTTGTCAAAACAACTTAGCAAAGTGATCTTCAAGTCAAGCTCATGTTGAAGTTAAGCTCATAATCAAGTTCAAGTAAAGCTCATGATCAAGTTCAAATTAAGCTCATGATCATGTTCAAAGTCATGTTTAAACTCAAGCTTAAGTTGAAGACCAAGCTAGATCTACTGAAAGATTCTAGTAGAAGATCAAGCTCTATTGAAAACTTTATGTTTCTAATCCTATGAAGTTCAGTCCATACAGGTATTTTAAACCATACAAAGACCTTAGGTTTAGGGACTTTCAAAACATATTTAAATTGGGTTTTTATACTTACAAATGACTGAGTTTCGACTAGTCTAAGTTTTGGCTTGACCAGTCTAAGAATTCCTCGACTAGTTCAAGCACCAGCCGAAATGTAACAGATTTTCTATTAAATCTTCGACCAGTGGAATGGACTCCTCAACTAGTCGAAGGACCTCCTTCGACCAGTCGAAGGTTCCTTGACTCGAAGTCCAGCAACTAAAATCAGTTCAGATTTAGCTTACTCAACCAGTCGAAGAGCTTACTCGACTAGTCGAACAGGTCCTTCGACCAATCGAAGATCTGTTAGATCTTATCCTGCTCATAATTGAAAATTTGTTGGAATTGAGTTCGATGCTTAGGCTAGTTGAAGACCCAGTCGAAGGAACAAACTTTTTGCCTATAAATATAGGTTCTTTCTCAATTTGAAAATACAATTCAAGCCTATTAAAGCCCTTATATAAGAGAGAGAGAGAGAGAGAGAGAGAGAGAGAGAGAGAGAGAGAATCCTCATTTATTGTTAAGCTATAAGTGGTATTTAAAAAAAAAATTTATAGCTTTTTTATTAATTCCATCATCTCAAAACTCTGCCATTCTGATTCTAAAAAGAGTGTTTACTCTTATTGAGATTTAAGAAAATTAATGCAAGTAGTCTTTGGTTTAAACTTAATTAAAATCAAATAGAACCCTGTCTTTTCTATTTGACTGAACATTGAACATTCTTCATTCAAGAAAAGCATTCTTTAGCTACAACTTCTTCTACGGCGAAGATAAGTATTTTTATTATTATTTGTATTTGGTTTTTATGAGATAGCCAGAAAATCTCATAGTTGGTTTTTTTGAGATAAGCTAGATAATCTCAGTGAAGGGTTTCTTTATTTGTGATAGCCCGTGATAGCCCATTAAAATCACAATTGTATTAGGTTTTAAAGTGACCTTGTGAAACCCTTATTCATATTAAAAGCCGAGATTATGTGGTTAGTAATCTTTGGAGTGAAGTAGGTGTGGCTGTTTGAGAATAGTTGTTGATACACCGGATCACTGTATTCTTAGTGTTGTGGTAAATGATTTTATTACTTTTGTGGTGAATGGTTGTAATTTCTTTTATGCAAAAGTGGTAAATATTTGTAATAGAATATTTTATTTACTCTTACTCAGTTTGAGATTTCGATTCTTATCATATTCGTGAAATAAGGTTGTCTTGCCTAACTTGTTTGGGTGAAGGTTGTCTTACGAATTAGTTTGAATCAATGTTTCAATACTAGTGCGATTGAGATCTCTGATTTATTTATTTGTTCAACACTTTATTTGATTATTTGGCATAGTCTTATTCACCCTCTATAGGACTTCTTAAGCTCGCCTTTTCAAGTGGTATCAGAGCTAAGTTGCTCATTTTTTTTGGATTAATTTCCTTGAGTTAAAGATCTAGAGCTTTAATTATGTCAAATTTTGATAGTTTATCTATTACCAGGCCACCACCTTTTGATGGCTCTAACTATTCATACTGGAAGGTCAGAATGATGATTTTTCTAAAATCCATAGATGAAAGTGTGTAGCAAGCCATTGTGATTAAATGGAAACCTCCCATGACTGAAGTATTGGCAGTGATGGAACTAAATCTATGAGAGAAACTACATTCTATTTATGGACTGCAGCTTAAAAAAGTGGAAGCAATGCTAATGCTAAAGCCTTAAATGTCATAACTTGCGCTCTATCGCCTGATGAATTCAAAAGAATTATTTTATACGATACAACTATGCAAGCATGAGATATCCTTGAAATAACACATGAAGGAACTTCTATAGTCAAGAAATCAAAAGTTTAAATCCTCACTACTAGATTTGAGGAAATTCGTATGGAAGAAAATAAAACTTTCATGAACTTCTTTATGAAACTAAATGACATAATAAATTCCATGTGGGGTTTAGGAGATGGAATCCCATAAAGCAAAGTTTATGTAAAAATACTGTGATTTCTTCCTGTGAGATTCAATTCTAAAGTTACTACCATTCAAGAATTGAGAGATACTGATCTTATGAAGGTTAAGGAGCTAGTTGGCTCTTTACAAATATATGCATTAAATTTTAAAGTTTCTAAAGCTAAGTCTGTTGCTCTTAAATCTTCTAAATCTATTTCAAAAGAAACTAGTTCTAATTCTGATTTTAAAGAAAAAGAAGATGATATGACAATGTTAGCTAAAAAGTTTTATAGAATTTTCGAAAACAAAAATAGATCGGATTTTAAAAAATCAACTGATAAAAGAAAAGGAAAATCTAATTCTTGAAAATCTAAAACCAAGGACAGTCAATGTTTCAACTGTCATGAATATGGGCATTTGGCTAATAAATGTCTTAAAAAGGATAGGTCAAAAAGAAAGGGCATGATTGCTACTTGGGATGAATCATCTGACTTTGAAAGCACTTCTGAGTCTGATAAATCAGAACAAGAGAATACAAATAAAATGATGCGAAAGCCCTTATGACCATAGACAGAGTCACTTCCTCAAATAGCTGTAATATACTAACTATAAAAATCTTAGGAGTAATCCTGAAAATGAAAATGAAGATGACCTTCAATATGCCTATAATGCCTTACACAGAGAAAGTTGTAAAATTGTTGTCAAACTGAAAATTCAAAAAGAGAAATATGCTAAATTAAAAGAAGAACTTGAAAATACAATTTTAGAAAAATCTCATTTTTCGGATTGTTTTGAAAAAATAATATTTGATTTAAGTTTTATATCTTTCAAATTGCAAAATCTCAAAACTGAAAATGAAAAACTAAAACTTGAAATTTCTTCCCTTTTGAGTTTAAAGGACACTTGGAAATATACCCATGGTGACCAAAAGTTTGAAAATTGTTAACCTCATCTAGAAAATGTGGTGACAAATTTGGTTTGGGTTATATTAAAGGTAACTCTTCAAAATCCAAGGATTCTACTCATATTTTTATAAGAGGAGAATCTTCTAACTCTAAAGGTAAAACTTTAAGAAATTTTAATCATAATGATTTCAAAGACTCAAAACCCTTTCAAGTTTCTAAAAATAATAAAACCATCAGTTATAAATATCAAAAGAATAATATATCTCACTTAGCTGAAAAAATAGTGAACCTACTTAAAGAGCTTTTAAATCCAACTCAAATGTTTGTGGAGTTTATAGAGAAAGGAGAAATCCTAACTCTCAAATGCAGCAAAACTCAAAAGTCACTCTTAAACCTAGAACCGTTATGAAATGGGTTCCAAAAGTTAAGTGTCTTCTAGTCCACACAACTTTCAAAGCCATTAGCCATTCAAAATGGTACCTAGATAGTGGATGCTCAAGACATATGACAGGTGACAATGCGATATTAATGAATATCAAAGAAGTTAATGGCAGATTAGTTATTTTTGGTGATGGAAACAACTGCAAAATAACAGGCCAAGGTACTGTACAACTTCATAACCTTCCTTCCTTTGAAAATGTGCTTTATGTTGAAGGTTTAAAACACAACCTCTTAAGCATATTTCAAATATGTGATAACAAACACAGTGTGAAATTTTATGATCACGGATGTGAGATAATAAATGAGAAGGGTAATGTAATATTAAATGGTCGTAGGACCTATGAAAAATGCTATATTATTGATAACTCTTGCTTATCTAACCATTCATATTACATGGTCCAAACAGACAAGACTGAACTTTGGCATAAATGTCTTGGACATGTTAACTATAGAGATTTATATAAGCTGAGCAAAAGAGATCACTTACGTGGCTTACCCAAGCTGAAAAAGATAGAAAAAGTATACGGCGCATGTCAAATTAGTAAACAAATTGGGAGTAGTCACAAGAAAGTGAACTCCTTAGCCACAGCTAAACCACTAGAAGTAATCCACATGGATCTAGTAGGACCAACTAGAACTGAGAGTAGAGGTGGAAAGAAGTATTTTCTGTTCATTGTTGATGACTGCACCAGATATACTTGGTTAGCCTTTTTAAGAGAGAAATTAGATATTCTTGATGAAGTCAGAAGAATTTTAAAATGTATTCAGACTGAAAAAGAGATATCTGTGATCAAAATTAGAAGTGATCATGGCACAGAATTCAAAATTAACAATTTTGAGTAGTACTGTGATGATCATGGTATATCACATGAGTTCTATGCTCACAAAACACCTTAACAAAATAGAGTTGTTGAGAGAAAAAATAGAGTTTAGAGGAAATGGCTAGTGTAATGTTAAACATCATGAAACTATTAAAACATTTATGGGCTGAAGCTGTTAATATTGCATGTTATATTATAAATCGAATTTATATTAGAAAATCAAAAAATAAAACAGCTTATAAACTATGGTTTAATAAAAAGCCCACTATTAAATATTTTAGGACTTTTGGATGTAAATGCTTCATTTTAAAAGAATGAAAAGATTTGAGAAAATTCGAAGCCAAGAGTGATGAGGAAATCTTTTTAGGCCATGCCCTTAATAGCCATGCTTACCGAGTTCTTAAAAAAAGAACTGGGGTGATTCAGAAATACATAAATGTGGTAATTGATGATAAACAAATCACACACACTCCTGATCTAGATGATGATGAAGTCAATATAATTGATGTACCTGACTCTTCATAAAAATCAGCTGATACTGAATTAAGATCAGTTAAAGACCATCCGACTGATCAAATACTTGGTAACCCTAGTACTGGTGTATAGACAAGAAGACAATTAGAAACTATTTGTAATTATGTCTGTTTCACTTTTCAAATTGAACCTGCCAATGTAAATGAAGTACTTACCGATGAAAGTTGATTAGTTGCCACTCAAGAAGAAGTAAATCAATTTGTCAGAAATGATGTATGGTACTTAGTTTCTAGACCTTCTGATAAACATATAGTTGGAACCAAATGGATTTTTAAGAATATAAGGCTTGACTAGTTGTACAAGGGTACACACAAATAGAAGGTATTAATTACAGTGAAACTTTGCACCGATTGCGCGCCTTAAATTCATAAGATTATTTATTTCAATTACATGTCATAAGAAAATCAAAATATATCAAATAGATGTTAAAAGTGCATTTTTAAACGGTGACTTATATGAAGAAATTTATTTTGAATAACCTAAGGATTTTAAGGACCCCAAATCTCTAAATCATGTATACCATCTTAAAAAGACACTTTATGGGTTGAAACAAGCTCCCAGGGCATGGTACAAAAAATTGACTAAATTTTTACTTAGTCATAACTTCATTATGGGTAGTGTTGATAAAACTTTATTCTTCAATAAATATAACGATCATATTCTAATAGTTCATATCTATGTTGACGATATAATTTATGGATCTATAAATACTAACTTATCCATTGAGTTTGAAATGAGCATGGTTGGTGAACTGAACTATTTTATTGGATTACAAGTTAAGCAACACGAAGATGGTATATTCATATTACAAACCAAATACGTCTTGAACTTGTAAAAATGTTTAGGTTTGAGAATGGAAAGAAGTTTGATACTCCAATGAGTACAGCTCTTAAACTCTCAAAAGATTAATCCGGTAAAAGTATAGACTTCCGTTTATATAAAAGCATGATTGGTAGTATTTTATACTTAACTGCTAGTAGACTTGATATTGCTTTTAATGTTGAAATATGTATAAGATATCAATCTAATCCTAAAGAATCACATTTAATTAATGTTAAACGGATAATCAGATATGTTGCAAGTTTTGCTAATTTAGGACTTTGGTATCCGCATGATACATCCGTACAAATTGCCAGATATTCTGATGTAGACTGGGCTGGAAATATTGATGATAGAAAATCTACCAGTGGTAGATGTTTCTACGTGGGGAACTGTTTAGTTTCATGGCTCAGTAAGAAACAAAACTCTGTATCACTCTCTACTGCTGAAGCTGAATATATTGCAGCTGGTAATGCCAGTACTCAACTTATTTGGACGAAAATAATGTTAGCTGATTATGGCATTGCGCAAGATACAATGACATTATATTGTGATAATTCGCGCACAATTAATATTACAAAAAATCCAATCCAACATTCTTATACAAAACATATCGATATTCGATACCATTATATTCAAGAACTAGTTGAAGATAAGAGTGTAGTTCTAGAATATATTCAAACTGAGAAGCAGCTTGCAGACATACTGACCAAACCACTCGACAGGAATAGATTTTTAAATTTAAAGCATGATATTGGTTTGTGTGTTATTAATTAATTATTTATGCATTTTTTCTGTTTCTTATTTATATTTAATTAAATGCATAAAATAATAATAAAATGATGATAAAATTAAAATTAAAAATGATATAAAAATTCATGTTTTTTTGGGTTTTTCGTCGGGTCGAGGACGTGCTCAACTAGTCGAGCCCTCGACGAGTTGAGCACGTTGCTCGATCAGTAGAGGACCGCGTGGATTCACCCCTAAAAGTGAAAAAATCACTTTTTTTTTAAAAAAATCTCATTTTCACATTCTTCTTAGACTAGCTGGAAACTCTCTCGACGAACCCAATTTTAAATCTTGATTGTAAGTGGTTGTTTTTTTTTATTTCTTTGTAGATTTGAGTTTTTCTTTGTTAGTTAATCTATCATTTGGGGTTTATTCTTTTTTCAAACCCTTATTGGTGTGAGATTTGTGGAAAATCTGATCTATCCACAATTACTTTACTCTCTTTAGTTATTTCTTAATCAATCATTAAATTGAGCATCATACTAAGAGAACGACATCACGTAAAGCTCGCGGTAGCTCGTCATCTAGGCCGACTCCATCTAATGTGAGAACCCTAAGGGGCCTCGAAGAAGATTTGGAGCACTCTAGGGATTTTCGCTCAAGGACATAATTATTGAGTGTAGTGTTAATCTAGCTCACATTGCTCAATTCGAACTTGTCTCCCTTCTTACAAATATCAGATGAGAAGGCATATTTGGTTGGGGAGGAACGACTTACCGTTCCATAGCGTAAGCAATGTACGCATCAATTTGTGATGTGTCTCTCAAAAACCTTACTTTTACAATTAAATTTATAGAAGACACATTCACTGTAAATCGCTATCTTATCTCAGCATTAACTGAGATTGCCGTTGTAGAGGATGGAATTCCTCTTGAAAATTTAACTAATAAAATGACTCATACTGAACGGCTAGCAATTACGCATAAACTATATCAGTTTAATGTGAAATGACAATCCAATAATGCGCTTCATTCCAACCAGATGCTCCCTAAATATCGAGTCCCGCATCACATCTTTACATCAAATGTCTATCCTAGGTCTGGGAATAAGTCGGAACTTCCTTCATGACCCGTGTCCTTTATTTGGTTGTGTCTGGTATACAAATTTGTCTTCCTTCTCTTATTTACTTCTCATTATCAAGTTTTGTCTTCATCCTGGTCATGGTTCTATTCCATTTGCCTATCTCATGATGTGTATTGCATTACATTGTAATGTCCAAATTCCCCCATCCAAGGTATTGGAATCTGTTTTACCATTTAACAATACCAATCTAAATAAGATGAATTTGGAATATCTTCTTGGTCAACGTAATGACGAAGAAGGGGAAGAAGCTCCTGCACCACCAGAAAACACGTCTATGGATGATATCTTTGCTGAACTCGACGAGTCAGATGATCCAGATTTTCAACCTTCTTAGGTTGATGATCGACTTAAATCACTGGAAGAGAAGGTCACAACATTACAGGTTTCTCAAGATATCCTGGCACAAATTCAGAAATCATCTATGTAAGTATATGAAAAGTACTTCCACCGTATTGCGAGGAGTTTGCATCAGATGGATCCCCCCATGCCTGCTCCTTCCTCTGGATCTAACTGAGTTCTTTTTATTTCACTTTTATTTTTATAGGGTTGTATAACTATAATTTTACTTGGTTTTCTTGATAACTCTTTTTAACTCTGCTTAAATGCATATTCCCTGTGACAATCTAATGCGCTACTTCTTATGGTTTTCTACATATTTCTGTGATCATTCATATGCTTTTACTTGATAGTTACTATCCTTCTTCTCTTGTCAACTTGTGACAAAAAAGGGGGAGAGTTGAAACATGGTATGAATATATGATGCATGTATGTGAATGATTAATATGTGGAGTTGAAACAAATGGCATGAATGATTGGAATATTTTGAATATATGTTATGATGCATGTGAATTGGGAATAGGTATGCTATGCTAGGAATGGTTGTATAAACAGTACAACTTTAGGGGGAGTACAACCTCTTTGTAATCTTCAACTACATCATGAGTACAAGAATACAGGGCTACATTCGGATTCTTGTAACACTAAGTGTTTTGTCACGAAATTGACAAAGGGGGAGATTGTAAGTGCTATTATGTTTAAAACAAAATTTACACCTGATTTGTCAAATTTCATCTTGTCAAAACAACATTGCAAAGTGATCTTCAAGTCAAGCTCATGTTGAAGTCAAGCTCATAACCAAGTTCAAGTCAAGCTCATGATCAAGTTCAAGTCAAACTTATGATCAAGTTCAAGCTCATGTTCAAGCTTAAGTTCAAACTCAAGCTTAAGTTGAAGATCAAGATAGATCTACTGAAAGATTCTAGTAGAAGATCAAGCTTCTTTGAAAACTTCAAGTTTCTAATCCTATGAAGTTCAGTCCATAAAGGTATTTTAAACCCTATAAAGACTTTATGTTTAGGAGCTTTCAAAACATATTTAAATTGGGTTTTTATACTTATAAATGACAGAGTTTCGACTAGTCTAAGTTTTGACTCAACTAGTCTAAGAATTTCTCAACTAGTCCAAGCACCAGTTGAAATGTAACAGATTTTTTGTTGAATCTTCAACCAGTGGAGTGGACTTCTCGACCAGTCGAAGGACCTCCTTCAACCAGTCAAAGGTTCCTCGACTCGAAGTCTAACAACTAAAATCAGTTCGGATTCAGCTTGCTCAATCAGTCGAAGAGCTTGTTCGACTAGTCGAACAGGTCCTTCAACCAGTCAAAGATCTGTTAGATGTTATCCCACTTGAAATTGAAAATTTGTTGGACTGAATCCAATGCTTAGGCCAGTCGAAGGAACAAACTTTCTGCCTATAAATAGAGGTTCTTTCTTAATCCGAAAATACAATTCGAGCCTATCAAAGCCCTTATACAAGAGAGAGAAGCCTAATTTATTATTAAGCTATCAAGTAGTATTTATAATATGTTTTATAGTTTTTTCATTAATTCCTTCATCTCAAAACTCTGCCATTCTGATTCTTAAAAGAGTGTTTACTCTTATTGAGATTTAAGGGAATTAATGCAAGTAGCCTTTAGTTTAAATTTAATTAAAATCAAATAGAATCCTGGACCTTTTTTATTGGACTGAACATTGAACATTTGTCATTCAAGAAAAGCATTCTTTGTTTATAGCTTTTTCTGCGGCGAATATAAGTATTTATTTATTTATTTTTTACTTTGTATTTGGTTTTTCTGAGATAGTTAGAAAATTTAAGAGTTGGTTTTTCTGAGATAAGCCAAAAAATCTCAGTGATGGGTTTCTTTGTTTGTGATAGCCCGTTAAAATTACTACTGTATCAGGTTTTAAGGTGACTTTGTAAAAACCTTATTCATAGTGAAAGCCGAGATTACATGGTTAGTAATCTTGGGAGTGAAGTAGGTGTGGCTATTTGGGAATAGTTGTTAACAAACAGAATCATTATAATTCTTGGTGTTGTGGTGAATATTTTTATTACTTTTGTGGTGAATGGTTGTAATTTCTTTTATGTAAAAGTGGTGAATGTTTGTGATAGATAGTTTTATTTACTCTTGCTCAGTTGGAGATTTTGATTCTTATCATATTCGTGAAATAAGGTTGTCTTGCTTAACTTATTTAGGTGAAGGTTGTCATACGAATAAGTTTGAATCAATGTTTCAATACTAGTGTGATTGAGATCTCTGATTTACTTATTTGTTCTACACTTTATTTGATTATTTGACATAATCCTATTCACCCCTCCTCTAGGACTTCTTAAGCTCGCCTTTTCACATAGTGTATCTAAAATTATGTTGAGATACCCAAAGAGGATTTTACGGGTAAACAATTGGCATCTATCTAGAGATGGCATGTCATTCATAGAGCACTGGTGGTCAAGCAAAATGAGGTCGAGTTCATAAAAAGGCTTAGAGTGTTTATCGGTATAGGTGGCAAGCTAAGAAGGTAAAAGGTTCTAAGAGTTTAGTAGTGCTGAAACGATTATAACTACCATCAAAACTTGAGAAGCATCTAGAGGATCGGTTCAAGGCTATAAATAATATAGGAATTCGGCAGCAGAGATTATCCCATACCGACCAAACCAAACCAAATGTATCTTTCAATTATCCTTATCTTTATTAGTCATTTACATTCCTTAGTGTAATCTTTATCTTTACATGCTATTTACATTCCTTAGTGTAATCTATAGCGGTAATCAAATAACTCTTAATCTTGGTTGTAATTCGAATACACGCTCACATGCTTGATTCAGTTCAAGTGTCAAGCAAAGTTATCCTTTCGGAGAGGCATTTTGCACTTGATCTACGTAATTGATTGTAAGAATTTTCTTATTCTTTTATCTACATCAAAGAGAAAAAGTCCTTTCGTACGGAAGGTAGAGTTGTGACCCATTTTCAGAGGATAAACCCCCACCCTCTGACTATCACTTGATCATCTGAGGCAACACTGTGTAAGTGCTTGAATAGGTGACTAATTTTAATAGAACTTAGTCATATACGGTCGATTTCCGACGTATTTGCCTATTTTGGCGCTTGGGGACATAAGTTGTTCGGTTTAAATTGAGCCGTACATTTGACTTTAGAACACCCGCACTAATCACATGACTAAGATTGAAATAACAACAACATCTCTTGTCGCGCCCACTGGGACTCTCGCTTTGGTTTACTTACCGGTGTGACATTACGATTTGATCAATAAAAAAAATGAATAGAAGAAGCAATCGAATTAATGGGGCTGAATACTTGACACCAACTGCACTACCTCTAACCGAAGACATGTCGGTTCAAGTAGCCTCCGAATTATTGAATAGGAATAATAGTCCAATACTCAATCCTATAAACCAGGAGGGGGCATTGACCTCTCGGACTGCATCTCTTGACGAGATAATGGTCAGACTCGGGGATGCACAAATGAATATTCAACACATTCAGAAATATGGGAGAGCTTAGGTAGAGTTGGTACATGCTCAAGCCGAGCAATTTCGTGTTAAAATTGAGACTGTGAAGAGATGGATGACTAACCAGATTGAGGTCATGCATCAATTGATGGTCATCATCATTGAAAGAGCACCTACGATAATACAATATAATGCCAAAGGGAGTTCTGTTGGTAACATGGTTCAGCCACCACCCATAACTCCCATACAGTAGAACTCGCCTCTTGTTCTAATCTAGGATGGATATAATGCTTCACTACAAGCCAAGTTCAGGCAAACAAAGTGGTAGGTTGGGAAATTTATCCTTGAAGTAGGAAACTTAGATATACCTGGGGGGCAGCTCTTCCTTAAGAATCCACCGTATCATGGAAGATAACATCAAGTAGGGCTTAAACCATCTCCAATGGCCAAATCACGCCGTTTGAATCGTGATCAAATTATTTAAATGGTTCAGGAAGTAAGAGGCCAAGTTCTCGGCCGTATTACTAACTCGGTCAACCATAAACCTTATTTGGAATGAATTGACAGACGGTCTCCATTATCAAAATTGATTTTACCATTTTTTGACCAAGGCAATCGAATTTGACATTTTTCAACAAAGATGGCCGAATTTGACCAAAATGCCCAAATTTAATGTTTTTTAACTAAGATTGTTGAATTTAATCAAGAAGGTTGAGTTTGTTGTCTTTCGACCAAGATGGCTGAGTTCGGCTAAGTCAGCCGACTTTGATGTTTTCCGACCAAGATGGTCTAGTTCAACAAAGATAACCGAAAATGATATTTTTACATAGCAAAGCAATCACATTTATTGTGCCAAATAACAAATTAACATTATATTCACCTTTTACCAAAAGGTGAAGCGATGTGGGGGGCAATGTTGTACCATATTTTTGACCGTTATTGGGAAACACAATTAAAAAGGACATCTATTATAGAAAGGGAAAGATATAACATGCTAAAGATCTTCAAGGATGCTTGAAGATTTTTATAAAGTCACGATTGATGGAATGACAAGATATGGAACAGTTGAAAGGAATTCAAAACCAAACTAAGCGGCCGAGTGGAATAAGGTCGAGTCAATAAGGAAGCCTAGAGTAGTTACTAGGACATGTGGAAAATTTAGAAGGAAATCTTTCAAAATTCACCTATGGTGTAATGAGATTACTATAGTTGCGCGTGCGGAAGCTTGGCGAAGCTAAAGAATAACGTCTATGTCTTAGGGGTGGGGGTGATTAGGACCAATTAAAATTTTCATATTTTAAAACCCAATTGACTAGTTAAGTTAATATGCAAATTAAGCTAAGTAAGATAATTAATTCTGAGGCTTTCAAGCTAATAGAGGGTACAATCACATAGACTTCAAATGATATGCAAATAAGCAAGCAGTCTATAAATATGATAGTGTACATGTGTGTGTGGGGTGTGCTAACTATCAACTCCTAGAATTCATCTAATCATGCATATATATAATTAAACACTTAATCAAATAAGCATAATTAAAAAAGTGTTCAAATAACAATCTTAAACATAAGCATCTATAGTGGTTCGATTTCTCCACTCCAATCTCGGTGGATCCACTCCACCCATGAGTATACTATATTTCACTATTGGAGGTTTTAAATTAAGTTAACCTCAACCTTCATAATTCTACACAAGGAAGGGATCCCGCAAGAGACTTTATATAATTTTTTACAGGCTCGCCACAAAACTTGGTCCTATACAAGAACCTATTAACGTACACTCCAATTGGAGGCTCCCGCAAGAGACTTTAATTAGTTTTCCGTAGGCTAACCAACAACCACAGTCCTAGTCTAAGGACTTATGTTTACTCCCACCGAAGGCTCCCATGAAGACAAACACGTATGCACCCGTGTCCGGTGGCCTATACAAGGACTTGATTTAGGCCCTACACAAGAGCCAACGTCTTACAAAAAAACCTAGGTTTTAGGCCACATGAGCCAAAGTCCTACACAAAAACCTGGATTTAGGTCCTATATAAGAACCTAGTCGAGTTTGGGTCACAAACTCTTACCCTCAATCCCATGTCCAGCGGACTGATCGATAAGCTGATCGGCCACTGACATGGGATATTCATCTTTTGACGTAGCCAGATTTAAATTTCTAAAATCGATACAGACTCTTAACTTACCATTCTTTTTCATCACCAGGACCATATTTGACATCCATTTAACATATTTGATTGGTCAGATGAAACTGGCTTTTAAGAGTCACTTGATCTCCTCTTTGATCTTGAGGGTGACTTCGGCCATCATCCACCTAGGCGGCTGCTTATACAGCTGATAACCTTCTTTCATGGGCAATCTATGCTCGACTAGGGATTTATCAAGCCCTAATATTTCATGGTAATCCCATGCGAAGTAGTCGGTGAAGTCCAAAAGTAAATTCGTCAGCTTCTCCTTCTCGGGCGGTCGCAACAAGTTTCTTATGAACATTGGTTTCGAATTATGATCCGTTCCCAAGTTGATTTCAACCCACGGATCCTAGACCTGTGGTCAGATATATTCTTTTTGTTACAAGAGTTCTTCAATCTCAGAACCGTCTTCCTCAGCCGATTCCTGTAATAAGTCTAAATTCACAAAATAATTCTCATCGGTTTTCTTCAAGCTTTCTTCAAGCCTCTTTATTCTGGCCGTGAAGTTGACCCTATATACCTAGGACCTCTTCGCTAACACAATGCGAGGTCGGCTGATAGAGGAAAATATCCTTCGGCCTAGCATCACTGGCTCGGGTGACTTTCGAAATGGCTTGCACAATGCTGTCTGGGTTATTTTTTTACCATGATTCCTATACGATGGTTGAGCCTATATCTCCCAGTGAATCTAATAGGCCCTATGTAATACCCCAGATTTTTGCCAAGTTGGAGTTAGACGTACTTAGGCAATGGGTCGATCCTAACACCTTATTAACTTCTTAGAACTAAATCCTAAAGTCTCAAATCCCATTTTCTACCCATTTCCTTCAAAATCTCACCTTTCACCACCTTATTCTTTAAAATTTTCTGAGTACTTTCATATTAGACACAAATCTTAAAGTTTAGGTGATGAAGAACAATACTTAAACTAAAAATTACTATGAATAGTAAATAAATAAATAAAATAGATTTTTAACCATTAACTTTTTAGAATCTCACGAAATAAGTAGGCTATTTGGATAGATCAGATTCTCCTACCCCAAAAACATATATTACATATCAAACAACTCATTCCATTTTGCAATGGGGACCCAAAAACACATTAAACAGACTTAGGGGGCCAAACGACACAAATCGGGGGGACCTGAGGTGGGTCCTGCACTTTTTCGGCACCCACCGTGACCCCTCACTAGAAAGACCAATGTTCGGCGAGGACCTCACCGGTTCCGCAAGGCCTCGCTGTCCAGTGGGCCAGGGCGGGCCGCAGCAGGCCTGGCGGCCCGTTTTCTGAAATTTTTCTGCGATTTTTGTCGAACTTCAAAAAATCATATCTCCCTCGTTATAACTCCAATTTAGCTGATTCAAAAATCCAGATTGAAGCTTGATAAGTCTAGTTTTATATAAAAATAAGTAAAAAATATAATAAAATTTTTATTATAGTTAAATATAGGTCGTTCTGACAACTTTCTAGAATTCATTAGTTTGGACAGTTGCCGCTCTAGAATTTTTAGAATTTTTCTACAACATGAAATTTAATAAAATTTGGTAGAGATGAAGTAGACTTGATGATAAACTATTAAAAAAATAATTAAAATAATATACAACTTAAAAGTGCCAGAAAGGGGCGTATAACTGCCCTAGGACCTTATTCTGTTGTAATTAGGGCATAATTTAATTAAGTACTAAACTGAATAATCGGTAAAATTAGCTTGAACCACTTTCTATATGAACTGTAAGACTCAAAACTTGTAGAATCGTTAACGCTATATTACCCTATAACATAGGAACAATCTCATTACCTAGTTACTCTCGGGAGCTTCAAGAAACTTCTTATCGGACTTGGACCACGTGTCGAAAGTCCGATTAACGCGAAACCAAACGGTTAGAACTGCCTTACTGGGCTTGACAACTATCTCAGAAATCAAGTCCTAACTATGTCCAGAAACGCATAACTTGAGCTCGGAACATAGTGTGTGAGAAACATGAATATCTTTAGAAATAAAATCTGAACTTAAGTAAACTGAGTCGTGTCACTTACGGGCCAAATATAAGGATTCAGACCATCAGAATCTAACCCAATTACACCCTCAGATCATGGGAAATTTCCAACACATGTCAGTGTACTTGTGGCCCTGATCGAATGTCGGTGACCGTCGAACTGAAATTGGTCCACCACGGTCGATCTGTAAATTCGATCGGACAGAAAACTTAACTCGACCTAGATCCGATGCCAGAGAGCTTAAGTCCGACCGTACGCAGAAAAGGGACCTCCATAAGTGCTCCGTTGGATCGAAACAACCCTCATTTGGCTATAACCTAGGTATACCATGTCCCTGGGGCTATTACGGTCAGTAGACATAAGTTCCTAAAACCCTTACTCTCTCATGTCATATGAATTTGCAACCCTAGGAGAGAGAAGAGAGAAAAGGGAGAAGGAAAGAGAGAGAAAGTGAGGGAGAGAGTTGGAGTTGCTCCTGGGATTCGATCCCTACCGCTCCACGTTCTTAACCACCATGTTTGTATTGCTAATACAACGATTTTGATTCCATACTTGGGTAAGAAATCCTAACCCTAACCTGTTTTAGGGTTTTCAACTAGTGTAATAGACGAATTAGCTAACCTATTCCCTATTAAAGGTTATTGTGGTGCCGTAGACAAAGACTTAGCATTTAAACTGATTTCGTTTCGCATCTACAGGCGAAAGGTACGGACTATAAACATTTCAATGTCGGTTAATGATTTATTACTGACGTGGGTGCTATTTCACATGCCAAATGCGATGTTTGTTTCGTGTTTCAGATATATATGAACTATGTTGAGTTCAGTGTATTCCATGTATTTGTAGAAAGGATCGTATACGTATGGAATTTGAAAGAGTGTTTGCCATGATTGATTGCCGTGTGTTTATACTAGTTGTAGGTGTAACAACTCCTTGGCAAAAGGATTTGCCCTAATACGTATTATAACTAACATACGTTATGTATGTTGGAATGTGTAGGCTAAGTGTTTGTAAAAATGTCTGAATGAACTAGTATTAAGTAAATTATACTTTATGTGCATGTTGAGATATAATTATCAACTACCTTAACTATGTGTATGATTTCCTCCGTGTATTTTATATTTTAGAACCTGTTTAGGTATGGAATGCATATGTGTGGATTCATGTTTAAGTTGTATTCCATAAAATGCTTAAATGGTTGTATGATTTGAATTATTGATTCATTACTGCTTTGATTATCTCATATGAATATTCGTTGTAATTGAATGTGGTTGGGGCTATTATATAGTCCAGGCAATTGGTAACAGGCCTCGACTTGGTGGCTGAAGTTGTTTCGCCACGCAGGATGTGATCGACGAATCTGAGTCGTACTTGGGTTATTGACAGTGGTTAGGCCACAAGGAGTGCTTACGCACTTCATGATGATCAACTCAATGTGCGCTTGTGCTAGTCGAGCTCGTCAAGTAACCCGATTGGCCCGATGTATGTTCACCATGTATAGACGCTACTGCTTGAACCTAGGATACCAAACTCACTAGTGAAAACCCCTTTAACCTTGGTACCTCAATCTGCTAAGACTCATGAGGCGGACATTGTGGTATGGGATACTATGGTCGAGCTATCGGCCTACGCTGGGGCGACGAGCCCACCTGTAGTGACCAGTGAACAACCTAAACTCGTGAGCCAAATACGGTGGTATGGGACGCTGTATTCAAGCTATCAGCCTACACTGATCAGGTGACGAGCCCTTTGTAGTGACCTCGAGCATACTCTGAGACTGCGATGAGGCGATGAGCCTTTCCGTAGCAACTAGAGTATAAACTAGGTCTGCACTGATCAGGTGACGAGCCCTTTACAGTGACCTAGAACCGCAACTTCGTATGAGATTTACTAGGACTGATGACTCTAGAATGGATCATTGTTTAGGTATTGATATAAGGGAGGTACCTTAGTTTTCCAATCCCGCTGTATGAAAAGGACTAATAAGAACTTGGTAATCATGCTCATGCACACGTTGAGTAGAGAGCACTGAGGAAGTGATTGACATGCACGACCGTTAGATGAAGATCGCAGAGGGAGTGTAGGTGAGGGCATGCATCATTTATATATACCATTTTTTGTATTAATCAGAGTACTTAGGGATGTTTGATTGTATTGTTTTATCATTACTACTTGACTGAATTGATAACATTTAGCCTTTGCTTTATTGTTCCACTGAGTTGATCACTCACTCCCACGTTCTGGGACGGTGTTTTAAATACCAACCAGACTGTCTTAGTTACAGATGGAGACCCGACTGATGAGGCGGAGCCAGACTTCGCAGACGATGAGGATGCTTTCTCATACATGCAGTATTCAGGCGGGTTTATATTAACCGTTCTGATCAACGGGGCTTCAGGGTTATACTTGTAGTGGAACATCACATTTTTTTTTGACATTTTATATTTTGAAACAATACTTGTAATTATTGACCTGGCAACGCATACATACTTTGGGGATCTATACTGGTTTATAAAGTTATACATATTCGTTTCAGTCTTCCGCTTGCGTATTACAACTGTCCTTGGATTATGTTTTGTTGATTTGGCTTAATCTCATTCATGTTTTATGCACTAATACAGACAATATTCAATTATCATTAAATATGTTGCGTAAGTGATGTGTTGAAACTCGGGAGTTGGGTTTCTACTCGACCCCCAATTTTTAGGGCGTTACACCCTACCTCTTCTTCGTAGTAATAAGCTTCATTGGCATTTGATATATCTAAGAAAGGTTTTTTGTTGGCTAAGACTAGCCCGTCCTTGTCCTGATTCTAAAAAAATCATGAACTGATAGAGAGAAGATGGGATACATGTGAAAGAATGAATCTAATCCCTTCCTAATAATGCATTGTAGCTCGATAAAGTATCTACAAAAAAAATGGCGCCAGAACTATCTCGGTACCCACGGTCAGATTAACCGGTAAGACACCGTGTTTGTTTGTGACGCGGCCAGTGAAATTGGTGACAGTCACTTTAGATGGGATTAGATCAGCTGTGGTCTTTCCCAACTTGTCCACCATTCTCTTTGGTAATAAATTCACTGCGGCCCCATTATCAACCAAAATTCTGGTAACTGGGCATTCATCTAGATGGGCCGATATGTTTAACGGCTTAAGTTGTTGCGTCATGTCGTTAGTGGGTTTGTCAATAATCACCCTTTCAGATGCACTCCCGGCCATGACGGTGACTGTGTCGACATGTGATGCCTTATCCACCCCAGTTTCATCTTCCTTACCTTCTCCAAAAGGGAAAGAATCATGTTGTATGATTACAAGAGAAGCATATTCCTCCACATTTCCAGGCATTGTGTTCAGTTGAGTGGGCCTCGCCGGAAAGGTGGATGGCAACATGAAAACCATATTATAATTAAACGTTACTGGAAGCAAGGAACCAAACACAATTTTACCACTTGAACTTTGCCCCTAGTGTTTTAGATTGATTTCTTCGATCTGACAAGGGTATTCATTAGCCGCAGGTTCGGCTGAAAGGTCGACGGGCAAGGAACTTTCTAGAACATTTGCAGTCGACTAGAGTTCGTTGGCTAGCCACTCCTTTGTCGGAAAGCAGTCTTCACTGAGATAATCTAATAAATTTCTGCAACTATCTTCCTCTTTGAAGTCCTCCGACCAAGCCATACTATTAAGGGTATTTGGGTCCTCTTGTATCGCAACTGATAGCACAACCTTGATCGTATTTGCTACCAACTGCTCATTGGGAGTAGGAACCTTCCAAAAGGGACGGGGCATTTTAGCCTCTGGTCAAGGGAGTGCTTCTTCCCCTTTTACTCCTCTTCTTGCAGCAGCCCTCTGTCTTTACCACCGGTTCTTCTAGGTATTTGTCAAAGCTTCTGGTATCGCTAGAAACTTTAGGTGAACGACTTGTTTCTGTAAGACCCGTATCCTAGTCTGTACCGTTTCATATGCTTCCGCGGTCCTTTCGGTAGAATTCTGGTAACCCTCGACCCATATCTGACGTTTGTGCACGATCCTAAGCCGAGTCCTACATACCAAAGTCGGCTCAATCCGAAACTTGTATCTTAGAGATCACGCCGTCGCCACGACTCGCGCACCGATCCGATACCCAGGCTAGAAGATGTGGGCCAGTGTTCATTCTGAAGAAACGCCGCGCATTGTGAATTTTGAGGGAATATCTACAACATGTCCCATCAATCAATCAAGTAATCAATCAAGTACACTCCATACCTCAAGTACCAACACCCATCCCTCCTTTTTCCACAAGTCAACTATCTCTCTCCCCTACCCATCCCTCTTTTACAAAAGTTTCAAACAAAACCTTACCTATCCATCTCCTTTCCTTACGACCACCACTCCATCCATCCCTTCATCCATTATTTCTATCTCTCTCTCTCTCATTCTCTAGCAACTTCCCAAATCCTATGAGAAATATCCGACAACCAAGCTCTCTCCCAAAAAACTAAGTGTTGCCCACCTTCTCATCTCCTATCTTAACCTTCCAATACCCATCAACCTCCATCAAAGTTGAAGGCAAGGAGCCTATAAGTCCAAGGAGCTAAAGATAGAGGCCGATAGGTGGGTGCTCTACCGTCAATTTGCATTTGAGAGTCTACTTATAGGTGGGACCTATTATGATGTATATGTTGTAATCATGAGGGACCCATAGTAGCGGGGTCCCTCCATCACCGCCTCTCTCTCTCTCTATCCATTTTGATGAAGTGGGCTCCACTAATTTGTGTTTCATCTGCACCGTCCATCATGAACGGTGGACTCTACCGTGAAGTGTATCAGCATCCAGGCTGTCCAGGGCCTGGACACACACACCCAGACCCATAGCTTAACAGGAAGACTGAGTGGAGATACCTCGTTTCAACACTTGAGGTCTTGGTATCGATCCCTAGTGGGGTGGCTAACATGGAGTGTGTGTACTGACATGGGTGTGTACTATCAAGCTAACCCAAAAGGGGCCTGGACGCTGATGCCCTTCACCCTCTCTCTCTCTCTCTCACACACACACGTATATACCTAATATATATATATATAAAATATTATATAATATTATATATATTATATGAATACATGTGGTGGGCCACACTTGTGGAGCCACCACGATATATGCATCAGATATGCACCGTCCAGAGCATCTAGGGGTCTTTGGACGGTGGCCCTTTTCTATATATGTTATGTTATAATATAATACATTATATTATATTATATTACATTGTATGATATCGTAGTATATTATATATATATATATATACACACACCTTAAGATATATGGTGGTGGGCCCTACGTGGGACACACCTGTATACAGACCGTCAGCAGCAGCTGATGCTGCATCTCACATCGCTAAAAAGCTGCTGTGGGACTCACCATGATGTATGTATGTATCACGTCATCCATCCATCTGGCGTTCTAGCGGCCTCACCATGATGGATGTCTTCCATCCAAACTGTTCATTCACTTGGTGGACAGCCACGTGCATGGACCCCACAACGATGTATGTGCTTTATCCATGCTGACCATCAGTGAGCCCCATGACGACATCAGTCCCGTAGGGCCCGCTGCTGTATGTGTTGTATCTAAACCGTTCATCCAAGTGGCGACTCATCTCAAGACTTGAGGCTAAAAATATGACAGATCCAGTTATCAGGTGGACCACACTGCAGGAATAGTGAAGTTGAATGTCTACCATTGAGACCCTTTTTGGGTCAAAGAGGTTTTGGACCAATATGAAATTTGTTTCCCTCTCAGCTCAGGTCTTTGTGAGCGTATAAACTGACTGGGTGGAAAATAAACGCTATGGTGGGCCCCTTTAAATTTTAACAGTTGAAATTATTAACACCACTGTTATTTATAGTATGGTCCAGATGATCTTTGGATCTAATTCATTGTTTGGATAATGCTCTAAAATGATCTCTATAGATGGATGAATGGTGTATTCGATTCGGCCCATTTGTACCAACCCATTTGACTTGGCCTATTCGACTCGGCCCATTTGATCAGCCCAATTGATTCAGCCTGATGTAATATATATTGGCCCATGAATGAGGCCCAATATGATGCATATATGCCTCATAAACAAGGCCTATGATGATATATATTAGGCCCTTATATGAGGCCGTGGGCCCATTAAATGATTAGCCCTATGATCACCATTCCTTAGAAGCAATGTTGGTTAAAGGACCACATTGATGGGCAATGATGGTTGAACGTCCACATTGTGACATTCCCTTAGGCCTTGTTAGGTCCTTCCTCATCATTCTCTAGTGGATTAACCCAAAAACTCAGGCCCCATTGATATTGCTTGATCATCATCGACCGTCCATCTATGGACCCCGCCTTGCGTCGAGGTTGATTATCTATGCTGATTATTGGTGCCTATTGCCGATACCGACTATCGTTGCCGATTATGAGTTTGTGACAACATAACATCACGATACATGCCCATACGCATCATCTGTATGTTTGTTATGAGTTGTGATTGGTCATTGCATATGCCATAGTGTAGATAGTTTTTTAGACTCCCTGATAGGCGGAGTTACCCCACATGAGCGCACTGTATGTGCAGGATTGATGCATGATTGGACTGCGTAATTCATGCATAATCGCATTTGTGTGATTGTGATTACTGTGTGCCCTAGCAACAGTAGGACTGTGGCCTCCATAGACACATCGTGGGTGGCTGGATTAGATACCAGAAATACTGTTTCTAGCATCGGGGTGCCATAGATGTCCCTGGGTGAAAATCCCTAAACCCGTTGGTACCAGAGGATGACTCCAACGTTGAGACTGAGTGGATATATGAGCGCACGAGGGCCGAATACCATGAGGCCGCGTCTCCCACTGTGTCGTGGTCGGTTAGAAAGGGGTGTGGCTTTACTCGCCCGAGGGTAGGGGGCACTACTAGGCTGAGTTTGACCAGCTCGTGAATGGGTCCGCAATCGACGTGTCGGATAGGTATTGGCAGACTATTGGCCAGGCGAATAGTGATGTTTCTTATGCTCACTTGGACTGCATGCCTAGGAAAGGGGCAGTGCCATTTGGAGTGTACTAAACCCCAGTGATTATCTAGAGTGAGAACCGTACTGATATTTGATGCTCTAATGAGGAGCCACATTGATATATGGATGAGGATTGGCATGCATGAGTTGCATTTCCCATCGCATGGCCTTGATATGACTGATAGCATTCATGTCTTGCACCGCATAGCCTTGGTACGACTGATGCATTTATGTACTCATTAGCATAATTCCACATTACTCTGATATTGCATTCTGAGCACGCTCATGTTGCGCATACAATTACACCGCTCACTAAGCTTTCTATAAGCTTTTGCACGATTAATACGTGCAGGTGATGCTAGGACACAGCCGTAGCTTCGCCACAGTAGGAGTGTGCAGTCGAGCTTCAGGAGTCTTCGTTATCATTATCTTGTATTTTCCTTCATACGCATTGTACTTAAAGTTTTTGATCATAGTGGATTTTATGATGGTGTTCTTGTGGTTATTATTTGTGGGTTATGCTTATGATTATGCTTATTATGAATCAAATTGATGTAAAAAAAAATCCTCCTCGTAGGATCCAAGGATCGAAATCTGGTGTATGGGTGCCGGGAGCCGAGAATGGGGTACTACGGAGGCTGTCGGCACCAGATTCGACGATCGAGAATTTTGTGAGCCCAGTTTTTGAGTTTGGGGCGTGGCAGTTTCCATATCCCTTCCTGTGTAAAAGGGGGTTTGACCATCCTTAATAAAGGAGGTCCCCATCGCGAACAATGATTGGGGGCTGATTGTGTCGGCTGATAACGGTCGGGACCATTATTGTGATACAATTTTTTGAGTACATCGGTCACAGATTTAAGGACCTTGGTGTCTTCTTTGGACGACGACTGACTGATCATCTTGAGGACAAGGAATCCAGCGACGTCCTTGTGTAGGTCGGGCGGACGTTCTCCGTGGATCATTGGAGCTGAGTTCAATCTTTGGCTTCAGATGGTCCCTCAGATTGGCAATGATCACATTCACCTTCATATTAGCTAGAAATGAATCAATGTCGATTAACATTACTTCCTTATCCTTTTCTGGGAACTTCAACAGCCCGCGGTCGATATGGTTCTAAATGACATTCCTGAAAATAACACACTTTTTAGTTAAGTATGATCGAGATCTATGCCATTTCCAGTACTTGATCCTTTGTAATTTATTAGTTAGAGGTACTTTAATAAAATTTTTAGCCAACAAGATATCAAATATTTCTTCGGCTCGAGTAATATCAAAGCAATATACCTTCTTAGCCACTATTTAAGTTATTCGGTGAGTCAAGTGAGCCCCATATGAAGATCATACAAACTAATGCCTTAACCGGATGCGTGTTTCAAGATTTTAAAAGGTAAATTAAGCCTCACATCCCATGTCCTAAAACACCCAGGTAAATAAATCCTTAAAAATCTTAGAACAACATAGGAGTTAAAAGTCTGAAAACTTGTTTTTAAACAGGAAAATTTTATAAGTTTTCTACTTAGTTCGATGACATCAACACTCATGTTCGATGACATCGAACATGCTTCAATGGCATCGAATTGAGATATTTTATGTCCAGTAACCTCATAATATTTGGGCAAAATATTCGATGAATCGAACATACCTTCGATGACATCGAACATCAGTAATCGATGACATCGAGGGTGAGTCGATGAAATCGAAGAGCTTAGAGAAAAACTTCTTGGAAAATATTCTGACATTGCTCGAGGAATCGAACGCGCTTTGATGTCATCGAAATTCAAACTTCAATGACATCGAGTAAGGTTCGATGACATCTAATATGGAAAAGTCCATGTCAAGTAAGATCCTAAGGAAAATCAATTGAAATGTTCGAGGAATCGAGACTAGACTCGATGTCATCGACATTCAAACTTTGATGACATCGAGGGAGACTCGATGACATGAAAATTGGACAAGGCTAGTCCAGCAAGCTTGAAAGGAAAATCAAATGGAAATGTTCGAGGAATCGATCTAGCCTCGAAACTAGTTCGATGACATCGAAATTGGACAAAGAAGTGTCCAGTGAGCTTTCAAGGAATATCTTCTTAAAAGATTGATGAATTGAACTGGGATTCGATGACATTGAACTTTGAAATTCGATGGCATCGAATCAGGCTCAATGTCATCGAAGAGGGCCTTAAAAGTGTCTAGCAAGCTCTTGTGAAATGTCACATAAAATGTCGAGGAATCGAACTGTAATTCGATGACATTGGAGTTCAAATCTCGATGTCATCGACTTCTTGTCAAAAGTTCCATCAATGGTTTTTTAGTCAAGTTTGTATCATCGAATTGATATTCGATGTCATTGAAAGTATACGTTCGATGACATCGAACTGAGTCAGACAATGACTGTTATGTTACCTTTGGAGCATTTTGACTTTATAAGGAGAGCTTGTTCTTGGTTATTATATTGAGAAAAAGACAGAGATCTTTGAGAGAGTAATTGCATATCATCATCCTAAGCCCTTTTTCTCATGGGAGTTCATCCTTAAATCCACCCTCATCATTGATATTCAATAGAGTGGATTGGTTTTCTCATTCAAGGATCATCCAACTACCATCTTAATGGCAAATCATTGAGCTAGGATCCCTTGAATGCTTAAAGAGCTTGAAATCACTTCGTCTTTCAAATGAGTAATATTCATTAGAGTTGTAAGACCTGTATCCTAGTTCGTACTGTATTGTAGACTCTCGCGATCCTCCCCGTCGAATTTCGGTAACCTGCGACTTGTAACCGGCATTTGCACGAGAACCTAAGTCGCGTCTTATAGATCGGAGTCGGCTCGACTCGAAACTTGTACCCTAGCGATCTCACCGTCGCCGCAGTTCTAACGCCACGTCTCGCGCGCCGATGCGATACTCAGGTCAGGAGTTGTGAGCTCGCGTATATTCCGAAGAAGCCCCACCCGTTGTAAATTTCGTGAGAATTTCTACAATTCATCACATCAATCAATCAAGTACACATCCCAACATAAGTCAAGTACACAACCCATCCCTCTCTTACACAACCTTACCCAAAGTCAACTCTCTCTCTCTCTCTCTCTCCACCCATCCCTTTCTCACCCAAAATTCAACCATACCCTCCATATCCTTTTCTTACAACATCCATTCCCTCCATCCCTTTTCATCCCATCACCCTCACTCTCCATCTCATTCCATTCCAAGCTCCCATGAGATAAAATTTCTAAGGACAGAAGAATTCAAGAGAGGACTCATCTTCCTAATCCCTTTTCTCACCATCCAACCCTTCAAATTAAATCATCCACCCTTAAAGAAGAAGCTTAGGAGCCAAGGAGTCCAAGGAGCTAAAGAAGGAGGCTAATCGATGGGTGATCCACCATTGATTTTTATTTGAGGGCCCACTTGTGATGGGACCCATTTTGATGAACGTGTTGTAAACAAAGAGGGCCTTCTGCCTAATTTGCTCCGACGATACCTTGCCCACTGTGGCACTAGCCCCACTAGTGGCAAGGTCCCTCCACTACGCCAATTTTTTTTTTCTCTCTCTCTCCTTCTCTCTCTCTCCTTATGTGAATGATGGCCCACCTTGATGGATGATCCACGCTGTCCAGTGGGACTACATGCTGTCTAAATAGTGGGTTGTCCACTGTCTAGCAGCTGGACTGCCTTGTTGCCCATTTTCGGGCCAACTATGGGTGAAAGGAAACATAAATATCGACTGATCAACTGACTGTGTGGACCCCCATCTGTGGGCCCCACCATGGTGTATTGTATCAACATCGTCCATCCAATTTTTCCAAGTCATTTTGGGTCCTTAGAGCTGGACAGATCCAGTAAATCAGGGCCGTCCAGCTGCAGTAAACCATCTAGACTGCTGACCGTCTGGATGACAGGCAACGCAAATATTAGCTTTATTTCAAAGCTGGTGGGTCCTACACGTGTGGACCCACCTAATGTACATGTGTGGCCTTGATTGATGCATGTCTTGCATCCACACCATTAGTCCGTCCAGCTAGGACGTTAGACCCACCTCTTGTATATATGTAGTATCACCACCGTCCATCCGTTTTAAGCTGGACGTGGGTCCCCATGAGAGGTATGTGGCTCTCACGCCTGTGGGGCCCACGTGATTTACGTGCTTCATCTCCATCGTCCAGTACATAGACAGTGGGACCCAACAGAGGCATATGTATTATATATACATGTCATCCATCTATGTGTGGCCCACCTCTCTGTATATATATATATATATATATATATAATTTTATGGTGGGCCCCACATGAGATCCACCTGTCTGAAACTAGATTGGCTAGTGTGGCCCCACCTCATGCATATGTATCACCCATGCCATCCACCGTCCAGATGGGATGGTGGGGCCCTGTACGTATGGCATCCACACCGTCCAGTAAGGATGGTGGGATCCACCATGATGTATGTGTCTCATGTCCACGCCGTGGCTGTGGGACCTACCCTAATGTACGTGTTTCATCCACCGTCCATGTAAGGATGTGGGACCCACCTGCTGTTCAAGTGGGGTCCACCATGATGTATGTGATCCACATCGTCCACATGGGACGTGGTGTAACATCCCGAAAATCGGGGGTCGAGCATAAACTCAACTCCCGAGTTCCAGAACATCACTTATGTAAGAAAATGAATGATGATTGAATGTTAACTGTATTCGTACATTGAACATAAGTGAGATTAAGCCAAAACAGCATATCATACTCCAGAGACAGTTAAATTTGTAAGTGGAAGACTGTGATAGATAGATAAAATATATAAACTATGATGAGTCTCCAGAGTGTGATAACATTATCAGGTTAAAAAATTACAAGTACAGTCCTAAAATATACTAAATGTGTAAGGTCCTCTAGTCAATATCCCAGAAAGCCCCGTTAATACAATACCAGGTCTTCATAGACCTGTCAGAGAGTTACATGTAGGAGAACTCCTCCTCAACATCATAGTAGTAGTCCGGCTCTGCTTCATAAGCATCGCCATCACCTGAAACTCAACAAATCTGGTTGGTGTGTACAACACCGTCCCATAACGTAGGAGTGAGTAGCTAACTTAGTGGAACAATAAAGCATAGGTTAACATGTTATCAATTCAGTCAAGCAGTAACGATAAAGCAGTACAATCAAACACTCCTAACTACTCTTATTAATGCAAGTATGGATGCAGTCATGATGTATGCCCTCACCACACCCTCCCTCGTGCGACACCATCTCATGTTCGCGGCATGCTTTCATCCTTCAGTGCTCCACATCTTCCAGGCACATGCAATGCATGATGAACATGATGAACATGATTGCCGAGTTTTTAATTAGTCCATTTCAAAACAGTAGGATTGGGAAACTAAGGTACCTCCCTTGTATCATTCCCAAACACGATCCATTCTAGGGTCGTCAGTCCTAGTTAATATCAGACGATGGTGTGTTTTCTAGGTCCTTTATGAAAGGCGCCAAGGCATTACGCACAAAGGTTACACCACTCCCCATCACCTCTTAAACGATTCATCACTATCTGACAGACCTAGTTCATACTCTATATACCGCGGCAAAACTCTAAGGCTCACCGCAATTTCGGAGTATGCTCGAGGTCACTACAAAGGGCTGCCAGGGTACATTGCTCGCATTCGTTGCACCACTCCCCCATCACCTTATCAGTGTAGGCCGACAGCACGAATATAGTGTCCCATACCACCATAATCGGCTCACGAGTCTGGTTGCTCACTGGTCACTACGGGGAGGCACGTGGCCCCAGCGTAGGCCGACAGCTCGACCACATTGTCCCATACCACCATGCCCGACTCATGAGTCTTAGCGGATCGAGGTACCATGGTTAAAAGGAATTTCACTGGTAAGTTTGGTACCCTAGGTTCAAGCAGTGGTGACCAAATATGGTGAACATACATTAGACATATCGGGTTACTTGACGAGCCTGACTAGCTCGAGCGCACAATCACTTGGATGCCATGAAGTGCATAAGTACTTCGCGTGGCCTAACCACTATCGCCAACTGAAGTACGACACGGTTTCGTCAAACACATCTTATGTGGTGACACGAATCTCAACCACGATCTCAAGTCTGGTACCGATTATCTGGACTATAGACATAGTCCCAAACTAAATCAATCCTTATTCATAGCATGTGGAGTAAAGCATAATAAGCAAAGTAATTTAAGCATGTTAGTAAGCATGTCACAAAGCATGTTATAAAGAACTACATAAATAGGAATACAAACACATATATTGCACAAATAAGCGGTTTAAGTAAACAACCTCATAGAGGAAATCATACATGTCTCTAAGGTAGTTGAGAATCCCATCTCAACACCCTCCTAAGGCATCAACATCCAATCACTTACTCACACAAGCATTTTCACAAACACTTAACATACACTTTTTCAACATACTTAGTGTATGTTAGGAAACATGTATTAGGGCGAGTCCATTCACCAAGCAAGTATTTTATGCATATATAATATATTTATTCAACAAATAATCATGACAAACACATCTCTAAAATATGTATGTATACGGTACTTTCTACAATACAGTATTTCTACATATATATTGTATATTAGTAAAACATGTATTTGGGCAAATCCTTTCGCCAAATAAGTATTTTATCCATATATCGTATATTCATACAACAAATAATCATGTCAAACACATTTCCAAAATTTATACGTATACGGTATTTTCTACGAATACCTAAAATATGTAAAATTCCATAATCTACATTGTTAATCGAAACAGAAAATGGAAAGTACTTTGTACATGTGCAATTGCATGCAAATCATGAATCTATCATTATCTGACATTGAAAGCGTTGAAAACCATAACCTATACACCTAAAGTCCGCACCTTGTGTCGTAGAATCGTAACGGAGTTGATAGGTTTGCTAAGCTTCCGTATTCGGCAGTTTGGTAACTTATAGAATGAAATAGGTTAACTATTTCATAACCTACAACCTTAACAACCCCAAAACAGATTAGGGTTAGGGTTTCTTACCTAGAAATGGAGCTGGAATCGCCGGAAAAATGATGAGAATGCGTGGTGTAGCTTGTGCATCGGCAGGGTAAAGTGGCAGGAGATTCCCCCACTTCTCACTCACTTTCTCTCTCTTTCCCTAGGGTTTTTCTCAAATTCGGATGGCTGAAATGGGAGAGGGTTTAAGGTCCTTATATAGCCTAAAACTTCACCAAAATAGACTTGGGAAGAAGGTATACTTGGGTTATAGCCAAAGCGGCGCTAATTCAGCTCAAAGGAGGGTTTCTAGTGGGCCTCCTTGAGCCAAAGGTCGGACTTAAGCTCTCTAACCTTCGATCTACATAGAGTTAAGTTTTCGTCTCAGTCGGATTCCCAGATCATGCGTGGCGGACCAGTTTTAGTTCAATGGTCAGCGGATCTCGATCGGAGATTCCGAGTACATGTAAATGTGTATGAAATTTCTCCTTATCCGAGGGTGTAATTTGGTTTGATTCTGACGGTCTGGTTGCTTAAAACTGATCCGCAAACGAGAGATGCCAGATTACTATTCAAGATATTTATTTTGTAAAGAAACAAGTGTTTTCACACTCTCTTGCTCCGGACTCAAGCGAACAGCCGTGGAACACTGTTTGGATTTGATTTCCGAAATGGTTGTCAAGCCGAGCGAGGCGGTCCTAAGTCCTTAACTTCATGTTAATCGAACTCCCGATGTGCGGTCCAGACCTGATATGGAGTTTCAACGTGCTCCCGAGAGCAGTCGGGTAATGAGATTGATCCTAGATTTTAGGGTAACCTAGCGTCAATGATTCTATAAGTTTTGGATCTTGCAGATCATATTTAAAGTGGATCAAACGGATTTTGTAGCTAATCTAGTTTAGCACTTAGTTACTTTGTCTCATTTCTAAAAGATTTAGTCCTATAAGCTTTCTGTCTGAGGTGGTACCTAGTCCTTTGTAGTTTGTATATAAAGTGATCCAAGTTATACTACTTAGCTAGTTTAAGATAGCGTCTAGGGTGAAAGTACTTAAAAAAATTGAAAGAACAAGGTGGTAAAGGGTGGGATTTGTGAAGGAAATGGGTTCAAAGGCGGCTTTAGACTTTGGGTTTGAGTTCTGACAGGTTAATAAGGTGTTAGGAGCGGCCCATTGCCTAAGGACGTCTAATTCCAGGTTGGCAAAAATCCGGGCTGTTACAATCTACCCCCCTTAAAACAAAATTTCGTCCCTAAAATTGGCTACGGGTAATAAAAAAAGATTTAATTATTTCTTTGCCTAAGCTTTATTGATTTCGCATTTCTACGCGTAGTAGGGCATATACTAGTCTGGTTCATTTTATTCTACCCCCCTTAAAACTTATTTCTTTATCCATTTCTCATACCCTGATGATTTGCTACAATTTATTTCTTTACCTCTTTGGAGTCTTGACTTCGATTCCTAACTAGTTAGAGTAAGATAGTTGTTTTCAATGTTTGACTAACACGGAGAGACGGTTATAGTGGGCTTGATCCCAATACATTGATCATCTACCTTGCCAGGGTAGAAGGCTCATCGTATCCCTTCATAATCCTGAAGGATCCTAGTCTTCTGCTCGGCTAAGTAGTGAGTCCATTGGCAGTCACCTAGGATTGAGAATTGGGTCAAGTCGCGAATGCTTCGCAGTTGTATATTTCAGTAACTCCATAGTACGATCACTCTAAAAGCTTAGGGAATGCCCATTAATGAAAGGCTCAAACTTTCCTATTTCTCGGGTTACCCTTTAGGTCTTAATCTAAGAGGGTCCTTGTTATTATCTATGTCCAAGGAAATGGTGAATCAAATCTTACTAGATCATCCTAAAACGGTTTCTCATAGTAGAACTTGTTAGGGCTTCTATAATGTTCGTATTCAACGAGCACAGTTTCGATCCTGGGCCAGTGGGGTGGGGTCCACCACGCTTCCGCTGCGCCACCCAGATCAAAGAGGTGTATTAGGTGACCTAGCTAGAGTGGGTTCATAATATTCTACCTCCCTTAAAACTTATTTCTACCTCCAGGCTTTAAGATCTATGTCCTGTTCCGTATGTCGGAATAAGGTGTAATATAGGACCTATCCTTGACACGAAATGGGAAACAATCCCTCAATACAATGGTCTTCCTTCCAACGATGATGTGTACTATGACATTGGTACCTATGGTTATAGAAAGGAGCTAAAGATGATGGGTATCGTGGTTGATTTTAGGGGCAAGTGTGAGTATGTGGCAAGATGCCTAATCCTACCAAGGAGTTTTGTCACTGTTCAAACTTATCCTATTTAATCATGTCTAGCTTAACAAGCAGGCTATCTTTCTACGTTCATATGCACAATATGTATGCTGACATGGCATGCAATCTGGGACCTAGGAATACTGTTTGTTGCCCATTTGGGAAATTTCTTGGGCCTAAAAAGAAAATCTCTATTGGCTATATGTTCTTACACTTCTCAAAGATGAAGTTATAAACTTTTGGTTGTAAGTGGTTCGGCCAACACGGAAGGAAAGTTGTGTAGTGGGTCTGTGCCGGATACATAGATCTTTTGCCTCGCGAAGATAGAAAATTACCGTATCAGTTCTTAATCCTAGCTAATCCCGACCCTCTGCTTGATCAGAGCATTGAGTTCATTGGCAACTACCAGGATTGAGAATTCAATTCAAACTGCGAATACCTCGCTTCTATATCATTCTCTACTCCGTGTTCCCGAGTGTATCAAGTCCTTGAGAAGGCAATTCTAGGGGTGTATTGATTTGACCTAACCTTAAATCCAAAGGATCTATAAGTTTTCTCTGGGCGTGATAAATAAGCTTCCTAAGAGTTACCAAGAGTTACTAAAGAAGTATATAAGTATTACGGGGATTCAACGAAAGAATGAGCTTTCGCTCCAACCTAACCAAGCCGACTAACTAAGTCTATCGGTCACTGACATTCCCTAGTGAAACGGGTAGTCTAGTCTTAATTTAGGAGTAGTGGAAATCCATAGGTGTAGTTCAAAGTCCACGCTCCTACGCTAGGTGATTTCACCCCATGTCTAATACAAGAAATTGTTTATCGCCTAAGGTCAAATGTTGTCTAACTGGAATTGAGTTGTTTGTACTTGACGCTCGAGCATTTCACATATGCTCATTCCAACTAAGAGGGTCCTAAGGTTCACATTATAAATTTGTTAGATTTCCTACACAGTCAGGCCTGTCGAAATCTAGGAGCACCGCTCTAAGTCCAAAACTCTAAGGGCCCATTTGTCAAACAACCATTTATTCTAAAAGCTTAAACTGTCAGAGTGTGGTGGGTTAATGTATATCAAGGGACTTGGTCACTTCAACACTATTTGGCCAGTGGTCTTAAGTTGTAGTAAATGGGACTGCATTGCTAATTCCTCCTCAGGATTGAGAGTGACATGGTTGGTAGGAGGGTGGGTGGGGATTAATTTTATAGGCTTTGGAAAATGAGTCTAGTGGTGGAAAGTGTGAGATGGGATTTTCAAACCTCATGATATTGAATTTCTAAGTGAAATTTGAAAGGAAACCCGAGATATACTTTTCATTGCATACATTCCAAACATGGCATTGGAAAACATGGGATACAACCAATCTAGGGGCCATACCTTACACATACATTTATTTTTACTTTTACAATTCCATCCATCTAATCTCACTTAATGTAGTTGGCCGAACGGGCCCTAACGGGAGAAAAGGGGTTGGAGTTTTTGGTTCTCCACAGACCGGTGCCTCAACAGACATTGTAAAGGCCCAATAGACAGGGTTTAAAGAAAGGAAGTGGAGAGATGGGAGGGATTGAGAGCTTACACGATTTGAGCTCCAAATAGGAGGGTGTGGGAGCTCAAATGAGGAAAAACGGAAAGGGTAGAGGGTAGATATTGTTATGAACGATGGAGGTGAATGGGTTGTGACAGAAAATGACGGAATAGGTGATTGGAGGGGCGATTTTTACTAAAAATTAGAAGTTTGAAAGAAAAAAGAGAGCTTGAAGGATCACTTTGTGAAGGAAGTACTAGTTTGGGGAGGTTTTAAGCCACGGCCCCTATACCAGGGGGTTCCCCTAGCCCCCAAACACCATCAGCCCGGACGGCCGGCTCGGCCCAGCAAAAAAACCGGCAAGGCCTCGCCGAAAAATTTTGTGATTTGCAAAGGGGGGCCCCATGGGCATGTTCCCCAGGCCCCCTAGGCTCCAAAAAAGTATGGGGCCCACCCTGGTTCCCTCCGGAAGTGCTCCGTTTGGCCCCCTACCCCATTTTGAGCCGTATCGGGGCCAAAATGTAAACCAGAATGATTTTATATGACATGTAGCATATGATTTTGGGGTAGGAGGAGCTAATCTATCCAACTAACCTATTTATTTGGTTAGATTCTAAAATTTGAATGGTCAAAAGTCTAATTTATACATATATTTACTATTTATAGTAACTTTTTGTTTAAGTATTATTCTTCATCATTTATACGTTAGAACTTATACCTAGTGTGAAAGGACTTAGAAAACAAATTGAAGGATGAAGTGGTGCAAGGAGAGAGTTTGAAGGATTTGGATAGAAAGGGGTTTTGGGCTTTGGTGTTGTGGTTGACCCACAACCTAAAGACATTCGTCTCTAAGGAACGACTCAAACCCATCGACTGATAGCTTAGAAGTGATTTGGGATTGTTTCGTATGATCATGGGTGTGTACGGCCCAATCTCAGCGGTCGATTTTGGTTGGTTTCGCCGTTCGGCGAATTTGGAAAATTCTAAGTTAGTTTCTACGTTTCGTCGCTCCCTCCTAAGTCAGAGTGCGTCAGTGTGCGTCGTGTGACCATAACCCAGGTCCGGTTTAATCCAAATCATGCTCTGATACCATCTGTAACATCCCGAAAATCGGGGGTCGAGCATAAACTCAACTCCCGAGTTCCAGAACATCACTTATGCAACAAAATGAATGATGATTGAATGTTGACTGTATTTGTGCATTGAACATGAGTGAGATTAAGCCAAAACAGCATATCATACTCCAGAGACAGTTAAATTTGTAAGTGGAAGACTGTGATAGATAGATAAAATATATAAACTATGATGAGTCTCCAGAGTGTGATAACATTATTAGGTTAAATAATTATAAGTACAGTCCTAAAATATACCAAATGTGTAAGGTCCTCTAGTCAATATCCCAGAAAGCCCCGTTAATACAATACCAGGTCTTCATAGACCTGTCAGAGAGTTACATGTAGGAGAACTCCTCCTTAACATCATAGTAGTAGTCCGGCTCTGCTTCATAAGCATCGCCATCACCTGAAACTCAACAAATCTGGTTGGTGTGTACAACACCGTCCCGTAATGTGAGAGTGAGTAGCTAACTCAGTGGAACAATAAAGCATAGGTTAACATGTTATCAATTCAGTAAAGCAGTAACGATAAAGCAGTACAATTAAACACTCTTAACTACTCTTATTAATGCAAGTATGGATGCAGTCATGATGTATGCCCTCACCACACCCTCCCTCATGCGACACCATCTCACGTTCGCGGCATGCTTTCATCCCTCAGTGCTCCACATCTTCCAGGCACATGCAATGCATGATGAATATGATTGCCGAGTTTTTAATTCAAAACAGCAGGATTGGGAAACTAAGGTACCTCCCTTGTATCATTCCCAAACATGATCCATTCTAGGGTCGTCAGTCCTAGTTAATATCAGACGATGGTGTGTTTTCTAGGTCACTGCAAAGGCTGTTGTTGAGGGTCAAATATTGCATATCAGACCCCATCTTTTACCTGGATTTACGAGCACAATATTGTTTAACGCCCGGTTTTAACTGTGTTTGTGATACAGGGTGTATTTACAAGTGCTGACCGAAACAGGGTGCTAAAAACCGGGATTTAATGCTCAGAATTCATCAAAGTAGGAGACGGACCCCATGGGACCAAGATCAACGGAATTACACGCCAGAGACCCGAGAAAATCACGAAACTGAAGTTCAAGTGGCCTAAAAGTCAGCCAAAATGCAAGATCACAGGGTTCCCGCCATCTGTTCAGCTCAAAACTTCATACAGGGCCTGAGGAATGTAAATTAACCGTACAAATCTAATTTCAACCGTTCAGTCCTTGCAGAGGTGAATGGACAGATCAGCCCATAAAACAGCAATTCGGGGCCCACCTGAGATCTGGATATGATTCAATTTTGGTCTCAACCGTTAAACTGAGGTGACACAGCTGTTGAGCGGATCGGATTTCACACAAACATTACAGTGGATCACACGTGTACACAGGCGTGCACACAGCGAAAAATCACTGGCCGTGCACCGAATAGAGAAAGTCGGTCAGCGATTGCGCTGACCGACGATTCCTTTCAAAATCAAAAGACGCCACAGCGTCTTCACGGCCGACTTCCGGTCGTGATTGTGGGCCCCACTCACCATTTATTTGGAGGATCAGAACCGTCCAACAGACTCACAAGGTGGCCAAGGCCCTCGCCTAGGTGACGAAATCTCTCGAAGACAATGGAGATCGGTTTTCACTTGATCAAACGCAGAACGGACGGTGAAACTGAAACTCAAGTGGGCCGCGACGATTTTTCCTCCAAAGACACCATTTCCGACCGGTTTTTCTTGAGGATTCCAATGGTCGGAATGGATTTCCTTACCAGCGTGTATCCTGGGTCCCACCAATCACCAAGCGGAGGACGGTGCGAGCTCTGTTCGCAAACAGAGTTCCGGACGGATCGTGTGGGCCACCATCACGCTCTGAAATTCCGATCTGGACCGTCCAAACTCTTCCAGGATGGGATATTACCCTCGTGTAGGTGATCTTTTGCTGGGACATATCGGACAGTGGATGTGAACTCTCAGATTTCCGTTTTGACGTCGTCTGATCAAATAAGGTGGGACGCATCAACAGGCGATTAAAATTAGCCATTTCCGGTCGAAATCTCGAGGCCAATCCCATGAACGGATTGGATTTCATCGTCAGCTGAAGGATGTGGACCCCACTGATGCCAGCGCAAGTCATAATGCATTACATGCTTACGCCAGATGCTAAGTCCGTGAAGGAGTCTTGACAGACCTCCCTACTGGAAGCTTATATAAGAGAGGGAGAGGGTGGCCTGGAGAAAAAAGGACGGCTGGAGCGTGGAAGTGAAGAAAGAGAAAGAGAGAGAGAAAAACAGGGGGTTTTATTTTTGTTTTTGTTTTTATTTTATTCTTAGAGATCTAGCCGCATCATGTGTGGCTAAACCTCTTAGCTAGGGCTAAGAGGTGAAGCTTGTAGCGTGATGGGAGGCCTCCTTGCTTGTGCCTTTGTTTAGACTGAATTGATGTCGATTTGGGTTTTTATTAAGGGAATGTTTTCAGTCTTTAATGGTCTGTTGTGACTGAAATTACAATGGGTCTGCAATGGCTTTGAGCATGTTCTTTACCTTTTATGTTTATGACGTCAGGAAGCCCTGTTGTTCACCATCGTCTCCTGGGCATGGTTGGATGTCGGTACCCTTCCTAACCTTCATACATTGATTGGTTGGTAATTAGTTTAATTCTGTTGTTTGCTTTGTCTCCTGGGCATGGTTTGGTGATGGAATCCATTCTAATTCATATACCTTTCATCTTATCAAAATTACATTAAAGGCAGTTCAGTTAATTTCCTAAATTATAATACAGGCATAAGATCTCCCTGATCTCTACAAGTGGATCCTCTGAATCCCTAGTTTCCCTTTTCCTGAATTCTTCTTAAGTTTTAGATTAATTATTTCACCATTATTCCTCAAATCAAAATTGGTTTAGATTTCATCTCATTCTAGTTCTATTTCTACTTAGTTTTAGAAAGCGTACAGGTTTCAGTCCCTGTGGATTCGACCTCGGTCTTACCGAGTTTATTACTACATCACAACCCTATACTTGGGGAGTGAACAAGTTTTTGGCGCCGTTACCGGGGACCGACTACGATTTTCTGAAATTAATTAGTTAGAGTTAGTTTAAGATTAGGATTTTACTAATTTTAAATTTTTAATTTTGTCTTCTATTTTTCATAGAACTAACATATTTTTTATTTCTGTAGGTTGTTAGGATAGAACTTCTAATTTGGTAAACTCTTTCTGATTTTCTAGATTCTCTAACTCTTTAGATTTGATTTACTTTAGAAATTTCTTCTATTTAGAAACTAACTTATTTTGTTTTATTTTGCAGGTCTTTAGCTTAGGGACTCCAATTTGGTAATCTCCTTCCAACCCTCTTTTCTTTCTAGATTTTCATTTTCTTTCTTAGGATTAGGTTTAGAATTTAATTGAGGGCTGCGAGTGTTTCATGCCCAAGTGGGCCCGTGACGACACTCGACGTCTCTTGACTGAAGGAGGGTTAGTTGAGGGGTTGACTGTCCATCGCAGGATTAGACACCGCTCGGATTCCCCTGAGTTAATTGAGGTTATGGCTGAAAATCAACCTCAAGCACTACCTCAACAGATGGATGAGGAAGTACATGATGAGAATGAGGTGCTTCAAGCACCCCCGCCTCGTACCTTACGAGATTATTTACAACCGGCGGGGGTGAGCACGCCCTCATGCATGATTTTTCCTGAAAACACAGGACATATGGACATCAAGCCAGGAGTTATCCAACTCCTTCCTAAATTCCATGGGGCTTGAATCAGAAAGTCCATACTTACATTTGAAAGAGTTCGATGAGATCATAGCCACCTTATACTTTCCCAATGTATCCGAGGATACAATCAGGCTGAAACTCTTTCCTTTTTCCTTGAAAGAGAAGGCTAAGACGTGGTTACATTCACTGCGTCCTAGATCCATTGGCACATGGAATGATTTGCAGAGGGAATTCATAAAGAAATTTTTCCCACACCATAAAACAATTACCCTCAGAAAGGCAATCATGAACTTTGCCCAAAGGAAGATGAAACATTCTACCAATGTTGGGAAAGGTTCAAGGATCTTGTCGGTTCATGCCCACAACACGGTTTTGAAATGTGGCGCATTACAAATTTCTTCTATGATGGTGACATCTTCCATGCGCCCAACTGGTCGAGACAATGTGTAATGGTGAATTCATGAATAAAGAGGTCGATGAGGTATGAGATTACCTCGATAGACTTGCCGAGAATGCACAATCATGGGACCATTACCCAAAATCAAACACCACGCCTAAGCCAACTCAATCTAAGGAGAAAGGTGGAGTATATCTCCCGAAAGAAGAGGACGATGTAAATTTTAAAGTGACTAATCTCACTCGAAGAGTCGAGGCCATGGAAGGAAAGAAGGAGAAGGTTAATGAAATTGTTTGTGGCATCGTGATTGCAACATTCACACAACCCAGAAAATTGTCCTACCATATCCGCCTTTCGAGGAGTGTTGAATGAGCAAGCTAATGCCGTAAATAACTATCAAAGACCTTTCAATGGATCTACCTCCAATACATACAATCTGGTTGGAGAAATCATCCAAATCTTAGTTGGAGGAATGGACAAGCTGCTACCCCTCAAAATTTCTTTAATCAAAACCAAAATCGGAAACCTCAAGAAGAACCAGGTTCCAAATCCCATACAAGAGCCGACTCGGGCAATGCGTGACTTTATGCGAGAAAATAGATTCACGTATGACGGTTATAGAAAAGGGGATGCTTCTGCACAACCGCTCCCCAATCCTAAACCGTAATACGAGATAAATGATCCCACTCTTTAAATCAAATGGGACACGCTAAATCCATCACCACTCTTAGGAGTGGAAGATCATTGATAAAACCCTTCCTAGGTTAGACACGAAAATTCTCAAGAACCGAAGAGGACAATAATGATGGATCTCGTGATGTCCCACAAAATTTAGAACCAGGAACTTCTAGAGAAGCCGGTTGCTCCATTCCCCAACGGTTGGTTGCACCAAAACGTCTTTCTAACTCTCGTGGATATTCTGGAGGTGTTGAAACAAGTGAAAGTCAACATTCCTCTACTTGATATCGTAAAATGATTCCTTCATATGCCAAATTTCGAAAGACCTATGTACGACCAAAAGACGGCAAAGCATTCAAAAGAAAATCTTCTTGGTGAGAAAGTGAGTGCCATCCTGAAGCAAGACGTGCATGCAGAAATTCAAGGATCCCGTAGCCCAACCATATCATGTGTAATCGGGAACCATCGAATTGATCACGCACTTCTTGACTTGGGAGCGAGCGTCAATCTAATCCCCTCGGTATACAAACAGTTAGGATTGGGTGAGTTAAAACCTACCCTAACCACACTACAACTTGCCGATCGAATTTCGTGTACCAAGAGGGATTATTGAGGATGTGTTAGTCCAAGTCGATAGATTTTACTACCCCGTAGATTTTATCATCTTGACACCGAACCCATCAACAACATGAGCACTCGATTCCCGTCATTCTTGGTCGCCCATTCCTTGCCACATCAAATGCAATCATCAATTGCGGGAATGGTGTCATGACTATGTCTTTTGGAAATTTGACATTGGAGTCGAACATCTTTTTCAATAACGGCGGCAATGCGAGGGAGGATGATGACGATGTCCACGACATTAACATGATCGATACTTTCGTGGAAGATAGGACACCCCTTACCTTATCCTCTGATCCTCTAGAGACATGTTTAGCCCACTCCCATGAGTTTGATGATGATATGATTGGGGAGATGAGTGCCTTGCTTGATACTGCACCGGTACTTGAAGTTAACCGGTGGAGGCCACAATTGAAGAATTGCCACAAAATGATGTAGTGCCTCTACCGTCTAACCTCAAGGCACCGAAGCTTGACCTAAAACCTTTGCCCTCTCGATTTGAAATATGCCTATTTAGGTCAAGATGAGACATACCCGGTGGTGATCTCTCGCCCACTGGAGAAAGAACAGGAGAGTATGCTCATATCTACTCTCATTAAGCATAAAGGAGCCCTAGGATGGACGATAGCGTGACCTCAAGGAATCGATCCCTCGATTTGTACTCACCACATATATCTTGAGGAAAATGCGAAAAGCCGCTCGGCAACCACAACGTAGACTAAATCCAAACATGAAGGAAGTGGTTAAAGCCGAGGTTCTTAAACTATTGGATGTGGGTATCATATACCCTATATCGATAGTCAATGGGTGAGTCCAACTCGGTGGTTCCTAAGAAGTCCGAATCACCATCGTAGCCAATGCTAATAATGAACTCGTGCCAACCAGAGTCACTCTTGGTTGGAGAATGTGCATTGACTACAGAAAATTGAATACCGTCACAAGGAAGGATCACTTTCCTCTGCCCTTCATCGATCAAATCTTGGAAAGGCTAGCTGGTCATTCCTATTATTGTTTCCTTGACGGTTATTCGGGCTACAATCAGATTGAAATCGCCCCTGAGGACCAGGAAAAGACCACATTTACATGTCCCTACGGCACCTTTGCTTCCGAAGGATGCCATTTGGACTATGTAATGCCCCTGCCACCTTTCAGCGATGTATGTTGAGTATCTTTTCTGATATGGTGGGGCAATATCTAGAGGTCTTCATGGACGATTTCTCTGTCTATGGCTCATCTTTCAGTAAGTGCTTGGAAAGTCTTAAATGTGTTGCTGAAAAGATGTGAAGAAAAGAATCTGGTACTTAATTGGGAGAAGTGCCATTTCATGGTTCATAAGGGAATTGTCCTTGGACATATCATCTCGTCCCAAGGGAATTGAGGTAGATAAGGCAAAAATCGATCTTATCTCTAACCTACCTCCACCCAAGAACATCGAGACGTGCGATCCTTCTTAGGACACGCAGGGTTTTACAGGCGATTCATAAAGGACTTTAGTCTCCTCTCTCGTCCTTTATGTAATCTTCTTCAAAAGGATGTTCCATACGAGTGGTCTGAGCAATGCCAAGAAGCTTTCACCAAGCTTAAAGGCATGTTAACCACTGCACCCATCATGCAACCACCCGACCGGAACCTTCCTTTTGAGCTTATGTGCGACGCCTACGATTATGCTCTTGGAGCGGTTCTAGGCCGGAGAGAAAGATAAGAGGCCCTACGTCATCCATTATGCGAGTAGGACTTTAAATCCCGCCCAAGTGAACTACTCGACTACGGAAAAAGAACTCTTAGCCGTAGTGTTCGCCTTGGACAAATTTAGGTCCTACTTGATCGGATCCAAGATCATTATCTATACGATCATGCGGCCTTTGAAGTATCTTCTTTCCAAGAATGATTCTAAGCCCCGCCGATACGATGGATCATACTACTCCAAGAATTTGATTTGGAAATTAAAGATAAAAAGGGAGTAGAGAACGTAGTGGCCGATCACCTTTCTCGCCTTAATACCTCTCGATTCCCTTGAGCGACCCATATCAATGACATGTTCCCGATGAACAAGCTGTTCGAGTCTCCCATTCACCTTGGTTCGGCCGATATTGCTAATTATCTTGCTACGGGTTCCATACCGACACATTGGATCACAGAAGATAAGAAGAAATTTTTCACCGAGGTGCGTAAATTCTTACGGGATGATCCATACTTGTTTAAATATTGCCCCTGGACCAAATCTTGAGGAGATGTGTGCCGGATGATGAGCATCGTAGCGTCATCTCCTTTTGTCATTCACAGCTGTGGTGGTCACTTTTCTCGCAAAAAGACCACGGCCAAGATTCTGCGCAGTGGCTTCTATTGGCCCACTATGTTCGAGGACACTCATGAGTTTTGCAAAGCTTGTGAGCGTTGTCGAGAAATTGGGAGCATTGTCCGTCGAAATATGATGCCCTTGAATCCCATTCTTATCATAGAGGCATTTGATTCTTTGGGGCATCGATTTCATGGGACCATTCCCCCAATCTTTTGGAAATTTATATATTTTGCTTCTTTGTAGACTATGTCACTAAATGGGTCGAAGCGATTCCGTGTCGGAATAATGACCATCGCACGGTCATTAAATTCCTAAAAGAAAACATCCTTTCCCGATTGGAACGCCTCGAGCCATTATTAGTGATGGGGCTCACACTTTTGTAATAGGCCATTCGAGAGTTTAATGAAGAAATATGGTATCTCTCATAAGGTGACCACCCCATACCACCCACGGACAAGTGGGCAAGCCGAGATTTCTAATAGGGAGATCAAACACATTTTGGAGAAAACGGTTAACCACGACCGTAAGGATTGGTCAATTCGATTGACCGATGCCTTATGGGCGTGCATCGCTTTTAAAACCCCTATTGGAATGTCTCCTTTAGACTCGTCTATGGGAAGGCTTGCCACTTACCCGTGGAGTTGGAACATAGAGCCCTCTTGGGCAATCAAAAATTTAAATTTCAATCAACAACGCCGGCTCGCTACGCAAACTTCAATTAAATGAACTTGAAGAAATCCTAATGACGCATACGAGAATTCGAGAATTTACAAGGACAGGATGAAGGCGTTTCATGACCAACATATTCTACGAAAATCATTCACGCCAGTGCCGAAAGTCCTTTTGTATAATTCTCGATTACATCTCTTTCCTGGGTAAGCTTCGATCTCGTTGGACCGGCCCTTACATTGTTGTTACTGCATATCCTCATGGGGCCGTCGAGATAAGAGATCCCGACAACGACAAGGAGTTTAAAGTAAATGGACATCGCCTAAAGCCATTTGTCGAGAAATTTGATTCAGAGGACATGTCCATGCCTCGACGATCCTGTTTACCAGGAGATCGATCTCCTAGTCGATGGAGGTATAGGTAGGTTTATCGCTTTCTTAGGACTAGATTAGTTACTTTGTCCGTTTGAAGTGAAGACGTTAAACTTAGCGCTCTGGGAGGCAACCCAAACTTTTTTTTCCATTTATTTCATTTTCCTAGATAGTTCAATGTTTGTGGGTAACATTACTTAAACCCTCACGAGACTACAACTCGTCCACTAGGGGCAACCTAGGGGTTTAAAGGCTTGTTGCATACGCTAAATGCAATCGAGAGCACCTGCGAAAGTGGTATAGGTAGGATTTTATTTCTTGTTATTTTTGTGTTACTTTTTCTCTCGTGCTCACCCGCTCTCATGTTGAGATCTCTTGGAAAGTCTCTCACGATTCATCATTCAGGTACTATCTTCCCATCACTTCTCTTTTACTTTCGTTGTCCCGTCTGCATTCCATGCTCATATCTTTTACATTGAGGACAATGTAGATTTTAGGTTGGGGGTGGGAGATTAGGTAACCTAATCAGTGTTTTTCTTCGTCTTAAGCAAAAATTGTGAAAATTTTTAAATTTTTTTCTGGAAATTCTTGTGCATTTGATGTGATTTTGACGACTATCCTGGATTTAGAATTTCAAGATGCGTGATGTTGAAAATTTACTACTCTTGGATTCAGTTGCTCGTTAGATTTCACAATTAAGTTTGAATTCTTAATCCATGATTAGAAGTTGTAAACATTGATTGAGTCATGATTTCACATACCACATCTCACTTACACATTGAGATTTCAGTTTGTTATTGAATGATTAATTTGGTAATCACTGAGCATGAAAGAACCAGCCTAAAAGATTTGGCCATCAGGGTATAAAAAGAGAATTACACCATGGGTTTGCTCCCTATAGGTGTGGATTCGATTTTCCATGATTAACAGTTAGACAGATCTGGGCGACTAGTTTCACCATAGGTTTGCTCCCTATAAGTGAAAATTTGATTCCCATCTTGTTGTTTAAAAAAAAAAAAAAAAAAAAAAAAAAAAAAAAAAAAAAAAAAAAAAAAAACTAGAAAATGAAAGAATGATCTGTGAGGCAAAGTTCTGGTTTATGTGATGGTTGTTATGAATTTTCTGATTAATTACTAATGATATCATGAAATCGACAATTTGATCTCTTAATGATGTTAGATGAGATTTCACTATACACCCATGGAACTCAATGTTTACAATTATTCTAGTTTATAGATTAATATTTGAACTTGATTATGAAATTCACCGCAGTGCATGAGAGGCCAGGAGAAATTAATAATCAACATTCATGAATCTTAAGATTTCTCATATCTGGATTGTTTTTCAAAATATCACTCGGCTTCACAAGAATTATCTCGTAATTCTCAACTTAATTTTCGCATATTTTACTCGGGACTAGCAAAATGCTGGTTGGGGGTTGTGTTGAGGGTCAAATATTGCATATCAGACCCCATCTTTTACCTGGATTTACGAGCACAATATTGTTTAACGCCCGGTTTTAACTGTGTTTGTGATACAGGGTGTATTTACAAGTGCTGACCAAAACAGGGTGCTAAAAGCAGGATTTAATGCTCAGAATTCATCAAAGTAGGAGACGGACCCCGGGGACCAAGATCAACGGAATTACACGCCGAGACCCGAGAAAATCACGAAATCGAAGTTCAAGTGGCCTAAAAGTCGGCCAAAATGCAAGATCACGGGGTTCATGCCATCCTTCGGCTCAAAAACTTCATAGGGCACGAGGAATGTAAATTAACCGTACAAATCTAATTTCAACTGCTCGGTCCTTGCAAGTGGCTCAATGGACGGATCACCCATAAAACAGAATTCGGGGCCCACCCGAGATCTGGATATGATTCAATTTTGGTCTCAACCGTTAAACGAGGTGACACAAATTGTTGAGCGGATCGGATTTCACACAAACATTACGGTGGATCACACGTGTACACGAGCGTGCACACGGCCGAAAAATCACGGCCGTGCCACCGAATAGAGAAAGTCGGTCGGCGATTGCGGCGGCACCGACGATTCCTTTCAAAATCAAAAAGACGCCACAGGCGTCTTCACGGCCGACTTCCGGTCGTGATTGTGGGCCCCACTCACCATTTATTTGGAGGATCAGAACCGTCCAACAGACTCACAAGGTGGCCAAGGCCCTCGCCTAGGTGACGAAATCTCGAAGACAATGGAGATCGGTTTTCACTTGATCAAACGCAGAACGGACGGTGAAACTGAAACTCAAGTGGGCCGCGACGATTTTTCCTCCAAAGACACCATTTCCGACCGGTTTTTCTTGAGGATTCCAATGGTCGGAATGGATTTCCTTACCAGCGTGTATCCTGGGTCCCACCAATCACCACGGAGGACGGTGCGAGCTCGTTCGCAAACGAGTTTCCTGGACGGATCGTGTGGGCCACCATCACGCTCCGAAATTCGATCCGGGCCGTCCAAACTCTTCCAGGATGGGATATTACCCTCGTGTAGGTGATCTTTTCTTTGGGACATATCGGACGGTGGATGTGAACTCTCGATTTCCGTTTGACGTCGTCGATCAAATAAGGTGGGACGCATCAACAGGCGATTAAAATTAGCCATTTCCTTCGAAATCTCGAGGCCAATCCCATGAACGGATTGGATTTCATCGTCACCGAAGGATGTGGACCCCACTGATGCCAGCGCAAGTCATAATGCGTTACATGCTTACGCCAGATGCTGAGTCCGTGAAGGAGTCTTGACAGACCTCCCTACTGGAAGCTTATATAAGAGAGGGAGAGGGTGGCCTGGAGAAAAAAGGACGGCTGGAGCGTGGAAGTGAAGAAAGAGAAAGAGAGAGAGAAAAACAGGGGGTTTTATTTTTGTTTTTATTTTTATTTTATTCTTAGAGATCTAGCCGCATCATGTGTGGCTAAACCTCTTAGCTAGGGCTAAGAGGTGAAGCTTGTAGCGTGATGGGAGGCCTCCTTGCTTGTGCCTTTGTTTAGACTGAATTGATGTCGATTTGGATTTTTATTAAGGGAATGTTTTCAGTCTTTAATGGTCTGTTGTGACTGAAATTACAATGGGTCTGCAATGGCTTTGAGCATGTTCTTTACCTTTTATGTTTATGACGTCAGGAAGCCCTGTTGTTCACCATCGTCTCCTGGGCATGGTTAGATGTCGGTACCCTTCCTAACCTTCATACATTGATTGGTTGGTAATTAGTTTAATTCTGTTGTTTGCTTTGTCTCCTGGGCATGGTTTGGTGATGGAATCCATTCTAATTCATATACCTTTCATCTTATCAAAATTACATTAAAGCGATTCGATTAATTTCCTAAATTATAATACAGGCATAAGATCTCCCGATCTCTACAAGTGGATCCTCTGAATCCCTAGTTTCCTTTTCTGAATTCTTCTTAAGTTTTAGATTAATTATTTCACCATTATTCCTCAAATCAAAATTGGTTTAGATTTCATCTCATTCTAGTTCTATTTCTACTTAGTTTTAGAAAGCGTACAGGTTTCAGTCCCTGTGGATTCGACCTCGGTCTTACCGAGTTTATTACTACATCACAACCCTATACTTGGGGAGTGAACAGCTGTCAGGGCTGTTACGTACAAAGGTTACACCACTCCCCCATCACCTCGTAAACGATTCATCACTATACAGAAACAGGCCTAGTTCATACTCTATATACCGCGGCAAAACTCTAAGGCTCACCGCAATTTCAGAGTATGCTCGAGGTCACTACAAAGGGTCTGTGTCGGTACATTGCTCGCATTCGTTGCACCACTCCCCCATCACCTTATCAGTGTAGGCTGACAGCATGAATATAGTGTCCCATACCACCATAATTGGCTCACGAGTCTGGTTGCTCACTGGTCACTACGGGGAGGCACGTGGCTCTAGCGTAGGCCGACAGCTCGACCACAGTATCCCATACCACCATGCCCGACTCATGAGTCTTAGCGGATCGAGGTACCATGGTTAAAAGGGATTTCACTGGTAAGTTTGGTACCCTAAGTTCAAGCAGTGGTGACTAAACATGGTGAACATATATTAGACATATCGGGTTACTTGACGAGCCTGACTAGCTCGAGCGCACAATCACTTGGACGACATGAAGTGCATAAGCACTTCACGTGGCCTAACCACTGTCGCCAACTGAAGTACGACACGGTTTCGTCAAACACATCTTACATGGTGACACGAATCTCAACCACGATCTCAAGTTTGGTACCGATTGTCTGGACTATAGACATAGTCCCAAACTAAATCAATCCTTATTCATAGCATGTGGAGTAAAGCATAATAAGCAAAGTAATTCAAGCATGTTAGTAAGCATGTCATAAAACATGTTATAAAGCACTACATAAATAGGAATACAAACACATATATTGCACAAATAAGCGGTTTAAGTAAACAACCTCATAGAGGAAATCATACATGTCTCTAAGGTAGTTGAGAATTCCATCTCAACACCCTCCTAAGGCATCAACATCCAATCACTTACTCACAAGCATTTTCACAAACACTTAACATACGCTTTTTCAACATACTTAGTGTATGTTAGGAAACATGTATTAGGGCGAGTCCATTCGCCAAGCAAGTATTTTACATATATATAATATATTTATTCAACAAATAATCATGACAAACACATCTCTGTATATATACGGTACTTTCTACAATATAGTATTTCTACATACATAGTGTATATTAGTAAAACATGTATTTGGGCGAATCCTTTCGCCAAATAAGTATTTTATCCATATATCGTATATTCATACAACAAATAATCATGTCAAACACATTTTCAAAATTTATACGTATACGGTATTTTCTACGAATACCTAGAATATGTAAAATTTCATAATCTACATTGTTAATCGAAACAGAAAACGGAAAGCACTTTGTACATGTGCAATTGCATGCAAATCATGAATCTATCATTATCTGACATTGAAAGCGTTGAAAACCATGACCTATACACCTAAAGTCCGCACCTTATGTCGTAGAATCGTAACGGAGCTGATAGGTTTGCTAAGCTTCCGTATTTGGCAGTTTGGCAACCTATAGAATGAAATAGGTTAACTATTTCATAACCTACAACCTTAACAACCCCAAAACAGATTAGGGTTAGGGTTTCTTACCTAGAAATGGAGCTGGAATCGCCAGGAAAGCGATAAGAAATGCGTGGTGTAGCTTGTGCAGCGGCATGGTAAAGTGGTAGGGAGATTCCCCCACTTCTCACTCACTTTCTCTCTCTTTCCCTAGGGTTTTTCTTAAATTCGAATGGCTGAAATGAGAGAGGGTTTAAGGTCCTTATATAGCCTAAAACTTCACCAAAATAAACTTGGGAAGAAGGTATACTTGGGTTATAGCCAAAGTGGCGCTAATTCAGCTCAAAGGAGGGTTTCTGGTGGGCCTCCTTGAGCCAAAGGTCAAACTTAAGCTCTCTAACCTTCGATCTACGTGGAGTTAAGTTTTCGTCTCAGTCGGATTCTCAGATCATGCGTGGCGGACCAGTTTCAGTTCAACGGTCAGCGGATCTCGATTGGAAATTTCGAGTACATGTAAATGTGTATGAAATTTCTCCTGATCCGAGCGTGTAATTTGGTCTGATTCTGACGATCTGGTTGCTTAAAACTGATCCGCAAATGAGAGATGCCAGATTACTATTCAAGATATTTATTTTATAAAGAAACAAGTGTTTTCATACTCTCTTGCTCCGGACTCAAGTGAACAGCCGTGGAACACCGTTTGGATTTGATTTCCAAGATGGTTGTCAAGCCCAGCGAGGCAGTCCTAAGTCCTTAACTTCATGTTAATCGGACTCCTGATGTGCGGTCCAGACCTGATACGGAGTTTCAACGTGCTCCCGAGAGCAGTCGGGTAATGAGATTGATCCTAGATTTTAGGGTAACCTAGCGTCAATGATTCTACAAGTTTTGGATCTTGCGTATCATATTTAAAGTGGATCAAACGGATTTCGTAGTTAATCTAGTTTAGCACTTAGTTACTTTGTCTCATTTCTAAAAGATTTAGTCCTATAAGCTTTATGTCTGAGGTGGTACCTAGTCCTTTGTAGTTTGTATATAAAGTGATCCAAGTTATACTACTTAGCTAGTTTAAGATAGCGTTTAGGGTGAAAGTACTTAAAAAATTTGAAAGAATAAGGTGGTAGAGAGTGGGATTTGTGAAGGAAATGGGTTCAAAGGCGGCTTTAGACTTTGGGTTTGAGTTCTGACAGGTTAATAAGGTGTTAGGAACGGCCCATTGCCTAAGGACGTCTAATTCCAGGTTGGCAAAAATCCGAGCTGTTACACGTGGACCCCCACGATGATGTATGTGCTATATATCCATGCCATTCGGACTAGCTGGGCGTGAACCCCACCATGATGTATATCCACACCGTCCAGTTGGGACAGGATATACCGTGATGTATGTATTTTATCTACACCGTCCAGCTGGGACGGGACTTGCCTGATGTATGTTTTGTATGCACACCATCCATGGGTAGCGGTCCACCATGATGTATCTTCTCCATGTTGTCCACTTAGTGGGGCCTGTCTGTCGCATAACGGGGCTGCCTGCTGTATGCAGGGCGCACCTGATGTAAATGAGGCCCATGCAATGAGGACCTTTGTAACGTACATGAGGCCCATGTTTGAGACCCATGTCTAAGGCCCATTATAATGTATATGTGGCCCGTGTATGGGGCCCATCGTGATGTATATGTGGTCCATGTATGGGCCCATTGTGATGTATATGTGGTCCAGATATGAGGCCCATTGTGATGTATTTGAGGCCATAGGATGAGGCCCGATGCGATGTATGAGAGGCCCATATCTGCGGCCCAATGTGATATATTTGTGACCCATTTGGTGAGGCTCAGTATGATGTATATGTGACCTATTTGGTGAGGCCCATCATGATGTGTATTAGGCCCTTGACTGAGGCCCATGGTGATGTATATTAGGCCCTTGTGTGAGGCCATGGGCCCACTATATGTTTGGCTCTACGTGGGCCACTCCTTGGGAACAATAATGGTTAAATGTACACATTGATGGGCAATGGTGGTTAAATGTCCACATTGTGACCTTCCCTTAGGCCATTTGTTAGGCCGATTATCGATGCCGATTATCGATACCGATTATGACTATGTGACAGCATAGCACCATGATACATGCCCGTACGCATCATTTGCATGTTTTTTTATGAGATATAGTTGACCATTGCATATGCCATAGGGCGAATTATTATGGGACTCCCTAATAGGAGGAGTTGCCCACATGAGCGCACGGTATGTGCAAGATTGTTGCATGACTGACTGGTATGACTTATACATCTCGCATTTTGTGACATGAACACCATACGCCCTAGCGACATTAGGGTCATGGCCTCCACAGACATATCGTGGATGGCCAGATGGGACACTAAAAATGTTTGATTCTAACATATGGGCATCATAGATGTCCCTAGGTAAAAATTCCTAAACCTCCGTGGCTAGGATATGCCCCAATATCTAGACCGAGTCGATATATATGAGCGCATGAGGGCTATATACCAGTAGGCCGTGTCTCCCACTGTGTCGTGGTCAGTTGGGAGGGGGTGTGACCTTACTCGCCTGAGTGAGAGGGCATTATCTAGGTTGAGTTTGAGCAGCTTGAAGAATGGGTTCGCTATCGATGAGCCGGGCCTGATATTAATAGGTGGACAGTGAGGTCTCTTCCACTTACCCAGTTGTGCGCTTGAATAGGAGCAGCAAGCTAGCGTAGAGTGTACTAGATCTCGGTAATGATCCCAAAGATGTACAATACTGATATGTAAACTTATTGAGCAGGAGTTGCATACTCAGCATTACACTCATTCATTCACCATCCACTCAGGTTGGTAGTGCGTAAGTAATTATTATCTGTACCTTCGTAATTACCAGGATTTCGGTTGGGGCGAGCGACCAACTAACCTGAAATTAGGAGTTTACCACATTGAGTCTGACTATCCAAATTTAGGTATGAGACTGGTTTGGATAGAAGTCCCTTGTGATGGACCCCATAGCCTACGATACTACATACTATTATCCCGACTTCACACTCCAGCTTGGTCATTTCATTCGCACCACATATTACATTACATCTATGGCATATGACATCTGGATTGCTATGTTTCCGTACATATATGGCCTAAATGAGGCTGATGGTTTTCGTAGCTCTTCAGAATTGCACATTATATTGTATCCACGGTATCTGATATTTAGCTCATTGTGTTTCCACATTGCATAGCCGACCTACATTACTTTCTCAGTATATGATATTGGCTTATTATGTCTTTGCACGCATATCCTGGATGAGGTTATGGCATTTCTATGGACTTGCTAGTATTTCTGCTTACTCTGATATTTTAGTGCTTGACACTTATCTTGCGCATACACTTACTCCACCCTCTAAGCTTTCTATAAGCTTATGCACGATAGATTTGTATAGGTGATGCTAAGATGCAATTGAGCTGAGGCAAGAGCATGCGATAGAACTTCTGGAGCTTTTGACATTTATCTTGTATTTCCCTTTTGAAAAGGCCTAGCTAAGAGTCCTAGAGGGGGGGGGGGGGGAGGGGTGAATAGGACTATGCCAAGTTAAAAATTTTAATGCGGAATAAGAAATAAATCAACAATGATAGCACTTAACAATTCAAATAGTAGATATGAATAGCAACCTCAAATGCATAAGTATTGAGAGGTTGATATAGATGTTGTTTTGAGGACAACCTTACACCAAAAACCAATTGCTTATGGTAGGACACCCTGATTCCTAGAACGGTCTGTGTATCAAAATCTTAAACCGATATAAAGGAATAAAGAATAAAACAGAAATAAAATTCTATTGCTATTACAACATTCACGACATGTACTGAAAGTAAATTACAATCATTCACCACAAATGCTGAAAAAATAAATTACAACATTCACACACTTAGGCACATTCAACCATTCACAACTCCAACAATTATAGTGGTTTGCTTGTGTGTACACCAATTGTTAAAAAAACAGCCACACAACTACTCCACTCCCAATATCCTCACACATTGGATATTGGCTTTCACTATAAAATAGGTTTTTCAAGGTTCACCCAAAACCTTCATAATTGTGTCTTTCCAGTGGGCTTACACAATTCAAAAACCCCACACTCTGAGATTTTCTGGATCACCTCAGACAAACCACAAAAGAAAGAGAGATTTTTCTGGCACAAACCCTAAAAAACCAAAAAGGGATTTACAAAAATGTAAATATACTTATCTGGATATTCTCCTTTAATGAAGCCCGGTAGAACCAATTCGGTGTAGATGTTCAACGTAGATATTCAATGTCTACACTCACTTATGAAAGTGTTCTAAGTTCTAAATGATTTTTAGATTAAATCACCTTAGGCTAGCTTGATTTGATTTTGATCTCAAGAAAGGGAAAAACTTAAATCCCTTCTTCAATTAAGATTGGAATAGAGAAATCAAAATCAAATGCAAAAAGCTAAATTAAAAAGAATATTAAATGAACACAGTATAGCTTAAGAATATCACAAACTTATCTCTCAGAGTGGTGTCTTGATTATCTTGGAATTGAATGAAAAACTTTGAAAATCGTCCACAATTTATAGGTAAAATTAACGTTCACTCGACTGGCCCGGTGGTTGGTTTGACTGGTCGAAGGACCAATAAGAATTCAAAATTTCGGGCACGATAAGATAAGACTGTTCCACGACTGGTCGAGTGGGACTTAAAATGGTTGCTGGACTTTGAGTCGAGCCTGCTTGACCTAAAATGGTTCACTCGACTGGTTGAGTAGTCTTCAGGACTGGTCGAGGGTCCAACAAAAATTCTGAAAATTAGTAACAAACCTTGGATTGGTCGAGGAAATTCTTGGACTGGTCGAGCCAGTTCTAGGACTAGTCGAATATAGGCTACGACTAGTCAAGAAAAAGCCTATAAAATTATATAATGACCCAAATTAAGTATGCAATCCATATGATCTAACCTATGGTCAATCTAGGGTCATTCATACCTTACATGTGAGATTTGAACATTAAAACATCATTCGCTTTGATTGATAGTTGATCTTGAAGTACATGAAGCTTGACATCTTAAAGTACTTTGAAGCTTGAACTTCAAGTACTTGTGACTTGTGTTTCAACTTGAGTATATGAGCTTAAGCTTGAGAAGATTACTTGAGCTTGAATTCTTAAAGTAATGCACACTGTCTTGATATAGTTGAAGCTTGAAAACTTGATCTAGTACTTGAACTTGTACAAGAATCTCTTGTTCTTATACTTGTGCTGCTTGAAAACTTGATCTAGTACTTGAACTTGTACAAGAATCTCTTGTTCTTATACTTGTGCTGCTTGAATATTGAATTAGAATATCTTGAACTTGTACTTGAATTGCTTGATCTTGAATATGAAGATGAGATACACAAGATACAGATTCCAAGAGGTTTTAGCACTACAAAAATTGACAATTATAGGTGCTAGACAGAATAGCATTTACACCTTTCATGTATTGCACTCAAGTTTTTTATATTAGTGGATATGTGATGATGATGTTGTCTTTATGATTTGGGTATACTTGTGGTTATGCTTATCTTTAAAGAAATTCATGTTGAAAATTCTCCTTGTAGGATCTCAGGATCGGAATCTGGTGTATGGGCGCTAGAAGACGAGAATGAGGTACTATGGAGGCTGTCAGCAGAATCTGGCGTATGGGTGCTAGAAGCCGAGAATGGGTTGCTATGGAGGCTGTCGGCACCGAATTTGTCAATCAGGAATTTTGTGAGCCCGATTTTTGAATTTAGGGCGTGACAAGAGTAGATTCCAACATAACCTTGACCCAACCCATCACCTTACATTGGAGCATCATTAGTGTTGCGGATCAAGGGAGCTGGAGAATCTCCGTCATCAAGGGAAATCATCTTCATCAATGTGTAAAACGGGGCTCATCTACTTATCTGTATGTCATTAGAGTCCAGAGACCTTGTTGATCATTCCTTATGTAGGATTGGGTCACAGGTGCATCTCAAACCTTTCAAGCCCTCATAGGAGGCCTCCGATGGGAGAGTTTGTTTAGGTGCTTAATGTAGGACCTTTGCTCTTGTGTAGGGCATAAAACTTAGGTTCCTTATGTGGATCCTTTTCTCTTGTGTAGGGTGTAAAACCTAGGTTCCTTGTATGGATCCTTTACTCTTGTGTAGGGCATAAAACCTAGGTTCCTTATATAGATATTTTGCTCTTGTGTAGGGTATAAAACCTAGGTTCCTTATGTGGATCCTTTGCTCTTGTGTAGGGCATAAAACTTAGGTGCTTTGTATAGGACCTTTGCTCTTGTGTAGGGCATAAACGTTTGCCTTGTGTAGGCATGTTTAAGTACCTTGTGTAGGTCTTAGAGTCAACCTTGTGTAGGTTGTAAAGGTTAGAGGTGAACCTGATTTGAAACCTCCGTTAGTGAAATCTGGTACACTCAAGGGATGAGTGCGTCCGCCGGGAGCGCAGTAGGCACATAGCCGAACCACTATATATGACTGTGTTTGGGAGTGATATTTGCATTTCTCTTTATTATGTTTACTTGAATGTTTTACATGAAGCATGATAACATGAATAGCTAGAACTGATAAGAATCACATCCCACACACTTTCACATACTTCAATCCCTCATAGACTAATTGCTTATCTTGCTTTATATTGAGTAGTCTTGTGCTTGGATCCTCTATTTGGCTTGGAAGCCATTAGAGTTGAAATGAGTATATCTTGATTGTTGCACATAAGATCAAGATTAGAATAATAGGTTTTTAATTGTCATAAAATTTTATAAAGTCCTATTCACCCCCTCTAGGACACTTTGACCTATTCCTACTTCTACTATAGCGGTCTATACCGCAATTTCAATTGGTATAAGAGAGGGTCTCTCCTAAGGGTTTAACAGTCTAGAGAGTGATCTTGACTGAAGTTGGGAATCATGGCCAAAGGGGAGGGCTCATCCTGTCTAGACCTCCTGTATTTGGTGGTTCAAATTATGCATATTGGAAGGCTAGGATGCACTACTTTCTGAGATCTCTGGATCATGACGTTTAGGACATAGTTGAAAAAGGATATGCGCCACTAACCAAACAAATAATACTTGAAAATGGCACAACTATCTCCAAACCTAAATCCAAAGAAATGTGGACTGCGTACAATAAAGGAAAACAAATGTATAAAGCAAAAGCAATGAATGTTTTACTGTGCTGTGTCCCAAGAAGTCTTCAATCAAATTAGTATGTGTGGCACATCTAAAGAGGCATGGGATTTGTTAGAAACAACCCATGAGGGAACGAGTATAGTAAAAAGATCCAAGCTGCAACTCCTAACATCTCAATTTGAACACCTCAGAATGGAGGAACATGAGACATTCATGGAATTCTTTACAAAACTGAACATCATCTGTAATTTCAAGGGTGGATTAGGAGAGAGTTCTAGTCTCAAAGATTTGTAGGAAGATTCTAAGATCCCTACTGGAACGTTTCAATTAGATGTTCACTCCCCAAGTATAGGGTTGTGATGTAGTAATAACTCGGTAAGACCGAGGTCGAATCCACAGGGACTGAAACCTGTACGTAATCTGAAACTAACTAGGGCTAGAACTAGAATAAGATAAAATCTAAATCAGGTAAATTTGAGGAATAATGGTGAAATAATTAACTAAAATCTAAAGAATTCAGAAAAAAACACTAGGGATTCAGAGGATCCACTTGTAAAAATCAGGGAGATCTTATGCCTGTTCCAAGAATTCAACTGGACTTAGAATTCTATCTTCATCCGGTTGAAGAGTGAAACCATAAAAATCAAACCGAACGTCCTTTTATTATAGTTTTAAAGAGATGAAAGGTATATGAATTAGAATGGATTCCATCACCTAGCCATGCCCAGGAGACAAAGTAAACAACAGAATTAAACTAATTGTCAACCAATCATATTATGAAAGTTAGGAAGAGTACCGACATCCAACCATGCCGAGGAGACGATGGTGAACAACAGGGCTTCCTGACATCATAAACATCAAAAGGAAAAGAAATACTCAAAGCCACCGCAGATCTATTGTAATTTCAGTCACAACAAACCATTGAAAACTAAAAGTATTCCCTTAATTAAACTAAAATCAAATTCAGTTCATAAATCAAAATCTCATTTAAGGCAAAAAAAATAGAATCTCCCATCTCACTACATGCTTCACCTCTTAGCCCTAGCTAAGAGGCTTAGCTGCTCATGATTAGGCTATAGCTCTCCAACATTAAGAAAAACAAAAGAAAATAAGAAAATAAGAAAACAAGAGAGAAAGCTCCCCTACCGTGCTTCACGTCCAAGCTCCCCAGATCTGATCTCCCCAACTCTCGTTTCTCTCTTCCCTTTATAGCTGCCAGGGTCGATCAGTGCATAAGGAGGTCGGCTGGAGTCGAGTTACACACTGCTTGTGAAGGTTTTACGTAGCCAGCAAGTATTTCACAGCCGAAAACGTCCTCCGCAACCAAGAAAAGTAGCAACTTTGTTGTTTGCTTGCACCTACAACCATGATCCTCAACATGAAAAATCTACTCATCTTTGGTAGGTTTTGGATCTCTGAGCAGATGAACGGGTTGGATCTCCCCATCGGCCAGCCGTGGTGGCCCACCTGGATCGTCAGATCCAGCCGCAGAACAAAGCTTACGCAGCTCTGTTTGCGCTGGTGAGATGGTGGGGCCCATTATTGATGTCATAAGAGAGATCCGACCCATCCATTGAATTCCTCTCAGAATTTCAGTCAGGAAGGTGTATTTTTGGCCTTCTGTTGATGAGGTCTACAGGGTCTTTTACTTCTGCCCTTCATCTTCCGTTGGGACGGTTGAGATCCATTCTCTGCTATCTTTTGAAAACCTCCACCTAGTCCTAAGTGAGATGGGCCACGTGAGTCACATGGACGGTCCGGATCAGTGCATTTCATCGTGATGGTGGCCCACAGAGGAAAATCGCAATCGTCAGTGCGAACGCACGTCCCTGTTTAAGCATGGACGCTGCGATGATCGGTGGGCCCCAGATTGACGTCGGTTGGAGAATCCACTCCGTCCATGAGATTTATATCGAAAAACCATCCGGGAATGGTGTATTCTGAGTGAAATCAGTGCGGCCCACTTGATCTTTTATTCCACCGTCCATCTTGCTTTCAACGGCCAGGATCTCCCAATAGTTTGCATGGTCTCGAAGGGCCACCTTGGTGAGGTTGATACCCTACCTATACACACAATGGATGGTCCTGATCGATGATTTGAAGGAGGAGTGGGTCCCACTGAGAAGAACCGGCGGACGACAGTGAAAACGCTATTGTGTTTTTGAATCTGGAGAAGAAGTCGGTCAGCGTGAGCTGACCGACTTTGGCTGTAAGGGTGCACGGCTGGTGCACGTGTACCTTATGTACACTTAGTATACATGTGGGTCCCACTTGATGTATGTAAGAAATCCGCTCCATCCATTCATATTGTCAGCTCATTTAACCTGTTGAGACCAATTTTTAAGAATATCCAAATAGCAGGTGGGCCCAAAATCAATGGTTTATGGGCTGATCTATCCGTTGGGTCACTTCCACAGGGATCGAACGGATGAAATTCAAATTGTACGGTTAATTTATGGCCCTCAGGGCATGTATGAAGTTTCGACCTAAACGGATAGTGAGAACCCTGTGATCTTTCATTCTGAACCAATTTCGGGCCACTTGAACTTCAGTTTCTTAATTTTCGCGGATCTCTGGTGTGTAAATTTGATGATCTTGGTCCTCTGGGGTCCGTTCCTTGCCTTGGTGTCATCAATGTTAAATCCCAACTTTAAGCACCCTTTCTTAGTCCCAGCTCGTAATTACACCTTGCATCACATACACAGTTAAACCAAGCCGTTAAACAGAGTCATGCTCATAAATCCAGGTAATAAATGGGGTTTGATATGCAATATTTGACCCTCAACACAACCCCCAACCAGCATTTTGCTAGTCCCGAGTAAAACATGCGAAAAATAATTTCAGAAATAAAGGACAATTCCTGTAAACTTGAGTAACTTGTGAAAAGATAGTTGAGATGTGAGAATTCTAAAATTCATGAATGGTGAGAGGAATTTTCTCCTGAAATCAAGCTCACAGTAAACTTCATAATCAAGTTCAAAATATTAATCCATTAATTAAAAAAATTCTAAACATTGAGTTTCATGAGTGTATAGTATCATCTCAGCTTACAATCATTAAGAGATCCAGTTATCAATTTCATGATATCATTGGTAACAAAATTCATGACAACCAAAACTGAAACCAACACTTGCCTTTTTTATCATCTTTTCATTCTATCAGCCTTTGCTTTCCTTTATAAACAGTAGCGCCAAGGAGGGGAATCAAATCCTTACCTATAGGGAGCAAACCTATGATGAAAACTTATCGCCTAACTCTTTTCTCATGTCAACCATGGAGAATCAAATCTTCATCTATAGGGAGCAAACCTATGATGACGATTATGCGACTTACCCTTTCAATTCTTCTTTATAAACTAATGCTAAAATTTTTATTTTTCATGTTGGTTCCTTTCATGCTTAGTGATTACCAAGTTAATCCTTCAATATTAACTGAAACCTTAATGTGTAAGCGAGATGTGACATGTGAAATCATGACTCAATCAATGTTTACAACTTCTAATCATGGATTAATAATTCAACCTTAACTGTGAAATCTAACAGACAACTGAATCCAAGAGCAGTAAATCACCAACATTCCATATCCTGTAATTCTAAATCAAAGATGGTCATCAAATCACTTCGAATTCACCAGAAAGTCCAGAAAATTTTTTTTTAAAAATTTCACAATTTTTTACTCAAGACGAAGAAAACACTGATTAGGTAACCTAATCTCCCACCCCCAACCTAAAATCTACATTGTCCTCAATGTAAAAGATATGAGTATGCAATGCACTTGGGACAACGAAAAGTAAATATGAAGTGATGGGAAGATAGTACCTGGATGATGAATCGAGAGACACTTTCCAAGAGATCGCATCATGGACGCTGGTTAGCACGAGAGAGATAACAACACAAAAATAACAAAAATAAAATCCTACCTATACCACTTTCGCAGGTGCTCTCGATTGCATTTAGCGTATGCAACAAGCCTTTAAACCCCTAGGTTGCCCCTAGAGGACGAGTTGTAGTCTTGTGAGGGTTTGCAGTAATGTTACCCACAAACATTAAACTAACTAACTAGGAAAATAAAATGGAATGAAAAACTGGGTTGCCTCCCAGGAGCGCTAAGTTTACCGTTTATCCTAAAACAACATAAAAGAAACTACCCTAGTCCTAAGAAAGCAGGGAAAAACTACTCGATCATATTGCAAGGTTCCTCTTCGGGCCAGTATCTTGATAAGTTTCTCAATAAGTTCCTCAACAGGATCATCCAAAAGCCATTTTTGCAATAGGCTTGGATGCCCTGGACCATGACTTTCCAGAGAAACTTATGTACCTCATAAGAAATTTTTCGTTGAAGTGCTTGAGGTATCCATAGTATATATGATTCACCTGTAACAGAAGAAGTTTCAACGTTAGTATCCCATGGTGAATCAGAGACTACACATAGATGAATTTTAGAAAAATCTTCAGAAAGTGATGTAGTTTCAACACATTCCGAAGTAGCAAACTTCGGTTAAATTTTCCGCTCCTTCTCCCTTAACGGTAAACATTCAGGATCTGTGGAAGAAGGGGCTTCAAAGTAGGGGTTCTTTCAGTCAGTGATGACTATCGAGCTGTCGTCTTGCAAGGCATTCACTATGTCTCTTATCATGGGATCGTTTGAATTTGCAAAGTGTGTCAAGCAATCACCCAAAGAGTTGGGACATTCAGCTGAGAGTGACTCATTTTCCACATTGAAGTGTGTGCTGATCTTCCCAAGGAATCCATTATCTTTAAAAGTAACCGTAGGTACGCTCTCTTGCTTCAGCCCTACACAAATAGATAGAGGGTCAGTAGACGAAGTATTGATGTGCGGACTCTGTTCATTGATACTACTTAGAAGAGGCATTGAATCGTTAAAATTCAACAGTTCAGACGGTGGCCTCAACTGGGTGGTTTCAAATTCCAGAGTTGTATCGAGTAACTCGTTCATCTCCTGAATCATATCATCATGTAATTCAGGGGAGTGGTCCAAACATGTCTCACAAGAGATAAAAGGGTTGGTTGTAAGGAGCTCATCCACTTTTAAATTAGATATGTCAGGTGAGTGGAGTAGCTCATTATGACCGCTCACTTCGTGCACTTCTTGATCATTGACCTGTACCAAACTTGAGATTAATTCCAGGGGAACTGAGGCTGAACATTTATGATCATCATCCCAATACGTATCATCGTCTAATTCTGTGCAGTGTACACTTGGGATGAGATCGCTTTCCTCACATTCTAAATTTGGTTGAGGTTCGAATAAACTAACCTCTACCTCATCATTGAGATCCTGTGTATCATGTAAGGAAAGTGTGTCATCATCACTGTATTTGAAAGACACCCATGTATCTCCATTATTCTTTTAAACAGTCATTAAGATCGACTCATCGGGGAATTGAACCGTATGCTCATTAATGAAATCCAACTCCTCATTCCAAATTCCAGATTTCGTCAAAAGCGAGTGAGGATCACTTTCCTCGCATTGTATTTCTGGATTGAATTGTAGTTGGGATGAGCGAGCTTCCTCTATCCTCTCGAGGCGCGAATTGAGTGCTTCCATTGCTTTTCTAATTTTCGCAAGACACTCCATGTTATGCTAAAATGAGTTCTCTTGGATCGTTTCTGGTTGGTTCTCAAAGGTAGGGTATCCAAGAGAATAATTATTACAACATGTTGTTAGTTCATCTTCCTAGTTTTGATGGTTCCACTAGTTATAGTCATACTGATCATACATGGGAGAATATGATGTTTGATAATAATCCTCATTCCCATAATTACGATCGTATACGGCTCTATTAACCGATGGAACATAACGTTCTAGTCGGTTTTCAATGTCTGTTCTCGATGGAGAGAAATTTTGAGGTATACGTTGAATTCCACAACCCTCAGGCATTCCCCAATATCTCCTATCCATCTCAGCGTATGCACGTACCCACACTTCCATGGTAGAACCTTAACTCTGAGTCTAATCCTAGAATAAAATAAAATTCATACAGCAATATGGAAGGTAAGCAGAAGAGAAGTGAGAAGGATGTTACCAATTTAGAAGTTCCTACGTTAATACCCTGCAAAACAAAACAACCCAAGTTAGTATCCAGGGGATAAGACCTAATCTAAAAAATAAAGAAAGTAAAGAAATTAGGACGAAGTTACCAAGTTAGAAGTTCTATCAATGACCCTACAAAATAGGAAAGTTAGTTCTAAAAATCAAATAAAAAAATCTAAAACTAAAGTTAGTAAAATCTTAATCTTAAACTAATTCTAAAACCAATTAATTTCAGAGAATTGTAGCCGTCAGTCCCCGACAACGGCGCCAAAAACTTGTTCACTCCCCAAGTATAGGTTTGTGATGTAGTAATAAACTCGGTAAGACTGAGGTCGAATCCATAGGGACTGAAACCTGTACGTAATCTGAAACTAACTAGGGCTAGAACTAGAATAAGATAAAATCTAAATCAGGTAAATTTGAGAAATAATGGTGAAATAATTAACTAAAATCTAAAGAATTCAGGGAAAAACACTAGGGATTCAGAGGATCCACTTGTAAAGATCAGGGAGATCTTATGCCTGTTCCAAGAATTCAACTGGACTTAGAGTTCTATCTTCATCCAGTTGAAGAGTGAAACCATAAAAATTAAACCGAACGTCCTTTTATTATAGTTTTAAAGAGATGAAAGGTATATGAATTAGAATGGATTCCATCACCTAGCCATGCCCAGGAGACAAAGTAAACAACCGAATTAAACTAATTGTCAACCAATCAGATTATGAAAGTTAGGAAGAGTACCGACATCCAACCATGCCCAGGAGACGATGGTGAACAACGGGGCTTCCTGACATCATAAATATCAAAAGGAAAAGAAATACTCAAAGCCACAACAGATCTATTGTAATTTCAGTCACAACAAACCATTGAAAACTAAAAGTATTCCCTTAATTAAACTAAAATCAAATTCAGTTCATAAATCAAAATCTCATTTAAGGCAAAAAAAAAAAAAAGAATCTCTCATCTCACTACATGCTTCACCTCTTAGCCCTAGCTAAGAGGCTTAGCCGCTCATGATTAGGCTATAGCTCTCCAACATTAAGAAAAGCAAAAGAAAATAAGAAAATAAGAAAATAAGAGAGAAAGCTCCCCTGCCGTGCTTCACGTCCAAGCTCCCCAGATCTGATCTCCCCAACTCTCGTTTCTCTCTTCCCTTTATAGCTGCCAGGGTCGATCAGTGCATAAGGAGGTCGGCTGGAGTCGAGTTACACACTGCTTGTGAAGGTTGTACGTAGCCAGCAAGTATTTCGCAGCCGAAAACGTCCTCCGCAACCAAGAAAAGTAGCAACTTTGTTGTTTATTTGCACCTACAACCATGATCCTCAATATGAAAAATCTACTCATCTTTGGTAGGTTTTGGATCTCTGAGCAGATGAACGGGTTGGATCTCCCCATCGGCCAGTCGTGGTGGCCCAGCTGGATCGTCAGATCTAGCTGCAGAACAGAGCTTACGCAGCTCTATTCGCGCTGGTGAGATGGTGGGGCCCATTATTGATGTCATAAGAGAGATCCGACCCATCCATTGAATTCCTCTCAGAATTTCAGTCGGGAAGGTGTATTTTTGGCCTTCTGTTGATGAGGTCTACAGGGTCTTTTGCTTCTGCCCTTCATCTTCCGTTGGGACGGTTGAGATCCATTCTCTGCTATCTTTCGAAAACCTCCACCTAGTCCTGAGTGAGATGGGCCACGTGAGTCACATGGACGGTCCGGATCAGTGCATTTCATCGTGATGGTGGCCCACAGAGGAAAATCGCGACCGTTAGTGTGAACGCACGTCCCTGTTTAAGCAGGGACGCTGCGATGATCGGTGGGCCCCAGATCGACATCGGTTGGAGAATCCACTCCGTCCATGAGATTTATATCGAAAAACCGTCTAGGAATGGTGTATTCTGAGTGAAATCAGTGCAGCCCACTTGATCTTTTATTCCACCGTCCATTTTGCTTTCAACGGCCAGGATCTCCCAATAGTTTGCATGGTCCCGAAGGGCCACCTTGGTGAGGTTGATACCCTGCCTATACACACAATGGATGGTCTTGATCAATGATTTGAAGGAGGAGTGGGCCCCACTTAGAAGAACCGGTGGACGACAGCAAAAATGCTGTTGCATTTTTTAATCTGGAGAAGAAGAAGTCGGTCAGCGTGAGCTGACCGACTTTGGCTGTAAGGGTGCACGGCTGGTGCACGTGTACCTTATGTACACTCAATATACATGTGGGTCCCACTTGATGTATGTAAGAAATCCGCTCTGTTCATTCATATTGTCAGCTCATTTAACTCGTTGAGACTAATTTTTAAGAATATCCAAATAGCAGGTGGGCCCAAAATCAATGGTTTATGGGCTGATCTGTCCGTTGGGTCACTTCCATAGGGATCGAACGGATGAAATTCGAATTGTACGGTTAATTTATGGCCCTCAGGGCATGTATGAAGTTTCGACCTGAACAGATAGTGGGAACCCTATGATCTTTCATTCTGAACTAATTTCGGGCCACTTGAACTTCAGTTTCTCGATTTTTACGGATCTTCGGTGTGTAAATTCGATGATCTTGGTCCCCTGGGGTCCGTCCCTTGCCTTGGTGTCATCAGAGCGTTAAATCCCAGCTTTAAGCACCCTTTCTTAGTCCCAGCTCATAATTACACCTTGTATCACATACACAGTTAAACCAAGCCGTTAAACAGAGTCATGCTCATAAATCCAGGTAATAAATGGGGTCTGATATGCAATATTTGACCCTCAACATTAGAAAGTTAAAACTATTGAAGAGTGTGGGAACATGGATGAAATGAAAGTAGAAGAACTAGTAGGTTCCCTACAAACATTTGAACTACACTTCAAACCAACTCCCAAATCTAAAAACAATGCCCTCAAAACCTCAAAACACATCACCACTAATGAGGAGGAAAGTGAGAGGGAAAATGAAGATGAGGAGGTGGCTCTCTTGGCTCAACGGTTCAGGAAACTTTTCAACAAAAACCGTGGCCGACCATACAACTACAAAGGTAAACAATTGGACAACAAGTGCCATGTAGGCAAACCTCTTAAAAGTTCCAAAGAGCCTTAGTGTTACAATTGTTGGAAATTTGGGCACTTGTCCACCGAATGTCCCACCAAAAAGACAAAGGGAAAAGCCATGGCAGCCACATAGGATGACACTGAAGAATCAAACTCAGAATTTAGTGAATCAGAGAGTGATGGAGACTTGAAATCTTTGAAAATACTTATGGCTTCCACATCTTCTAACATTCTCAAGCTAGCTGAGGAAAGTGACGAACCACAAGCTAAAGGGACATTCTCCTCAGATGATGAAAAAGGAAAAGAAGAAGAAGAGGAAAAGGATAATATACATGATGCCTATGATCAACTCTACTTACATAGCATCAAAATACTTAAAAGACTTGGGATAAATGAAAATAAGAACAAATTGCTACAAATGGATCTAGATAAAACTCTAGAGATTAACACACACTTGATTTATGACCTGCAGTAATATCACTCAAAAAATGAAATCAATTCATTTCTTAAATCTGAGTCAATAAAACTAAATAAACAGATTGAATTATTGAAAATCGAAAACATGCAACTTAAAAATGAAAATCACATGCTTGTTTTCGATGCAAAAAAATCTAAAAAAATCTGTCGAACTAAGTTACAAGTTCTCCCAAAGTAGAGAAAAACTGGAAAGACTTTTAGTAATGGGGAGAACACAAAAAGATAAGAGAGGATTGGGATATGAAAAGTTCAAATCAAGTCCCACTCCTGGAGCACCAATGATTGAGAAAGTTGCTGCCTTAGGAAGTAACACAAGGGCTATCCCTATTTGTCACTCATGTGGAGATTCAGGCCACTATAAATTTGAATGCCTTATGTTTGGCAGGACTCAACTTGATTCCAATTTGAAATTTACTGGTAAATACAAACCAATCGGAAGAACCATGCAGAATGTCAAGAGTCCACCAAAGTACATGCCAAGAGGTAAGAAATAACCATCTCCACCTATAATGACAAAAAGAATGGATGAACTAGTCAGTCAAGTGGCTCAACTGAATTAAAAAAATAAAGGAATTAATGAAACAAGGAAATATGATTCAGTTACCCAATATGCCCAGACAAACCCATAGTGAAGGGAAAACAGTCTCCAAGAAAAACTGCCACAAAATGGGTAGTGAAAAACAAGTGAATCCTAGTAACTCATTCCTCCTTCAAAACAGGCAATAATGCTAAATGGTACCTTGATAGCGGGTGTTCAAGACACGTAACGGGTGACAAATCTCTTCTCTCAAATTATTCGAAACATGATGATGGGATAGTCACCTTTAGAGATGGAAACATTGCTAAGGTAATGGGACATGGAACTATAGTTGGATAGGAAATGCTCAAAAATGAGAATGTTCTTTGCGTAGAAGGGTTGACACACAACCTTCTAAGCATCCGTCAAATATGTGACAACAAGCATGTGGTGACATTCTCCAAACAAGAGTGTAAGATCTCGGACCTATCAGGAAATCAATTATGAAGGGTCTTCACATTGATGACCATTGCTATGTTGTTAAAGGAAATAGAAAGGATGATCCATCTGCCTAATATTATGGAGCATAGATAACAAGTCCAGGTCATGGCATCTAGACTTGGATGTCTATGTGAAATGATGCACTTTTGTGATTATCATGATACATCAAAGGTTTCTATACCTCAGATTTTTTTTATTTCTATAATTTTGAGTGTCACAATATTTTGTATAAATTTTGCTATGTATACAAGCTGATAAGAAAATATTTTATGATACGCATCGTTGAGAGTCTATCATAGATCAATGCCATATTTATCATTTCGATGAATCGAATGACTCCTCAATGACATCAAGAAAAGTTCGATGTCATCGAAGAACTCTCAGAATCAGAAGCGTCGCACATTGTAAACTGTCATCGAACACCTCTTTAATGACATCGTTTCAAGGCGCTCGATGTCATCGAATATGCCCGCCCGATAAAAGGCAGTGAGCGGGAAATTTTTGTTTTATGTTTTTGTTGTTTCATCTTCTCCGCTATTTTTCCTTGGCTCCATTGACATCAGGGGCAGTCGTCTACAACTCAAATCCGGAGACCCATAGGTATATCCCCTCATTCCTTCAAGGTATTTTACATTTGTTTGGGTTATCCTAGGTTGTTGAAGGAGATTTTAGGAAATTTGTTTTGGTTCTTCATCTTCTACTTGATTTTCCCTTGCATGTTTAATTGGTCAATCTGACGTGGCTAGTCGAAGGAGAGTCTTCACGGCCAACCCGAAGAAAAACCTTGGTCCATGAGAAAGAGCCAGGGCTCCGAATCAAGGATCCCCCACACGTCACCGAGGCACCACTGCCCGATAGTCGTCACACAGTGAGGTCCCGACTACGGTTTCAACACCTCCTACCACTGAGCGATTCCACCTCCCCAAGCCTACATGTTGGAAAATTTTATGGGGAGGCAACTAGTACATGAATGAAAAGTGGATAGGGAGTGCATTCTGGCATTTGAAATAGAATCTCTATTGTCAGCCGTAAATTGGTCCCTAGTTTTGGATTTTGGTAGGCCATGCCATGATGAGCGAACCTACCATTTTCTTGCATACTACCAATGGTGATTGGCAAATTACTGTTTATCATATGCACTATGGAAATATGTGTTATTTTGTGGAATGATGATTTCAGTGCTTTATATCTAAATGCATATCTGTGTCTATAATGTCATTTATGGAATGTTAATTGAACTACTATCTTATGCATTTTGGAGATATACTTAAATGTTATGAAATGATGATTCTCTACTCCATGACATACAGATTCACTGCCATGCGATGATCCTTACATGGCCCTCCTATTACATTGGTTCTCCTATTTTCTTCAAGTTCAACTTTAGTCAATCTCTCTGATATTGGTATATACTAACCTTTGCCAATGACTGACAAAAAGGGGGAGAACAAATCCCACCATGAGAACACTTGGGTGTATGCTTTATATGCATGGTGATACAAGTGATAGGGGGAACAGACAGGTGATATGGGGAGCAACTGCAAGAAGATAGGGGGAGTAGCTGCAATGAAGATTCAAAATTGTGTGTGAACTTAATAGAATATTTGTAAAATTATGTAAAGTTGATGTGCACACAATTTAGGGTGTTGTTCTAGGTAATTTTCTAGGTGTTTTATCACGTAATTGACAAAGAGGAAGATTAAAAGTGCCATGGTTTGTCAATTAGCATGAGGGTTGAGTTGGTGAGTCCCATATGAAGATCATACAAGCTACTGCCTTAACCGGATGTGTGTTTCAAGATCGTCAAAGGTAAATTAAGCCTCACATCCCATGTCCCAACATACCCAGGTAAATAAATCCTTAAAAACCTTAGAACAACATAGGAATTAAAAGTTTGAAAACTTGTTTTTAAACAGGAAAATTTTCTAAGTTTTCTGCTTACTTTGATGACATCAAGATTACTTCGATGACATCGAACACTCATCTTCGATGATGTCGAACAGGCTTTGATGACATCGAATTGAGATCTTTTTTGTCCAGTAACCTCATAATATTTGTACAAAATATTCGATAAATCGAATACCTTCGATGACATTGAACATCAGTAATAGATGACATCGAGGGCAAGTCGATGAAATCGAAGAACATAGAGCAAAACTTCTTGGAAAATATTCTAACATTCCTCGAGGAATCGAACACGCTTCAATGTCATCGAAATTGAAACTTCAATGACATCGAGCAAGGTTCGATGACATCAAATATGGATAAGTCTGTGTCCAGCAAGCTCCTAAGGAAAATCAACTGAAATGTTCAAGGAATCGAGACTAGACTCAATGTCATCGATATTCAAACTTCGATGACATCGAGGGAGACTCGATGACATCAAAATTGGAGAAGGCTAGTCCAGCAAGCTTGAAAGGAAAATCAAGTGAAAATGTTCGAGGAATCGAGCTAGCCTCGATGACATCAAAATTCAAACATTGATGACATTGAAACTAGTCCAATGACATCGAAATTGGACAAAGAAGTGTCCAGCGAGCTTTCAAGGAATATCATCTGAAAAGATCGATGAATCGAACTGGGATTCGATGACATTGAACTTTGAAATTCGGTGACATCGAATCAGGCTCGATGCCATCGAAGAGGGCCTTAAAAGTGTCCATATAGAATGTCGAGGAATCGTAATTCAATGACATTAGAGTTCAAATCTCGATGTCATTGAATCAGGTTTGATGTCATCGACTTCTTGTCAAAAGTTCCAGCAATGGTTTTTCAATCAAGTTCGTATCATCGAACTAATATTCGATGTCATAGAAGTATATGTTCGATGACATCGAATCAGGTTCGATGACATCGAACAGAGTCAGACAATGAATGTTATGTTACCGTTAGAGCTTTTTGCCTTTATAATGAGAGCTTGTTCTTGGTTGCTGTATTGAGAAAAAAAGAGAGAGATTTGAGAGAGTAATTGCATGTCATCATCCTAGGCCCTTTTTCTCATGAGAGTTCATCCTTCAATCTACCCTCATCATTGATATTCAATAGAGTGAATTGGTGAATGAACTTCCTCATTCAAGGATCGTCCAGCTACCATCTTAATGGCAAATCATTGAGCTGGGATCCTTTGGATGCTTAAAGAGCTTAAAATCACTCCGTCTCTCAAATGAGTAATATTCATTAGAGTAGATTCCAACATAACCTTGACCCAACCTATCACCTTACATTGGAGCATCATCAGTGTTACAGATCAAGGGATCTGAAGAATCTCCCTTATCAAGGGAGAACGTCTTCATTAGTATGCAGAAAGGGGCTCATCTACTTATCTGTAAGTCATTAGAGTCCAGAGACCATGTTGATCATTCCTTGTGTAGGATTGGGTCACAGGTGCATCTTAAACCTTTTAAGCCCTGATAGGAGGCCTCCGACGGGAGAGTACATTTAGGTGCTTAGTATAGGACCATTGCCCTTATGTAGGGTATAAAACCTAGGTTCCTTGTGTGGATCCTTTGCTCTTGTGTAGGGCATAAAACCTAGGTTCCTTATGTGGATCCTTTGCTCTTATGTAAGGCATAAAACCTAGGTTCCCTGTGTGGATCCTTTGCTCTTATGTAGGACATAAAACCTAAGTTCTTTGTGTGGATCCTATGCTCTTATGTAGGGCATAAAACCTTAGTTCCTTGTATGGATGCTTTCCTCTTATGTAGGGCATAAAACCTAGGTTCCTTGTGTGGATTCTTTGCTCTTGTATAGGGCATAAAACCTAGGTTCCATGTGTGGATCCTTTTCTCTTGTGTAGGACATAAAACCTAGGTTCCTTATTTGGATCCTTTTCTCTTATGTAGGGCAAAAAACTTAGGTGCTTTGTGTAGGACCTTTACTCTTGTGTAGGGCATTAACGTTTGGCTTGTGTAGGCATGTTTAGGTACCTTATGTAGGTCCTAGAGTCAACCTTGTGTAGGTTGTAAAGGTTAGAGGTGAACCTGATTTGAAACCTTCGTTAGTGAAATCTGGTACACTCAAGGGATGAGTGCGTCCTCCGGGAGTGGAGTAGGCACATAGCCGAACTACTATACATGATTGTGTTTGGGAGTGATATTTGCATATTCTCTTTATTATGTTTACTTGAATGTTTTACATGAAGCATGATAACATGAATTGCTAGAACTGATAAGAATCACATCCCACACACTTTCACATTCTTCAATCCCTCATAGACTAATTGCTTATCTTGTTTTATATTGAGTAGTCTTGTGCTTGGATCCTCTATTTGGCTTAGAAGCCATTAGAGTTGAAATGAGTATATCTTAATTGTTGCACATTAGATAAATATTAGGATAATAGGATTTTAATTATTATAAAATTTTATAAAGTCCTATTCACCCCCCTTTAGGACACTTTAACCTATTTCTACTTCTACTATAACGGTCTATACCACAATTTCATGTAATACGTCCCCAATGACAAATTTGTACGTCTAGTCCCTTCCTGTATGAGTTCCTCATAATGAGAAACTTTCTTAGTTAGGTCATATAGATCGATAAACTCTTTGCCTTTAAACTTTTTGCGGAGTTTATATTCTAGTTCGTCTTATGCAAGTTGCACAAATTCAGCCTCAGTCATGACCACTTTACAATGACTCTTCGCTCGCTTAAATTGCATAATGTAACTGTAACACCCCAAAATTTTCAATTCCTAAATATTGAAAGTTCTCGAGTGTTACTATGAAATTTAACTTAATATGTATATATGTACGATACCAATTTAGCTATCCTAACCTTACATCTATTTTCCAACATGAATCTGACCGTTGAGAATGATCTTCATCCATAGATCAAGTCATCCAACCGTTGATTTTAAGACAAGATCATCATATGTTCAAGTAGTCCCACTTGCTCATCATAACCAACCGTTTAGCCAACTATCAACTGATAGGTAAAGTTATCTAACCGTCCACTTTGAGTTTCGACCACCCGATCATAGTAAACTAACCACTTGATATTTGCATATGCTCGTACACATATCAAATTAAAATTCTGATTCGTTTATCTTGTTCACCACCTATGAATATGCTTAACTCATTATCAAAAATACAATCTGAGAAACTTTCACATGTGAATAAGTCACCTGAATCTAACGGTATACATGTTTTGCCTCTTGATCACTCTAAAAATCCACTTGTGATTATCTGTTTACAAAACTGATCATACACCCACTTACATACATGATCAGAGTACTAATTATCAAGTTTTTCTATTTTTAATATGTCATCTGACCATCCATTATGTTGGTTGATATATGTAAATTTTCTTAATTAATTTGGTGAGTAATTCTTTACTCATAATGATTTAGATATAAGTCCTTTTGTAAGAATTACTTAGAAACGTGCATATAACCATGTAGAACCATTAGATTTCCCAAAACTCTCATATCAACAATAATTACGAAAATGTCATTAACGTAGACTCTTGAATTCTAGATCACATGGTTCCCACGATCCGTTTGATGTGAAATTAAGCATCTATGTAAAATTTCAGCCTTTAGATCATTGTGAAAGTGACCCAATTGATAAATTACCCCCTTAACCATTGATTTTGGTGTACATCGAGTGAAGAAACCTCGTGGGTAGTCATAGTAGAATATTTCCTTTCATATGATGACTTGGATTGTACATAATATGAACCATGTGTAAAATATGAAGACCTCACTTTAGTAGGATTTTCCTTATATGCGAAGTTATCCTTTTGAGGCTTATCAACTCCTTATAAATCTGTATCTTCCGATTTAACCACTTACTGCTATCCATCAGAACTCAAATTTAGACCACACTTTGGTTTCATATGACTACGAGGTTATACAAAATTTAGACCCCGATCTATGATCCTATACCGTTGAAGGTTGAAGCCAGTTCCTTTATTTTAGTACAAAAGGTGAAATTTTAGATATAGGCTTTTTCCACCATCAATCAACCACCAAATTTTATTCAACCGTTTACCTACCCTGACTACACATTTCTTCCAAAATTGGATCCCGATCATCTAGTTTAGACCGTTAATTGAAATTAAGTTTGTTTTGGCACCTGTAGGGAGAATTTTCAAGATAGGCCAATCTAAATTTCATATCACCAAGAAAATCATATACCCCGGTTCTATTTAGCGACATTGATACAATGGACAAATTAGATTTAAAGAAAGATCGTTAGAAAAGTGCAAATTGGTGAAACCCAATCCAAGTGGGATGTGAAACACACCCCTCTCACAGGCCCACTCCTTTATAAAAGGAGTGTGCGCCCCTTCTCCACTCACACGTTTAACTTTCCCTACGCCCAAGGAAGAGAGAGAGAGAGAGAGAGAGAGCATAGACATCCACCATCCTCTTCCTCCAAACACATGGCGTCTCCCTCTTTCTCAAGAGATGTTGTGATTCATGTAAAAGGTTTCTTACATCGAGATCTACCTAGGGTTTAAATCTAAGGCTAAGGTGAGGGATTCCTTTAAGCTTACACTAATTTGAGTTGATATGATTTATCTTATTTTTACATGTTTCAATATTACCATGAATCCTCCATGCAATTGTTTAGTTTGTTGTTATCAATTATTTATCCTTTGAGAATTATGGTTAAAGTATGATTTTAATTATGTGTGATCTTTATAAATATATGTGGGGCGATGGATATAAGCCTTATCCTTTGCCAATTTTGAGAGCCACGTGTGCTTCCACTCTATATGGAGTTGGCCTCTTACACCACTTCCCTTATTCTTGTTGAGTTAGCCTAATTGATGCTCTTCTATTTTATTAAGATAACTTAGTGTTACTTTTCTCCTCTATTAGGTTAGCCTTATGCTACCTCCCTTTATGACTTGGGCATGTGTCTTGGTATTTCAAAACCCCCATGATTCAGTTTACTTTCCCTTTAGTGCAAGTGATGTGTTAGAGGTCTCACAAATATTGATTCAAATATTGTATCGTAGACGTAATGCGCTTTGGGTAGAGACCCTCTTAGTCAATGCGTAATTTCATAGGTTTGAATAGTAGTGCACAAATCAATGTAAGTAATTCGCAATACGTGTTACATCACTTTCAGGATTAGATGTCGCAAATAGTCACTCCACGAACAAATCGTGTCACGCAATTCATTCGTAAATCCACGGTAGCATTGGACACGCTGGCAAATCTTCATAGTTATGGGATGGGGGCGAGCTAGGTTTTCTATGAATTATATTCTACATTGTGATGATCACTACGTATGATGAGTCACACACACTTTGCTAAGCACAGCATTCATATATATTGGTTGCACATACCGATACTAGTCGTAGTGGTGGAATACGAGATGTATTGGAACCCTTACATTACTCTTATTAATCTCCTAAATTAATGTTAATCTTAAAGGATAACCATCACTATGAGTATGACATTGACCCTCTCCAACCATACAGATGATGCATGTAATGTGCATATTGAAAACGCGGATGAGAATCCCCCTATGGAAGATTATTCTGAACAAATAAAGAGAGTTTTATGTTTAGTTTTATTTATTTCTGTTGCATACTTTAATATTGTAATAAGCTTCCATTGAGATGACATTTGATGATTTGTTAAATTCTTTTACTCTAATGAAGTAATAAATATAGTCGATTTTATTCTTGTGAATTACTACCTTCATGAATGTAACTAGATGTGATCTAAATGGAAAGGAAAAATAAGGTGTGATTTTTAAAGCATCCAATTTATACATTATTAACACCTAGAATTCTCGGGCACGAGTATGTACCCGGGGCCACGAAAATTTGGGATGTTACAATAAGTTTCGCATGATTCCCCTAGTAATTGTCAGAATCATGTAAGATCGGCCATGGTTATCTCCCGGTTTCTGGAGAAGAATTAAGCATGGAATTTCTCTTCCATTTCCTACCAAGTGTGTACTGAATCTGGAAGTAGGTTTGAATACCAGGTGAAGGCCGCAGTGGTTAATGAGTGACCGAACTATTATAATTTATGATAATCATTGTTGGTGAGTTCGCCACACTTCATCGTGAAACGACTGACATGTTTAATGGTCGATTGCCCAGGCTCACCCGAGAACAGGGCAAACTTTGGTAGATAATTTCATGGCAAGGGATGTTGCCGATCAACGCATTTAGGATAGGGCTTGTGATATACAAGAATGGTGTTACGGCCAAGTACTTGGCCGACAACCACTTAAATAAGTTGTACTAACTAGTCCCGGGTCAACCTGTTGAGGTTCCACAAATGGTGGATGATCTGGACCAAATTAATTAAGATTCTCAGGAAATCTAAGGCCTTGTTGTCGATTAAATCTAGCAGACGGTCCATGTTTCGTATTATCAAGTGTAAAATTCCTGACCTCCTGCTCAGGTTGCCCAACTTCCATAGGAGGTGGTACATTCCTGATATCCGTAGGAGGAATCAGTGGTAGATTACATTGCAAAGGTGGCATAGGTAGCAATGGAGCTTCATTGTCGACCGAGCTTTCATTGATAGTGTGTTGTGGTGCCAATGATGTTCGCTCCGTTATTACAGCCAATAAACAATGCATGGCCTCTGTCTGACTAGCCATATAATGATTGGTGCTCTTGACCCGGATACAAAAATTTTCAGCTTGGGCACTTCCATATTGCTGCACCATCTGGATGCTCATTTGAACATCTCGAAGCACAATTGATACCTCGTTTGGAAGTACGACTCGAGATGTAGACGGTCTAGCCTGATTTTCGGTCAGGTTAGTATTTAGATTTGAAGCCTCAAGAGGCACATGGACCGGCATGTCCTCCCCTGGAGGTGGTGCGGTCGACATTGAGAGTTCGGCCCCAAAAATTTGGGCACTTCTCCTCTGCATTTTTAGCAAAGGTCAAACCGGTAGTTAATAGATAGGGTCCCACCAGATGTGCCAAAAAATTGTTCATCATTATTCTCTCACACAGTGTGCGGGCATCCCAGAATTGGATTTGCAGCTCCAACTCAAATCGAACAACAATGACCCCGAGCTCCAAAATAGGTAGACCCGTAGTGTATGGCTGAGATATGAGGAGATCCGTCACTTATTCAGCCATTCGCTCAATGTGTAAATCAGATCAAATGATATTCAAACGGTGGGATTCATCCTCTGATGACGGGTTACTCCATTGCCTTCCGTACGAATGGACTTTTCGATACAAATTAAATGAAATGAGAAAGAAATCCTTACAGTCGGTCGTTATGAATTGCTGAATGACACCTTCTAATGATTGAATGAATTTCAATGCGCGAGTGTAAACTCCAATTACAACTAAAAATTAGATTACTGCTATGAATTATGCTAAAGAATGTAAATCAATAAGCTGAAAATTAAAAATTACACTAAGAAATGTAATTTACTCAATAGGAAAAGTAAAGTATTACACTATAGAATGTAAATTGACTGACAAATTAAAAAGATAAGTTTGGTTTATTTGGGTTTGGTATGAGACGATTTGCTTTGCTGTAATCTTCATTTATTTACAATTCTAATCAAGTTGTTCTAGATCATTCTCACGTTCTGATGGTTATCATAACTGTTCTCCACTACTTGGCTTCTAGATGCTTCACACGTTCTGCTTCCTTTGTCTCTCCTTTTGCCACTTGTCATGCGACCGTGCGAACTCGATCGCTTCTCTTTATGTCATGCAATCATCTAAGCTTGTCCATTTCTCCTCTAGACCGCCTTAGTAACGCTCGATAATTGATACGTTATAATTTCACTTTTCAAGGATTCACCGTACATATCCGTAGGAAAATCCTCTGGTACACCATTTGTATCCATACAGATCACACGTAATTGACCACAATTGGCCAAGGTAGACTATGGCCGAAATGGGTACGAACATCCCTATATCATATTCTTAGTTGTGCATACATTGATTCATCTTCATCTAAGAAAAGAAAGGATCATTGCATCTACTGAAGCTTCATCTTCAAAGGCTTCATCGATATCTTTACTTCAACCTACGTCTTCAAGAAAATAAAATTTTCATTTGGTAAATTACTTTCAATTTGATTTAATTGAGATTACCCGAAAAATAGCATTGGTTTGAGTAGTGATAAGCTCATTAAAATCACTTGAGGTTAGTTATGATAGCTTATGAAAATAAAAAATTGTAAGAAGTTGTTGAGTTTAGCATGTGAACAACTTGAATATAGTGAAAAGCCAAAATTACATGGAGAAGTAATTTTGGGAGTGAAGTACGTGTGTATTAACACTGAACCACTATAACTTTGTGTGTCTTGTGGTGATTGATAATCTTATTCTTATTTTTATCATCTTAAAATACTAAAATCAAGAAATTGTGAAATAAGGTTATCCTACCTATGATATTAGGTGAAGGTTGTCGTACAACTCAATTGAAATAAATATTTCAATATTAATTGCTATTGTGAATTTATTTTTTGAGATTGATTATAAAAAATTGGTTAAGTCTTATTCACCCCCCCACCCATCTAGGACATCGAGAGCTCAACTTACAACATATGAGTTTGAGCTGTACGCAGTGGTTTAAGCGCTACGATATTGGCAGCATTATTTGATTCAGAGAGTTTGTTCTCTATAATGACCATCAAGCCTTAAGGTTTATTAATAGTCAGGCTAACATGAATCATGTGCATACTAGATAGGTTACATTTTTGCAGGAATTCGTGCTCATGCTGAAGCATAAGTTAGGGCAACAAAATAAGGTGGCTAATGTACTTAGCCATCGTGCATCACTACTTATTACGATGAGCAATGAGGCGATCGGCTTTGACTTTCTTAAGGAGCTGTATGTTGAGGATGAGGACTTCAAGGATGTATGGATGAGGTGTCAAGAGGGTCATCCCAGTGACCTATATATGCAAGATAATTTTCTCTTCAAAGAGAAGCAACTGGGCATCCTCCAAAGTTTTTTGAGGGAACAGATTATCCAAGAGCTACATGAATGTGGCCTTGGTGGACACCTTGGGTGAGATAAGATGCGGGCTCTTGTTGAGGAACTGTATTACTAGCCGCAATTGATGCGTGACGTGGGTAAAGCAGTGCAGCGCTGTCATGTTTGTCTGACTTCCAAGGGGCATTATCAGAATATGGGCCTTTACACCTCGTTACTTGTGCCTGATGGCCCTTGGGAGGACTTATTTATGAACTTTGTGCTTGATATCTCATGAATATAATACGATATTGATTCAGTGTTCATGGTGGTAGATCGTTTCTAAAAGATGATACACTTTATACCATGTAAGAAGACCCTTAATGCAACACACGTGACGAATTGTAACACCCCGTACTTTTGCGTAATCGGGTGTTATAATGAAAGCCTAATCTAGTATAAACACCAATCAAGCCATTTATCTTCGAGGTAGACTATCAAGTCTGATTTAGGACTTTAATAACCTTGCTAGACGATTGAATTTCACGTAGGCTTTAGATCACATGACCCACTAATTGTTTAACTTATACCATGATCATTAATAATCCAATTATAAGATTATAAGATCAATCATAGGTTTAGATTATGCACCTATTCAACCACAAGATCGACCATCCAATTATTCATTGTGGATCACGGAACGTCTTGATCAACCCACTAGCACTAGAGTCCACTTAGATGGGTCTCAAGGGTTCGAATCGTTGAGATCACCATTGAATTCCACATGAGCAGTCTTCAAGGCGACTAGTGTATGAAGTAGATCTAATTCGACCATCGGTCTCAGTTTTCGAAGCACTAGCCAGCTGACCGACTGATTTATCATATGTTCCAGACGACCTAATGATATACCAGCTCCCGAAACATGCTTCATAGCGTAATTATGAACTTAATTAGAGGTTCTGGTCCAAATTAAGACAGTAAGAATGACCTTAAGCTGTCTAACAAGTCGTCTAGCCATCTGTCAATTGACCAGACCATTCATTAACAACCTCAGTCCCTGGATCACCACCATCATATCCACACCACTATCAGGCCTACAACACTCAAACCCACAACCCAATTGGGCAAGTCCTCAATCTAGCTCCTGGTAGCAAGATGCACCATTAAAAACCCACTTGAATAATCCCTAGGGCCTTTCTGACCGTTGGTGTTCAAGAACAACGCGATCTGGCCATTAGATCAATGAAATTCTATGATTGAGAGCTAAAAACATAGGAGAACAACCCACCTGAGCTTTGGATCTGCCTGATTTTTGGTCAGATGACCTGATTAGGACCTCCAAGGAAAATAGATGGAGTGGATTTCTCACAAGCATCACGATGGACCTCGCTAGCTCTATTTGATTTTGATTCCAAGAAGAAGGAATACAACAATTCCTCTTTTCAATTCAGATTGGAATGCAGAAACAAAATCAAATAAATAAAGCTAACAAAAGAGAATCTTAAATAAGCACAAAGTAGCTTAAAATGAACACAAACCTATCTCAGAGTGATGCCTTGATTTTACGTGAATTTAATTCCTAAAAAACTCTGAAATTCGTGTTCTATTTATAGTTGCAGAAATCGCATCTTCGACTGATCGTGTGGCCACCACGACTAGTCGTAAGTCGAATTGCATTTTAAAATTTTAAGCATGATCGGAGAAAACCGTTTTACGACTGGTCTTAGGGTGTCCACGACTGGTCGTGAGAAACCAAGAATGGTTGCTGGAGTTTGAGTCATAGCTGCAGGATTGGTCGTGAATGAGTCGGCACTATTCCTACGACCGATCGAGCAGACTCCAGGACTAGTCGAAGCTCAACTAAAAAATTTTGAAAATTTGTAACTACTTATGACTGGTCTTGGAATTTCTTGGACTGGTCGAGCCAATTCTTGGACTAGTCAACCAGAGTTTAAGATTGGTCTTAGAACAGACTAAACACTTATAAAAATATTCTATTTGAATTATGTATTCAAAATGACCTACCCTAAGGTCAAACTAAGGTCATGCAAACCTTAAATGTGAAGTATGGACATTGAGTCTTCACTTCTTCCGATGTTGGTTGACCTTTGAAGATCGTGAAGCTTGAAATCTCTGTTGTAGCTTAAACTTGAGATCTTCTTAAGCTTGGACTTCATCTTGTACTTTAGTCTTGAGTTGTACTTGAACTTGAGCAAGACCATGCCTTTTGATGTAGTTCTTGTAAAACTTGCAAAAGTAGTCAAAGAACTTGAACTAGAATTTCTCGAAGTCGATCACCATTCTTTGATTATAGCATTGATGCAGTGACTTCAACATATACGTCAACATGCTACACAAGACATAGATTGTGTTTTTGGCACCATAAAATTTGACAACAAAAAGGGGCAAATAACTATTGCACTTACAATCTCCCCCTTTGTCCAATTTGTGACAAAACACAATTAACAAGAATATGATCATTATGAACACAAAGAATCATGCACCATATATAAAAATAAACCAGTTATATCCTGATTAATGAATCATGCACCAGTTGACATTAACTGGCACAAATTCCTTATCACTTACTCCCCCTGAGTAGCACACTTAACAAAAAAAAATGATAATAAAAAATTATATGCCACCACTCTTCCACAATCCACATATATCATATATCAATCCACAACATATTTCTCCCCCCTTTTTGTCACAATATGACAAAGGAAAAACAGTAGAAATGGAAGTGGAATACCAATAAGAGAGTAATAAATGAGTTAACTGAGTAAGATATGAGAATAATTTAAGCAAGTTCAAAGTGTATAAACCATAATCCAGTATAACCAAAAGTTAGTCTCACACACTTAAATAAAATCAAAGTGCACACACCAACAAAAGTAAAGTATTATAAATGTTATATAGACCAAAGATTAAAATACTTAATCAGATCCTGAGGAGGGAGCAGGTATGGTATGATCAATTTGATGAAGGCCCTTGTTTAAACGCATAAGATACTTACGCGTATATTTAAATTGTAAATCATGGGCAACATTCATGTTCTCTACCCTCTCCTCAAGAGCACGAAGATGAGCATCAAAATCTGATAGCTCATAATCAGGATCATTTCCAGAGTCTGATCCAATTTCATCAAATATATCATCCATATTGATGTCATCAGGAGGAAGATCGCCACCTTCTTCATCATGGGCTATTTCAGCACCACCACCACCCACATCTCTTTGACCAGGTGCCAGTTCCAATTTCATGTTATTTAAATTAGTATTATTAAACAAAAGATGATGAATAGGAGCATCTCCGACAGGCATAGCAACTAGCATGTGAGTAACTAAGACAGTCATAAGATAAGCAAAAGGAATATCACTGTGTCCTAGATGGAGTTGAAATTAAATAATGAAATGACCTATGAAAGAAAGCAGACAGACTTTAGTACCTGTGACGATAGAATGCAAAAATCGAACTATAAAGGCAATTAATTCTGTTTTGTTACCAGAACGAGGATACAAATTTAAAATAAAAATTCTATGAAGAACTCTGTATTTGGGTAACAAATACTCTGCAGGGAGCGCATTTCCTTTATGAGTCCATTGAACGTCCATATTACATAAATCTGTGGTTAACATCCGTTTTTCTGATTCTAAAGGTTTTTCCATTATAGTATAAATAGGAATGCCCTCATCATTAACAGGCATTTCCATTAGATCCGCAATCAGATGACGGTCTACTGTAAATGAACCTTCTCTAGTATCAATATTAAAAGTTAGATTATCAAATGAAAATTCAGAGATACATGCACACATAGCCTGTGCAATGGATTGGTATGCAGGCTCACCCCAATGTAGGATGTTATCCCAACCTACGGATTGGAGAAGAGGAAGGATACCAAACAGAACAATGTGCTCAATACACACAGCTTTTTCAACAATAACATTGCGCATACGCAAATCCCGTACATGTGCAGGATCATCTTCGGATGACTGAAGATGGCGTTGAGTAATAGGAGCTGATCTAGAGGATGATGGACTACGGACAGTTTTCTTTTTCCCTCTAACATCGCTTTACTTAAAGAAAATCAAAGAAACAAGAGGATGTAAAAAGGATAGAGTGGGTTTCTTCCAAATCAAATTTTGGAGAAGAAAACCCCAAAAACTTCAAGAAAACTTGAAATTAAACACTCCAAGGACAAAGATGAAGAGAATAGAACTTGAATCTACAAGATTGATAAAAAAAATGCACTAACCTTGATGAATCAAACGGTTGGGTACGATCGGTCATGCATATGCCCGTTGGAGAAGAAATAAGAAATGAGGAAGATGAGTTTTTCTCCCAAATTAAAAAGGTCCAACGCGCTACATGACTGGTCGAGGACTGTTCTCGACCGGTCGTACGACGACTGGTCGAGCACTTCCTCGACTGGTCGAGTACCGACAAAAAATATGCATTTTTTATAAAAATTTGAAATTTAAACTAATAAATTATCAAATATATATACTATGATATACAAATGCATGAATATTCAATTTACATTACACATTCTAAGATCAAATTTCAATTTATTAAACCTGCGTTTGTCGAGCGGTTTAGTGAAAATGTCAGCAAGTTGAGTCTCGGTCGGCATGTAATCTAAAGAGATTATTTTTTCTTCCACTAACTCACGAATGTAATGATACCTAATGTCAATGTGCTTGGTATGTGAATGCTGAATTGGATTTTTAGAAATATTTATAGCACTGGAATTATCACAATATAATATCATTGATTCTTGTGAAATTCCATAATCGCTTAATATGCGTTTCATCCAAACACGCTGAGTACATGCATTTCCAACTGCAATGTATTCAGCCTCAGCAGTAGAGAGCGATATAGAACTTTGCTTCTTGCTAAACCAAGAAACTAAACAATTTCTGATATAGAAACAACCACCACTGGTTGACTTTCTGTCATCGATATTACCAGCCCAATCAGCATCTGAATATCCAGTCAATTGAACACTAGTATCATATGGATACCAGAGACCCAAATTAGCAGAACTTGCGACATATCACATAATCCACTTAACAACAGTTAGATGAGATTCTTTAGGGTTAGACTGATATCTAGCACAAATATCAACACTTAAGGCAATATCAGGTCTACTTGCAGTTAAGTAAAGTAAACTACCAATCATGCTACAATATAGTTTAGGATCTATATTTTTACCTGTAGAGTCTTTTGAGAGTCTTAAGGTTGTACTCATAGGAGTATCAAAATTCTTACCATTCTCAAATCTGAACTTTTTAATCAAGTTCAAAGCATATTTGGTTTGAGAAATAAAAATTCCATCAGGTTGTTGTTTTGCTTGCAACCCTAGGAAATAATTCAATTCCCCAACCATGCTCATTTCGAACTTAGATTTCATTAAATCTGCAAACTTAACAGTCATGTTAGTACAGGCAGATCTATAAATAATATCATCAACATAGATTTGTACCATTAAGATATGATCGTTATGTTTCTTAACAAACAAAGTTTTATCAACATTACCCATTAGAAAAGTATGACTTAGTAAAAACTTAGTCAATTTTTCATACCAGGCCCTGGGAGCTTGTTTCAAACCGTAGAGAGCCTTTTTAAGGCGATAGACATGATCAGTGTTCTTAGGATCTTCGAAACCCATTGGTTGCTCCACATACACTTCTTCATATAGATCACCATTTAAGAAGGCACTCTTTATATCCATTTGATAAATTTTAAAATTTCTAAAGCACGTAATGGATATGAATAGTCTGATTGATTCAAGACGAGCTACTGAGGCAAAGGTTTCATCGTAATCAATCCCTTCTATTTGAGTGTACCCTTGAACAACTAGTCTTGCCTTGTTTCGAATAATATTACCAAGTTCATCAGACTTATTTTTAAAAATCCACTTAGTTCCTATAATGTGTTTATCTTTATGTCTACGAACAAGATACCAAACATCATTTCTCATAAATTGGTTAAGTTCTTCCTGCATAACAACTATCCAGTTTTCGTCAGAAAGCGCTTCTTTTACATTAGCCGGTTCAATCTGAGAAATAAAGCACACGTAATTACATATGTCTTCTATTTCTCTACGAGTGCGCACACCAGTGAGAGGGTTTCCAAGAATTTGAGTGGTTGGATGATCTTTAATAGTCCTCAGTTCAGATTAGTTTGATTTGATGAAGTATCTGGTTTGTCAATTAAAAGAACTTCATCATTATCTGAACTTGGGGCAGGTGTATTCAAGTGATCGTCAATGACCACATTAATGGACTCTCGAATCACACCAGTCCTCTTATTCAGTACACGATATGCACGACTATTCAAAGAATATCCTAAAAAGATACCTTTATCACTTTTAGTGTCAAACTTTCCCAAATTTTCACGGTCACATAAAATATAGCACTTGCTACCAAAAACTCAAAAGTATTTGACAGTAGGATTTTTATCAAACCACATTTCATAAGCTGTTTTATTATTAGATTTACAAATATAAACCCAATTAATAACATAGCATGCAGTATTCACTGCTTTAACCTCAAGATTTTTAGGGAGTTTCATACTATTCAACATTACATTTTCCATTTCTTGTAGCACTCTATTTTTCCTCTCTACAATTCCATTTTGTTGTGGAGTTTTGGACGAAGAGAATTCATGTGATATTCCCTGATCGCTACAGAATTTTTCAAAACTGATATTTTCGAATTCAGATCCATGATCACTACGGATCTTACAAACTTGCGAACCTTTTTCAATTTGGATCCGTTTGAGAATCCTCTTTACTTCATCAAGGGTTTTTGTTTTATCCCTTAAGAAGGCTACCCAAGTGAATCTGGTAAAATCATCCACGATTACCAATATGATTTTTTTCCCACCTCGACTCTCCGTCCTGGTAGGTCTTACAAGGTCCATGTGGAGAAGTTCGAGCGGTTTTGATGTGGCATTAAAGTTCACCTTTTTGTGAGCACTTCTAGTTTGTTTGTCAATCTGGCATTCGCCACATATTTTGTCTACTTTTTGAAGTTTAGGTAGACCTCTTATTAGTTCTCCTTTGCTTAATCTGTATAGATTACGGTAGTGTACATGTCCAAGGCGTTTATGCCATAATTCTGTCTCATCAGTATGGACGATGTAGCACGATTGATTAGATGAACTACCATCGCTTACAATATAGTAGTTTTCAAAAGTCTGCGACCAGTTAATATTATAGAACCCATTCTATTTAAGATTTCACAACCATTATTAGAAAATTTCATACTATGATTGTTATCGCATATTTGAGATATGCTTAACAGGTTGTGTTTTAGTCCCTCAACATATAAAACATTCTTAAATAAGGGAAGGTTATAGAGTTAAACCGTACCTTGGCCAATAATCTTGCAGTTACTACTATCACCAAATGTGACTAACCCATCAGTCATATTTTTAAGATCAGTGAATAAAGCCTTGTCGCCTGTCATATGCCTTGAGCATCCACTGTCTAAATACCACTTCAAATGGCTTGTAGCTTTGAAGGCCGTGTGGGCAACCAAGCAGGTAACCTTAGGAACCTATTTCATAACTGTTTTGGGTTTAGGAGTATAATTGGTCTTCTTATATTTGTAGTTGTTGTAAGAATGACCCACTGAGTTAGATTTTAAGAACTCCTTAAGTAAATCAACTATTTTCTTAGCTGAAGGGTTTCGGTTTTGAGTTTTATAGTTGACATAATTACTTTTAGATTTTTGAGAAGTTTTAGCACTTTTAGAAAAACTTTGATTAATACTTTTCCCTTTTGAGTTAGAGGTTTCTCCTTTCACAAACTTAGGAGGAGTATTCTTTTGCTTAGAAGATATATTCTTATCAAAGCCCAACCTGGATTTATCGCCACATTTTTTAGATCCGGATAAAAGTTTTTCAAACTTTGGATCACCTTGGGCATACCTCCATGTATCCTTTAAACTCAAAAGAGAAGAGTTTTCAAACTTAAGTTTATCATTTTTAGATTTTAGATTTTCAATTAAGGAAGTTTTGAAGTCTAAATCACATTTAGTCTTTTCAAAACAATCTGAAATATGGAATTTTTCTAAAACAAGTGAATCAAAATTTTCTTTGAGTTTTAAAAACTTTTCTTTTTGAAGTTTCAATTTCACAGCAATTTTACAACTTTCCTTGTATAGGGCATTGTAAGCATCTTGCAGATCTTCTTCATTTTCATGATCACTATTCATATTTTCTTCACTAGTAGAATCATCATGATCTGAAAAAGTTAACTTGACTAGAGTCATAAGGGCTTTGACTTCATTTCCCGTCTCGGTTTCAGAATCTTTTGATTCAGAAGAGGCTTCAGAAGCAGAAGATTCATCCCAAGTAGCCAACATTCATTTCTTTTTAGATTTGTCCTTTTTAGGACATTTGTTTGCTAAATGCCCATATTCTTGTCAGTTGTAACATTGACTATCTTTCAAAGATTTTCAAGTTTTAGATTTATGTTTAGATCTTTTCTTATCATTTGATTTTTGAAAATCAACCCTCTTTTTACTTTTGAAAATCTTGTAAAACTTTTTCGCTAAAAGGGCCATATCGTCTTTAGAATTTTCTAAATCAGAGTTTTCTTGAGAAATACATTTAGAAGATTTAAGAGCGATAGATTTATCTTTAGGAGCTTTAAAAGTTAACTAGTAGGTTTGTAAAGGCCCAACTAGTTCTTCTACCCTCATATTGTCCGTATCATGAAGTTCCTGGATCGCGGTTACCTTAGAGTTGAATACTTTCTGGGATTTTATCGCCAAGACCCCACATAGAGTTTACAATGTCATTTAATCTTGTATAAAAGCCCATAAACATTTCATTTTCCTCCATATGAATTTCTTCGAATTTGGTTATGAGGAGTTGGACTTTAGATTTTTTAACAATTGAAGCACCCTCATGTGTCATTTCTAATATATCCCAAGCTTGCTTTGCATTATCATAAGAGATGATTCTTTTGAACTCATTTGGTGATAGTGCGCAAGTGATTGCATTTAGTACTTTTGCATTGGCACTACTCTCACTTTTCTGAAGTGTGGTCCATGAGAAAAATGGTGTTACTCTCATTGATTTTGAACCATCGATAGTAGTCACTTCAGTGGTAGGTGGGTTCCATTCAGTCACTGTGGCAAGCCACACACTTTCATCCATCGATTTAAGGAAAATCCTCATCCTGGCTTTCCAATAGGCATAGTTGGAGCCATCAAAGGGTGGAGGCCTAGTGACTAAAAGGCTATCAAAATTCGACATCTTTTCAATAGCTTAGATCGTTAGCTCAAGAAATGAATCTAAGAATAAAGAATTAAAAAATGAGCTATTAGGCTTTGATATCACTTGAAAAGGCCTAGCTATAAGTCCTAGGGGAGGGGGGGTGAATAGGACTATGCCAAATTTAAACTTTAACAGTGGAATAAAATAATGAGATAGCCTAGAAAATAAAAGACAACAATCCACAATACATAATGTAAATCAATCTCAAATACTAATTATTCTAAGGACAACCTTTCACCATAAAAACCAAGGGTTTATGGCAAGGATAACCTTACTAGAACAAATAGAAAATTAAAACCAAACTGTAATGGAATAAAGGAAATAACAAGAATTGAAATTCTAAACTATTACAACATTCCCACAATGCTTGAAATGTAAAAGATTACAAGATTCACATCCACAAATACATTTCATAGCTTTGAATGATAAAAGATGCATAAATTAAATAACCATTCAAACCACACGACAGAGAATTATAATGGTTCGCTTGTGTGTACACCAACTGTTAAACAACAGCCACACAGATTGCTACTCCCCTCCTAATATCCTCACACAAAGGATATCAGCGTTCACTATGAAAATAGGTTTCACAGGTTCACCTAAAACCTTCACAATTGTGTCTTTTAAATGGGCTTACACAATTCAAAAACCCCACTTTCTGAGTTTTATTGCTCTCCTCAGATAACCAACACAATGAGATTTTTCTGGCTCAATCTCAAAAGAAACCAAAAAGGATGTAAATTACAATAATGTAAAATACCTGAATTTCTCCTTTTTGAAGTAGCCCAGAAGAACCAATTGGAGTAGAAGTTCGAATATAGAAGTTCAATGTCCAATACTCACTTTGATATGGTTCTAAGTTCTGATTGATTTTAAATTAAACCAAATGGGCTAGCTCTATTTGATTTTGATTCTAAGAAGAAGGAATACAGCAATTCCTCTTTTCAATTCAAATTGGAATGCATAAACAAAATCAAATAAATAAAGCTAACAAAAGAAAATCTTAAATAAGCACAAAGTAGCTTAAAATGAACTCAAACCTATCTCAGAGTGATGCCTTGATTTTACGTGAATTTAATTCCTAAAAAACTCTGAAATTCATGTTCTATTTATAGTTGCAGAAATCGCATCTTCGAATGGTCGTAGGTCGAACTGCATTTTGAAATTTTAAGCGTGATTGGAAAAAACCATTCTACGACTGGTCTTAGGATGTCCACAATTGGTTGTGAGGCCTCTACGACTGGTTGTGACCATCCCACGACTGGTCGTGAGAAACCAAGAATGGTTGTTGGAGTTTGAGTCATAGTTGCAGGACTGGTCGTGAATGAGTTGGCACTGTTCCTATGACCGGTCAAGCAGACTCCAGGACTGATCAAAGCTCAACTGAAAAATTCTGAAAATTTACAACTACTTAGGACTGGTCTTGAAATTTCTTAGACTGGTCGAGCCAGTTCTAGGACTATTCAAACAGAGTTCAAGACTGGTCTTAGAACAGACCAAACACTTATAAAAATATTCTATTTGAATTATGTATTCAAAATGACCTACCCTAAGGTCAAACTAAGGTCATGCAAACCTTAAATGTAAAGTATGGACATTGAGTCTTCACTTCTTCAGATGTTGGTTGACCTTTGAAGATCGTGAAGCTTGAAATCTCTGATGTAGCTTGAACTTGAGATCTTCTTAAGCTTGGACTTCATCTTGTACTTTAGTCTGGAGTTGTACTTGAACTCGAGTAGTACTTGAACTTGAGCAAGACCATGCCTTTTAAAACTTGTAGAAGTAGTCAAAGAACTTGAACTAGAATTTCTCGAAGTCGATCACCGTTCTTTGATTGCAGCATTGATGCAGAGACTTGAACATATACGTCAACATGCTACACAAGACATAGATTGCGTTTTTGGCACCACAAAATTTGATTACAAAAAGGGCAAACAACTATTGCACTTACAGAATTCACACTGAGTTGGCCACTCATCCATTAAATATATAACCGTACAGGTAGCTCAGGTGGCTTAAGTGATTTTTAGGTTCGTACTAATGAGGAGCAGAGTACCATTATTGAAGATACATGATTGCGTTGTCAAGAGTTGCTACGTGGTTTTACAGATTTACATCTGTTATAATTTGCCTTGTTTACATGTAGCATTATTTCACTTTGTAATTGTAAGTGTTGATGTAAAAAACTAGTGAACCTTCCTTCGATCTACCACCTACATAGGGATGAAATAAAGGAGACCCTGGGTAGAGCCGGGGACCCTCTGATGCTAAAGTCAGTGACTAGACAATATAAGAAGGGTTTTGAGAAGGATTTTCTACGTACCTTTGATCTTGGAGACGTCCTTATTTTATAGGAGTGAGAGGTCCCGCCGTGCAGGGATTCTCTCCCCAATCTTAGGAAATTTGATTTGATTGCAATCTGCTTACGGATGCTTCCCGATCCTGAGATTTTCAGAGTCGGGAATCCTTTCACAAGATTTTCGGGATGGTATTTATGCTTACCGTCTCTTCCTTGCTCGGCTCGGCCTTGACCAACTCTAGTAATAGATGAGTCTCGACTGGCTGCAAGGACAGGGCTTTTTATCTTCTATCGGATGAAACAGAGTTGGCTCGTAATCGATACTCCTTCTTATTCTGATAACCGACACTACAACCGACTTAATATGAGTCAGTTTTATGATCGATCAGGCAACTTCTAGCCCTTGGACCTTAGTTGATCCCCTTTAGATGTTGTTGGCTCGTTATCTGAGATAGCTTTATGTGTCTTATATATTCGGCCTATGGCTCTTGACTCTATATCTCTCGGTCAGAATTTATTTTCTGCAATCTGAGTTAAGTCTCTCCTTTAGGCTTTACTGTCTTGCCTCGATCAGACCCGTTACCTTGGATCCTCGAGCAGTGTCAGTAGAGTTAGTCCATTCCATAACCGGGTCTCCGGACTTGTCATATTTTTCCCCAACAGTAAGCCCCTTACTCCATGTGTCAGCCGTGTCGACACTAAGGAGTAACGAGTTTCTGAGTCGGTTTGCATCAAAGACCGAGGTTATGATGAAACATTAAATGCTTCTTATGTCATCCTTAACAGGTGTCGGTTCGATGCTCGAAGTCGCACGAGCGGACAGTCATCAGAATGTTTCGTCCACTTATGAGCATCGGAAGCATGGCGAGGGTGTTACTTGCGTCAGTCGGCATACGCCACATGTTGGGTGGGGGAGTCGAAATAGGCGTCGATTCGACTCCTCCTTAAATGCCTCTGCCACGTGTCAGGGTTATAAAAGGAGGAGTGGGACGCCTTTTCCCCATTTTCGCACGTCTGCTCCTTCTCCCATTTTCTCTTCTTTGTTGTTGCCGTTTTCTCCGCCATTTCCAATCTCCTTTCCCTTTTAGCTTCTCCGTCTGTGTGTTTTTCACCTCTCTAGTGAGTTTTTCTCTCCCTCCCTTTCCTTTTCCGCAATGCATTCTTCAAGTCCCCGGGAGGGGATTTTTGGTGATGAGGATGAAACGAGACATCTCTAGGATGTCTTGGAATCGCCCACATTGCTGACGAAGATGACGATTAGCACTAATGAAGCTTTCCAGTTCTCTAAAAGATTGTCTCGGACTTCAGCGGAACGTCCTGCTTCGGCACGTCCTTCTGGCGACGGTGTGTCATTGACGACTGCCCTTAGGAGGCCTAACCCTCCTGGGGAAGACTTAGAGGAAGAGGATGAGGAGTTTGAGGAAACCACTGAGTTGGTTCCTCTTAGGAGATCAGCACGGGCCGTTGAATCAGTGGACGAGGAAGGGGAGGCCGCTGAGGGAGGGGAAGCCGATGATGAACAGAGGGGTCCGGTCCCTTCAGTCTTAACTGAAGCGAACTTTGACAGAATTCGAGTCAGATACCATGACCAAGACTCAGTTATTCTTCGTCTCCCCCTTTCGAATGAATTACCCGATCATCCTCCTGCTGTGATGGTCACGATTTTCCAAGTCGCAATGCAATGTGGCTTGCGTCTGCCCCTTCAACCTGTTGCTCGGGAGTTTCTTTCCCGACTTCAAATCACTTCAAAGCAAATAGTTCCGAACAGGTGGAGAAACTTGTTTGGATGCACAGTGATGTGGGCAGAGACAGAGCAGCCCTTACTGACTATCGATGAGTTCCTCTATCTGTATCAAGTATGGCCAAACCCTCAACAGCCTGGCTGGTACTTTTTGTGCGCTTGGTGGAACAAAGGCAGTTCTTTGATAATCGACCCCCTACCTCCAACAAGCACTGGAGAGAGGGATGGTTCTGGGCTTGTGGTCACTGGGAGACTATCGAGTTTGGGCTCTTCAAACCTCGTGTTCCTCGGTCATTTTCTGAAGCAGGTGACTCGGCATGTCCATTCTCTGTCTTTTCTTTGCTATGATGCTTTTGAGTCTGACTGAATGTGTTTTGCAGATATCTCCAAGAAAAGGCCGAATTTAGAAGCCGATGCTCTAGCTCAGATCAAGGATTTGAAGGCGCTAAGTCCGGAAGATCGGTCTTGGAGGACACTTCTTCAGCTAGAGCGTGTTTTTCTCTCGGGCTTAGACTCAGACGTGACAGGTATTCGCCCATTTTTAAAAAAAGATCTGACACATTCTTCTTAAACTTTTATCTAATTCTGTGCCTCTACTAATGCAGATATGACTGAAGCTCGGCTCCTTTTGAAACCAACTTCCAAGATGAAGGCTCCTCCGAGGTCGGTGCTTCTGTCGGAGACTCGGCCTTGAAAGAAGCTGAAGTCAACTCTAAAGACTAAGGGGCTATCTGTCCCGGTAGTCCTGATCGTGGTCGTACTCTCTGACCCAGAAGAGAGGGCAGAAGAGGTGGACACGGCTCTTTCCGAACCCCAAGTGGCTCCTGAGTCATGACCCATTGCAGAGCGGGTCTTGGAATTGAGAGAGGAGTAGAGAGGGGAGACCTTAGGGGGGAGATGACTCAATAGGAGCCTTCACCCCTTCAGCACGATGTGTTGACCATGGTCCCTTAGGCCATCTCTCGTGGGGGAGAGAAGGATTACGCTGGCCTCTGTAGCTCCCCCTCGAGGCGGGTTCTTGCTCACACAACGAAAGTGCTGCTTGAGGTAACGTCTTTGCTCTTTGCCGTCTTAAGTAGCTTCACATTCTTCTTACGACTTAGTTCTGACCTCAAATTTTTTGTTTACAGTTTGCCCCTTGCATGCTCAGGGGTAGCTCGGATCTTGTTGACACTGAGAAACAAGTTGCTAAGCTGGAGGCGCAGCTTGAAAGCACTATGACTCGGGTCGGCTTTCTGTCGAGTGATTTGGGCCTTGCCAGGAAGGCTACCGAGGATGCCAAAGTCGAGTGTGCTTGTGTGGCCTTGCCACTGAAAGAGGCTCAGGAGGAGAGCCGGCAAGCCCGTCAAGCTCATGCCTCTTGCGGGGATAAGCTGGCTCGGGTCAAGGCTGAAGCCGGGGCAGCCATTGAGCAGGCCAAAAATGAGGCTAAGGACCAAGCCATAAAGGCCTTTCTTGAGTCCCAAGAGTTTTCGGATGAGAGGGACCGCTTGTATCAGAGTGGGTACACAGCTTGTATCCAGGTGATGAAGCAGTCTTTTCCCGACCTTGATCTCTCGGGATTTGAAGAAGATGCTTCTGGACCTGAAGGTCAGGAGGTCGAGGCTATCGGGTCTGCTAATGTTGCGGCTAGTATTGAGGTCGAGTTTGAGGTAGCTCCAGAAGTCGCTCCAAGTGGTGGTAGTAGCTGAGTCTGAGCCACCTCTCGAGTTAGCTCCTGATGAACCTCGGAGCTTGGTTTTTGGCACTCACACCGACACTTCAAGCAGACCAAGCTTCAAGGTTGGGGCTAGTATGATGTCAAGTACTTTAAGCATACCGATTTTTAAGCACTTTAAGCACACCAAGCTTCAAGGCGAACTCAAAAACATCTACAGCCGAAAGAAGACATACTGAGTTGTGGCCAACTCATTTTTATCTTTATAATTTTATCAATGTAATGTCGAATCAAGAAGTAACTCGATGTAACAATCGTACTGACAAATGAATATACTTGGTTTTCTTTTATTCATTTTAACTCAATTTACATGTTTGTAATCTTTGAGTCTTTTTATGTATTAAGTAGGTTGACCTAAGGGTAATATATCTTTAAATGCTCGACATTCCAAGGGTGAGGTAGCAGTCACCCAGGTAGGTCTTCCAATCGATACGTTCTAGGTTGGATGGTGCTCGAGACGACATGGGGTCCTTCCTAATTAGGTCTCAGTGTGCCTGCGCCAACTTCCTTGGTGTTGAGGAACATTTTTTCGAGAACCATGTCTCCAACTCGAAAATGCCTGACCTTGACTTTGGCTTTGTAGAACCGAGCTACTTTTGCTGCCGAGCTGTAGCCGAGCTCTTTCCTTTTGTTCGTCCACAAGATTGAGTCTGAGGGCTAAGAGTTCTTCATTATCCTCCTCATTAAACGAACTAACTCAGGTTGAAGGTAATTCGATCTCGACTGGGGTGATGACTTCTGAGCCATAAATAAGGGAGAAGGGAGTCTCTCCAGTAGCATTTCGAGCCGTGGTTCAGTATGCCCACAAGATCTTAGGGAGCTCTTCAGCCCATGCTCCTTTGGCTAGGTCGAGCTTGGTTCGGAGATGCTGCTTGATGATCTTATTAACCGCCTCAACCTTTCCGTTCATTTGAGGATGATGGGGTGATGAGTACACATTTGTGATCCCGAGATTATCACACATCTCTCGATAGCTCCTATTGTCGAACTGCTTCCCATTATCAGTAATAATAGTCCGGGGTATCCCAAACCGACATACAATGTTTTTTCATACAAAGTTCGTGATCTTCTATTCGGTTATCTTTGCCAGTGGCACTACCTAGGCCCACTTTGTGAAATAGTACACTGCTACAACAGCAAACTTGGTCTGGCCTTTTCCCATAGGGAGTTGTCGAATGATGTCGATTCCCCATTGCGCAAAGAGCCAAGGGCCGGTCATAGGAGTCAGTTCCTCTGGGGGTTACCTCAAAATGGCCGCGAACCGTTGGCATTTGTCACATCTTTAGATGAGCTTACGAGCGTTGTGCTGGATGGTCGGCCAGTAGTATCCTTGGCGTAAAACCTTGTGCGCGAGTGATCGTCCTCTTGAGTGATTTCCACAAATACATTTGTGGGTCTCCCTTAATACATAATCAGCTTCGTTAGGATTCAGGCATCGTAGCAGGGGAGCAAAAAATCCTTTTTCATACAATACTCCATTGAGTATGGTATACCAAGAGGCTCAGATCTTCAGTCGACTGGCTTCGGCACAATCCTCGAGCAATTCTCCACTGGCGAGATATCGAACGATCGGGTTAAGCCAAGTAGGTTCCGAATCGATTGCATGTACAGTCGAGCAAACCGGCTCCTCGATACTCAATTTCACAACGTACTCGATAAGGACGGACCTGAGTATGTCGTCCTCATCGGCAGAGGCGTGTTTTGCCAAAAAGTCAGCCTTAGCATTTTCTGTTCAAGGGATCCGAGTGACAATACATAGCTGAAAACCTTCGATCAATTCATTAGCTTTCTTCATATATGCTTTTAGCTGCTCTTTTCGCGTTTGATATACGCTGGTAACTTGATTGACGACTAGCTATGAATCGCTAAAGACGTTGAGATGTGTAACGCCCAAACTGGCCGCTAGTCGAAGGTCGAGCAATAAAGCTTCATATTCTGCTGTATTATTCGAGGCTTGAAATTCAAGTCTTAAGGCATACTGCATGTAGGTTTGATCGGGAGTTTCCCCCTTCCCCGCTTGCCTTAGAATTGGAGGAGCTGTTAACATACAGCTTCCAGGTGATTGAGTCGGGCAATGACATGGGAGAAGCTGTCGTTGATTCCTCAATAAGCTTAGTAGCATGCTCGATCATTAGATCGGCTTGTTGTGTTACTTCAGTAATGAAGTTAGTCATGGGTGGCCCTTTGATTGCTACTCTTGGCTTGTATTGAATATCAAATTCGTTAAGTTCGATCGCCTACTTCGTAAGTCGGTTAGATGTATGTTCGAATTCGTTAAGTTCCATGTATGTTCGAAAGCATTTGATGTGTTCAGTTGAGTCAGTTTTACCGATGAAAGGTGTAATCTGTGGAAGACGAAACTGTTCCGGTAGCTGAGCCTGCATTACTTCCTCCACAAATGGAGACGCCTTTGTTTCGGGCCTGGTTTGATGTGTATCTAGGCCTTGCTTTATGTCCGCAATCTCTTCCCGTACTTCCCTCCTGAAGTCCTGGAGGTAGGCTTTCCAAGGTTCGTCACTTTCTTCAGTCCCTTCAACCGGTAGCCTGCTGCGCCTTCTCCGATATATTTCATGTCGTAGATCAGTGTTAGGCAGCGGGGAGGTTACGGACTGAGTGGGTACTGGCTCAGACGGGCCATGGTGTCGACTTTGCTGAGGAGCAGGTTGAGGAGCAACAGGCTGGGGGTCGACGAATTGTTGTGGAGCGTTCGTCGCCTGACCCTCCGTGTGCGGCGGTAACAGGACTTACTGACGTTGAATTTGCTCTAACATCTGCTTCATAACGTTTATATCGGATCTGAGTTCCTAAACTTCCCTGTCCAACCGTCCATTGCTTCAGTTTCGTTGGGTATTCCTAGTCGCGGCAGAGGTTGCCAGGAGAGCAGCAGAACCTTGTCAATTGTCAAGTAGATTCTGAGCTCCTTGGGCTCCATTCGTACCCGGCGGTCCTTCTCTTGCAGCCGGTCCAGTGACAGCGACCTTATTCGGTTCATCTTGAACAGTCCTCCTAGTTCTCGCCATTAATGAAAAAATTGGTGAACCTTCTTTTGATCTACCGCTTGCACGGGGATGAAACAAAGGAGACCCTGGCTAGAGCCGGGGACCCTCCGATGCTAAAGTCAGTGACTGGACAGTATAGGAAGGGTTTTGAGAAGGATTTTCTGCGTACCTTTGATCTTGGAGACGTCCTTCATTTATAGGAGTGAGAGGTCTCGCCGTGCAGGGATTCTCTCCCCAATCTTAGGAGATTTGATTTGATTGCAATCTGCTTACGGATGCTTCCCGATCCCGAGATTTTCGGGGTCGGGAATCCTTTCACAAGATTTTTGAGACAATATTCATGCTTACACCATCTCTTCCTTGCTCGGCTTGGCCTTAACCGACTCTAGTAATAGATGAGTCTCGGCTGGCTGCAAGGACAGAGCTTTTTATCTTCTATCGGATGAAACAGAGTCAGCTCATAACCGATACTCCTTATTCCAATAACCGACACTATAACCGACTTAATATGAGTCGGTTTTATGATCGATCAGGCGACTTCTAGCCCTTGGACCTTAGTTGATCCCCTTTAGACGTTGCTGGCTCGTTATCCGAGATAACTTTATGTGTCTTATATATTCGGCCTATGACTCTTGACTCTATATCTCTCGGTCGAAATTTATTTTCTACAATCCAGGTTAAGTCTCTCCTTCAGGCTTTACTATCTTACCTCGATTGGACCCGTTACCTCGGATCCTCGAGCAGTGTCAGTAGAGTTGGTCCATTCTATAACCGGGTCTCCGGACTTGTCATATTTTTCCCCAACAGTAAGTAATGTAAGTATTTAGACATTTGTTTGTATAAGTCATTATGGGCGAACTCTTGTACATTCTAATTGTAATACAAATTCTCCTTTATGCTGATTTGTCCATCCTACGCTAAACTCCTTACTCTGAATGAAAGAAGAAAAAGATATGTGAAATTTTGGCTCTCTATAAGTTAACACTCGGATTTTTGGGAAACAAGTCATATACTCGAGTCCTGAAAAGTCAGGGCGTTACATGAATCTATTATTCAGAGAGGTCGTGCATCTATACGGGGTGCCCAAGACCATTATTTCTGATCGTGACACGAAATTCATTAGCCACTTCTGGCGGAATTTGTGGAGTCAATTCCGAAAGCAACTTTAGTTCAGTAGTGCCTACCACCTACAGACTAATGGGCAAACTAAAGTTGTGAATTGTACGTTGGGAAACCTCCTCCGGTATATTTCAAGTAACAAACCGAAGCAGTAGGATTTGACCTTGTCTCAAGCGGAGTTTGTATTCAACAACATGGTGAATTGCTTGATAGGGAAGTCCCCATTAAATATTGTTTATGGTCGAGTGCCCTGCTACACACTTGAGTTGGTCCCTTTGCCCAAGCTCCCAGGCATGAGCATTGCAGCAGAACATATGGTAGACCGAATCATGGGCATTTATGCGATGTGCAAGAAAATTTGTAAACTTCGAACGACAAGTATAAGGAGCAGGCCAATAAGCATCGGCAGCAAAAAGGTATTCGAGGTGAGGGACCATGTTATAGTGCATCTACGTAAGTAGAGATTTCTAACTGGAGACCTACAATAAGTTGAAGAACAAGAAGACTAGATGGGTACTGAACCTCCAAAACATCAATGGCAAAGCTTACATTGTTAATATTATAGATGACATGGAGATCTCGTGTACTTTCAACCTTGCGGACCTGACCGAGTATCGTGAGCGGAAGCTAGACGAGAACTCGAGGTTAATTTCTTTTGAAGTGGAAGGGACTGATGTAGAGCTAGTCGCAAACACTTTCATAGCAAAGATGGAACAAAGAAGGCCCAATTGGAGGCAGAAATGATCTAGACCGTCAAAACCTTAAAACAGTCGTATCTCGCAAACTGGGATGAGTTTTTCAACATATCATATATGATTTTGAGGTAGGAGAAGCTACTTTAGCCAACCAACCCTACTATGCTGGGGTCGCCCATGCCAAATTTGGGAGATTCCATCATATTGATGGTCAAGTCCCTTTTATTGCCATTTTCACTATAAATAGTAAGTTTTAGTTGGAGTATAACTTTTGTTCCTTTGAGTTGTAGAAGTTACCAACATGAAAATGACTTAGAAAAGTTAGGAGAACACTATGGTTAGGCTACATTTGGCCCCTTACTATTTTTGGCTGAAAACCATGAAGCCTATTATGACTGGAACTGTTTATAAATAGAAGTTTACTATTTAGTAAACTGTTTATAAATAGAAGTTTACTATTTAGTAAGTCATGTTTTTAAGATGTTTGAACTGGAGTTTGAGTCTAAAACTCCGTCCTAGGTTAGAGCTCATTATTTAAAGGGTCCTAATTTTTATTTATACTTTTGTCTCTCTTGGGTTCGAGAAAGCTCCGAGGATTCAGAGTAGATATCCAGCGAGGAAGAGGGTTGATCAACCTCATCACATCCCCCGCGTCAGAATTTTGCAGCTTGTTGACTATCCTTAAACCGATAATCATTCTTCACCTGGCCAACCTAGATAAAATATTAAGGTTAATTTCTTAATTCCAATACTCACTTTCCATATGACTAGCCTTTTTTAAGTTTTCTTTTTCCAAACCAAAGGGTCTTGGAGAATTTGTCTGTAAAATTTCAAACAGGTAATTAGTAGGTCAAGGTCTCTGGATCAACCATCTCATGGCTCCATAACACCCTTGTGATGGTCGTGTGGATTGATGCACTGAACTGTTCATAGAAGCATGCCCTGCGTTGAATGGACGATATGACCATCGAATTGCGGGCATGTGTGTTTTTCTTTAGTGCGTCCACGGCACCCTTGCCCTGCAGGGCCGCGCGCACAATTTTACCGTTCCATAAGAACCACATGAGGATACTTGCTCACCTGGGGTATACATTGGACATCCCAAATGATGCATCACTTGGGCCCATCACATGAATGATGTGGCTGAAAAGTAAGGCTGCTCAACTAATATGGCTCACCATAAACGTACGCCGAATTTGGTCGATCATCTAGTCCATTAGTTTCATGCATCTATGGCCTTTGAGTGGCTTGATGTTGGGCCAGACATGTATATAATAATCATTCTCATCCCATGCACGTCTGGATTGCCCTACCAAGGTTCAAGTTGGCTCGTGGGATAAGAAGTGTGGGCTTAGCAAAGCTCTAAATTAACACCAAGATCATGACTGCTCACCTAACCCCATCTGCTTGACCAAGTACTCATCAAAATGCCACGACCACTTTCCCCGTGGGTCCCATTCTATCCGAAAATGATTGATGGGTCCCTTAGTTGACAAATCTAGAAAGAAATAAGCGAAAAATATGAAGAAAAGGTCATAGACGTCCCATGCCTGGGCAAGTTAAATTTGCTTGCCCCTGTCTATGTTAGTTAATTTCATCGCCGATAGATACAATGGTCCAGACACAGCGCTTTGCTGATTCCTGCAATCTCGATTTGGGAGTGAGTCCCTCGCTCTAAAACCAATTCAACGATTTGGGGTCCATTGAGTAGTATTTTCAAGGACATGCGTGATCATGGGGACTTTCCATCAAGCGGATATGTGTTTTGTGAATGGCGGCTGGGGCCTGTAATAAAACTGTATCACAAGATGGTTATTAACCATTCTTTCAGCCAAGATTTCATGAATTAACAGACACTGTTTGGATGATCATTCATGCTTTCGTGTAGGAAATTGAAAGAACTATCTTAAACAGCGTGGATATGGATAAGTGCAAATGTCTCATTGATCTAGACCATTGACACTGATAGGTCAACAATTAATATTGAACCATGGCCCGTTTGTTTTACGGTCTACCACTGAGATGTAAAAATTCTGGAATCCGTGTATGGCTCTGATCCATGCTGTCCGTCCATTTATCCAGATCATTTTACGGCATGAACCCAAAAATAACACAGATCCAAAGCTCATGTGGACCACACCATAGAAAACAGTGGGACTTGAACACCTGCCACCCAAAACTTCTTGGGGCCACATAGTTTTAGATCAAGCTGATATTTGTGTTTTTGGTTTAAGAATGTCTTTCCAAACCTTTATAAACAGAATGATGACAAATACACAACGTTGTTCGACACCACATAAATTTCAGATTTTAACAGTGGATGTCATTGTCGCTGTTGTTTGATGTGTGTGGCCCGCTTGAGCTTACAGTCCGCCTCATTTTTTACCATGACTTAAAATACCTTAAAATCAATTGGTAAAATGAATGAATAACATGGATCACAGGCATACCATTTGGTGGGATCTGCATATTTTACCTGAGCAATTCTGTCAGATGGAATCAGAATTCTGGAGGCACGGAATTGTGAATATTCTGGAGGCATAATTAGTATGCATTTTCCTTCTATTGGAGATGGATATTAGAAAAAATCATTCTGCAGTTACCGTCATTTATCTTGATTAATTGATGTAGAGCAGGTCACGTACACTTTCACGAAAAAGATGGATAGAGAAAGCCCTATAGGAGCTGGAAACAATCTGGACCATCAAAACTTTAAATCAGTCGTATCTTGCGAATTTGAATCAGTTTTTCAACAAATTATATATGATTTTGGGTAGGAGAACTTACTTAAGCCAACCAACCTCCTACGCTAGGTTGCCCATGCCTGATTTGCAAGCTTCCATTATATCTACGGTCAAAAGTCCCATTTAAGCCGTGCCCCCTACATGGAAAGGGCTTAGAAATGCTAGAGAATGACGTGGTGGAGCCAAATTAATTGGACACTTAAGTAGAACAACGGGTTTGTTAACTAACTTTTGAAATATTTGAAATATGTTAATCGGTCCCATTTACCATATCAAACAACCGTGATTGAATACCTACCATTAAAAACTTCATGGATTCCACCAGATTGTTTATTTGCTATGCTAGGTGGCAACCACCGTGATGTTAGTGAGAAATCCATCCGTCCATCCATTTTGTGAGCTCATTTTAGGACACATGACCAAAAAAGAGGTGGATCCAAAAATCAAGTGGGCCACATGAGAGGAAAAATTAGATAAAGAAATGCCTACCATTGAAACCTTTGGCTCCACCTTGATGTTTATATGCCATCCAAACTGCTTATAAGGCCATGAACGCTGTGATGAAGTGAAAAGACAAAATACTTAGGCTGATTCAAAACTTTTGTGGCCACACTATTATTTCAACGGTGGTCACTAAATCTCTACTATTTCCGCCCGTGTGGCCCACTTAAGTTTTGGATCCACTTCATTTTTTGTATCATGGTCTAAAATGAGCTCACAAAATGTATGAACGGGGTAGATTTCGCACAAACATCACGGTGGATCCCACCTAGCTGCAAGAAGTTCCTACAAAAGGGTTTGGCATAAAATCTTCGTCCCCAAATCCCAGTGTGGATTAGGTGAGACCCTGGATCCACCGACGCAGGTGGGACCCTAACTGTGGGGCTCACAGTGATGTGTAGCTTAAATCCACACCGTCCAACCATTTTGAAAGCTCATTTTTTGGTGTTGTCCCAAAAATAAAGCTGACAAAATTTTTAGGCGGACAATACCATAGGAAACAGTCTGATTTAATCCTTACCATTAAAAACTTCATGAATTCCACTGAAATGTTTATTTGCCATCCAACTTGTTGATAAGGTCACAAATAGATAGATGAAGAGACAACAAAAATATCATCTGATCCAAAGCTTTTGTGGCCCATAAGAAGTTTTAAATGGTCAATCACCACTGTTTCCTATACTATGGTCCATCTAGGATTTGGAGCTACTTTATTTTTTGGATCATACCCTAAAATGAGCTTTCAACACGGATGGACCGTGTGAATGTAGTCACATACATCACAGTGGGCCTCACAGTTAGGGATCCCACCCACCTTAGTGGATGGGAGGGAGATCTAATCTGCTCCCTCATATCTTGGATGCGGATTTACTTCCAAAGCCTTCCGCAGGAAATTCCTACGCTGGAAACCTAGGTGGGGCCCACTGTGATGTTTGTGAGAAATCCACCCCGTCCATCCGTTTTGTGAGATCATTTTAGGACATGAGGCAAAAATGAGATGGATCCAATACTCAAATGGGCTGAAAACGTAAGGATTGAACCTCCATAGTTGAAATATTCGTGTGGCCACAAAAGTTTTGAATCAGACTAATATTTGTGGTTTCAGTTCATCTTAGTAGGAATGACATTATGAATGGTATTGATGGCATGTAAACATTAATGTCGACTCTAGGGAGGTTTCAACGACAGGAATTTCCAAACCCACATTTTCCTTTGGTGCAGCCCACTTGAGTCTTGTATCCCGCTTATTTTTGGTCTCAAGTCCTAAAATGAGCTCAAAAAATAATTGATGAGTTAGATTTATCACAAAATTCAAGGTGGGCACCACCTAGGTTTCCAGCGTAGAAACTTCCTACCAAAGGCTTTTACATAAAATCGGCGTCCCATATTCGGGGATTGCGTACTACCCTCTATAAGCATCTAGCTAGACATGGATAGTCAAGGGCTTTATGGGGCCTACCTTGATGTATATGTTTTATCCACATTGTCCATCCATTTTTCCATATCATTTTAGAAAGTAAAACAAAAAACAAGACAAATATAATGCTTAAGTAGGTCACACTACAATAAATAGTGGGAATTGGGTGCCTACCTATGTAAGGGCGAACTTCCTAGTTTTAATGGATTTTGTGTATAGAAGACATCCTCATTTGGTTAGCTAAAGTAGAGTGGTATTTTGATTACATAAGCATGCTGAAAAAGAGAGAGAGAGAGAGAGAGAGAGAGAGAGAGAGAGAGAGAGAGTGTGTGTGTGTGTGTGTGTGAAGTTAGTTGCATTCAAATTGAAATCTGGTCCTTCAGCATGGTGGGAGCAATTACAACTCTCATGTGCCCAATAGAACAAGCCGCCCATCTGATCACGTCCGTGAATGAAACGCCTTCTTCGATCATGATTCCTCCTTAGTGATTACAAGCAGGTGTTCTTCCAATAATATCAAAATTGCTGGCAAGGAATCGGACTGTTACATATTACATTGAAGAATTTCTGCAGTGGGTAACACGGAATGATTGGCGAATCGTAGAAGGTAGCACGATTCATAAGTGGTTTACGACTGACAATTCAACACCGAGTTCAAATGCATCCAGTCAAGATCATGGATGAAGCAGTTCAGTTGGCGGGTAAGGTGGAAATGAATCTTTAAGAGTCCTTATTTAGCCTTATCCTTCGACTCAGGCCCCCATGACGAGTTCCAGGAAAGATTCTACGCTAGCTAAAGGAAAGGAATCAGTAAGAGGGTGTCATAATACAGTCGTAAACCATGATATGTGGAACAGTCCATCTAGGTCTCAATGTTCAATGCCCACAGCAGCGGGTCCGAGCAGTATTCCAAATCCTTATGGTCGACTAAGGTTGAACCATTATTACCGTTATGGCCAACCGGACCACTTATCAAACACCTTCCCTCAATGCCTCGCAATCCACATGGCCATTAACGAAGGGGCACTGAAGGTGAGGTAGTGGAAGAAGACCCTAGATTTGATGAGGATGAACAAGTCACCGAAGGAGATGGTGATGAAGAATGGTTGGCCGATGATTATGGCGAATCCTTGGTCTTGAGGTGGTTAGTGTACACTCTAAGGAAGGAGGTGTAAGACCTGTATCCTAGTCCGTATTGTTCCGTAGACTCCCGCAGTCCTCCCAGTCGAATTCCGGTAACCCGCGACCTGTAATCGGTGTTTGCGCACGACCCTAAGTCATAACCCATATATCTGAGTCGACTTGACCCAAAACTTGTACCTTAGCGACCGCGCTGTCACTGCGGTTCCAACGCTGCGATTCGCGCGTTGATGCGATACCCGGGCCAGGAGTTGTGGGCCCGCGTTCATCTCAAAGAAATGTTGCACGTTGCGAATTTCAAGAGAATCTCTACAACCTATCACATCAATCAATCAATCACAAGTCAAGTACATCTCCCATCAACCCATACCTCTCTCTTCCCCTAAAGTCAACAACACCCATACCTCTCCATCCCATCTCTCACACACCCATCACTCACCCATCACCCATCCCTCTCTCCTTACATCTCTCTCTCTCACTCATTCTCTAACCATTTCCAAGCACTCAAGAGTAGGAAACGTTCATGGCTTCTAAGGAGAGAAAGAAAGCCATGTGTGGCCCACCTTCTACCCCCTCTCATCTCCCTTCTCCACCCTTTAAATTTCATCATCCACCCTTAAAGGAGTTTAGGAGCCAAGAAGTCCAAGGAGATAAAGAAGAAGGTCGATCGGTGGGTGTTCGTAGCTCTAGATAGTGATTTTGATTTACGGCCCACTTATGATGGGACCAACTTTGATGCATGTGTTGTGATCTAAAAAGGGCCCATAGTGGCGGGTTCCCTCAACTACACCGTCTCTCTCTCTCTCTCTCTCTCTCTCTCTCTCTCTCTCTCTCTCTCCCTCTCTCTCTCTCTATCTCTCTTTTCCTTGTATGGTGATGATGATGAAGAGGTGTGTGGCCCACCTGGTGTGTGTGTGTGGCCCACCATGAAGTATGTATTTTATTCATGTCATCCATCGAGTGGGCTCACCTGGCAGCTCGTTTGGACGAGCCTGATTGGAGGAAAACAAAAATATCAGCTTGATCTAGAAAATTCTGTGGGCCACACTCACGTGGGCCCCACCTGTTGCTACACGTGTGGTGCATCCAAACCATGCATCCAGGCCTGGCCCTGGACTGAGGTAGATCTAAACCTCAGGTGGAGCACCGTTCATCCAGACGTCCAAGGTTTGGATGCTGGAGTGCCTCAATATATATATATATATATATATATATATATATATATATATGATGTTTATGTCATCCACTGTGATGTTTATGTCATCCACAGCGTCCAGATCTCTGGACGGTGGGCCCGTTGTAATGTATGAAAATCAAACCGTCCAGATCGTCCATCTAGACGCTGGACTATATGAAATATTATATATTAAATAATAAATATATAATATAATATAATATAATATATTAAAAATTATAGCTGATGGCCCCACGTGGGACCCACTATTCACTCCCCAAGTATAAGGTTGTGATGTAGTAATAAACTCGGTAAGACCGAGGTCGAATCCACAGGGACTGAAACCTGTATGTAATCTGAAACCAACTAGGACTAGAACTAGACTAAGATGAAATCTAAACTGAATGAAATTTAGAGAATAATTGTGAAATAATTATTTAAAACGTAGAGAAATTCAGAGGTAGGAAACTAAGGATTCAGAGGATCCACTTGTAGAGATCAGGGAGATCTTATGCTTGGATTAAAAATCAGGGAAATTAACTGAACTGCTGTTGATATAGTTTTCAAGAGATGAGAGGTATATGAATTAGAATGGATTCCATCACCAAACCATGCCTAGGAGACAAAGTAAACAACAGAATTAAACTAATTACCAACCAATCAACATGCTATGAGGGTTAGGAAGGGTACCGACATCCAACCATGCCCAGGAGACGATGGTGAACAACAGGGCTTCCTGACGTCAGACACATAAAAAGGCAATGGAAATACTCAAAGTCATCGCAGACCCATTGTAATTTCAGTCACAACAGACCATTAAAAACTAAGAACATTCCCTTAAATAAACTATAATCAATACCAGTCAGTTTAAACAAAAGGCATAAGCAAAGTGTCCCCCATCATGCTACAAGCTTCACCTCTTAGCCCTAGGTAAGAGGTTTAGCCCATAAACATGATTAGGCTAATCTCTTAAATAAAAATAAAATAAACAAAAGAAAAAAACCAAAAGAGAACAACTCTACTCCCTCTCCTCTGTGCTTCACGTTCTAGCCCACAGCCTTCCATCCTCAGCCACGCTTCCTCTCCTCTTCTTTTATAGGCTGATGGAGGTCGGCTACAAGCATTGGTGATGGAACAGCCGCTGCAAAGTCTGTTTACGCACAGTAATTTGCCCAAAACACTGACTGCCCAATCTCTGTTTTACGCAGCCAACAACGCACAAACAGCTTGCGTTTGAACTGAATCCGAGACAACTAGTCCTCTAATCCGCGATCTCTGGCTGCATAGGAAGGGTAAAAACCCTCCTCTACACCTTTTGGACGGTCTAGATCATCAATCCGACCTTTTCTTTGATCACACAATGGCCCACAATGGTCGGTTTTCACGACATGCGTGGGCTGCGAAACGGACCTACGTTGGATCTTGGCGGGACCCACTTCTTTCGGCCTTTGGGAAATCCGAACTGTCCATTTCATTCTACACAGAATTTCGGTTGGAAATGATGTTTTTGGACGGCTGTTATTGCTACCCACTGATTCTTCGTTTTTGTCGTCCGTTGTTTGTCAAAGGGTTGGAGATCGTTCTCTCTATCCTCTTTTGAACTTTGAACACCTAGGACATGGTGAGTGGGACCTTGTAGGGTTGATAGACGGTCCGGATCAGCCCAAGGATGCATGATGGTGGCCCACAACCTTCCTCGACAAGCTCTGTTGCGAAACAGAGCTTGCGGACGCCGCTGTGATGACCGGTGGGCCCCCAGGACGACGTCAAAATAGAAAATTGATGCCGCCCATTGTCTTTATAACGAAAAATCATTTGAGAATGGCGAGATTGGATTGATTTCGTTGTGGTCCACAAGTTTATTTACTCCGCCGTCCATCTCAAGTTTGAACACAGATTCCTTGTGATCTGGTGCATGGGACCAAAAGGTCACCATGATTGTAGTCGTCCCTACCGTACGGACACAGTGGACGGTCCAAATCATACATATGTGTGATGGGTGGGTCCCACTACAGCAAAATGGCGCCGGCTGTAAGAGACGTTGGGCGTCTTCTTCGTTTAAAAGAAAAGACGTCGGTCAGCAGGCGCTGACCGACCTTGGACGTCCTGGTGCAATGCGGGATTGCACTGCACCGTGCACTTGCACCTCCACAGGTAGGGGCCACTGTGATGTTTAATAGAAATATGCTCCGACCATTCATTTTTTCAGCTTATTTCATACATTGAGTTCAAAACTGAAGCATATCCAGATATCAGGCAGGCCCCAAATCCGGGATTTAGTGGATGATCTCTCTGTTAGGCCACTTCCATTAAGATCCAATGGTTGAAAATTTGCGTGTATGGTTAATTTAAGGTCTTCAGGCCGTGTATGAAGTTTCAGACTGCACAGATGGTTGAAACCCTGTGACCTTCCGTTCTGGCTGACTTTCAGGCCACTTGAGCTTTAGTTTCTAGATTTTCTCGGATCTCTGGCGTGAAAATCTGTCAATCTTGGTCCCCTAGGGTCCTTCCCTTGCTTTGGTGACTTCGAAACGTCAATTCCATGCATTCATTATCATTTTCAGTCCAAGCTTCCTAAATTCACCTTGCACCACAAATACGATTAAAGTAAGGCATTAAACAACATCATGTTCGTAAAAGCAGGTGATAACTAGGGTTTAATATGCAATATTTAACCCTCAACACCCACCTCTGTAGAAGAGGCTTAGCTGGTGTACGTCAGCAACTTTATGGGTCCAGACGTGAGGTATGTGTGTTTCATCCTAACCATCCATCTGACAGTGGACCACACACAATGACCGTGTTTTAACCACGCTGTCCGTCCATTTACTGGACGTGGGACCCACCTATACGTGTTGCATGTGTGGGGGATGGGGCCAACCTTGAGGTATGTGTTATTTTCACACCGTCCAGCTTGCTGGACGGTGGGACTCCAATGTGATATATGTGCTACATCCTACCGTCCCATCTGTGGCCCACCTTGATGCAAGGGTCATATCTACACCATCCACATGACACCCCCGCCATGATGTATATCCGCACCATCCAACAGCAGATCAGACGTTGCTGGACAATGGGGACTAGTATCCACCGTTGAAACCTTCTCGGGCCACTGGGCCGTTCGTGGAAAGCCCACGACCTGGCCCATCACCTGGGTGGCCCACAACCAATGGGGTCCACCATGCATATATGTCTTATCTGGGTCGTTCATCCCTAGACGTGGACCCTTCCATGATGTATATCCACACCGTCTATGGGACATGTGACCTATCTGATGTATGTATTCTATAATATGTTGTCCATTGCGTGCGAGGCCCACCTGTTGTATGCAGGGCCCACCTGATGTATGTTTTATATGCACGTCGTATAGTGGGCAGGGCCCACCTGCTTCACGTGTGCAGCCCACTGTAATGTATATGAGACCCATGGAAGTGGCCCATTGTTACGTATTTGAGGCCCATTTGGAATGTGTAGGGCCCACCTTATTGTGATGCATATATGACCTTTTAATAAGGCCCATTATGATATATTTAAAGCCCAGATTGTGAGACCCATTATGATGTATTTGAGGCCCATGAGTTGTGGCCCGTTGTGATGTGTTTGAGGCCCATCTGATGCGTCCCTTTATGATGTATATTAGGCCCGTATGAGCGGCCCATTATGATTTATTTGGGGCCCATGGGAAGTGGCCCATTGAGATTGTATATGGCCTACCGTAATGAGGCCCATTGAGATATGTATGTGGCTCATTATGTTGTGTATTAGGCCCATGTGTGAGGCCATGGGCCCACTATATGTTTGGCCCTATGTGGGCTATTCCTTGGGAGCAATGTTAGTTAAATGTCCACATTGATTGGTAATGATGGTTAAATGTCCACATTGTGACCTTCCCTTAGGCCCTTTATTAGGCCAGATATCGATGCCGATTATCGAGGCTGATTGTCGAGGCCGATCGTCAAGGTCGATCGTTGAGGCCGATTGTCGATGTTGATTATCGGTGCCGGTTATTGATACCAATTATGAGTATGTGACAGCATATCATTATGATATATGCCCATACGCATCATCTGTATGTTTGTTATGAGATGTGATTGACCATTGCATATGTCATAGTGTAGGTGGTTTATGAGACTCCCTAATAGGCAGAGTTATCCCACATGCGCTTACAGTATGCACAGGATTGATGCATAATTAGACTGTGTGACTCATGCATCTTGCATTTTGTGATATGACTACTATACGCTCTAGTGACATCAGGGTCGTAGCCTCCACAAGCATGTCGTGAATGGCTAGATGGAACGTGGCGTCCACAAGCATGTTGTGGATGGCTAGATGGAACGCTGAAATTTTTTTTCTATATGGGGTGCCATAGATGTCCCTGGGTAAAATTCCCTAAACCTCCGAGGCCAGGACATGCCCTAACGTCGAGACCAAGTGAATACATGAACACTCGAGTGCTGAATACCAGGAGGTCACGTCTCCCACTATGTCGCAATCTGTTGGGAGGGGATTGTGGCTTTACCCTCCTGAGGGAGTAGGCAATACTAAGCTGAGTCTGACCAACTCCTAAATGGATCGGCTATCGACGAGCTAGGTAGGCATTGGTATACTGCTAGCAGGCGGATAGTGAGGTCTCTTCCACTTACCCAGTTGTGCTCTTGATGGGGCAGCAGGTGGCGTATAGTGTACTAGACCCCGATGATGATCCCAGAGATGTACGGTACTGATATGTGGACTAATTGAGTAGGAGTTACATACCCAGCATTTTACTCATTCATTCACTATCCACTCGGGCTGGTGGTGCGCAACTAATTGTTATGTGTAACTTCACATTGGCCAAGATTTCAGTTGGGGCAGGCAACCAACCTGAGATCAGGAGTTTACCATATTGAGTCTATCTATCCAAATTTAGGTATGAGGCTGGTTTGGATAGAAGTCCTTTATAATGGACACCATAGCTTGCGATACTATGTACTATCATTCCAACTTCACACTCCAACTTGGTCATTTCATTCGTTACCACATATTGCATATTGCGTTACACCCTCGGCTCATGGCATTTTGGATTACTATGTTTCTACATTTATATGACCTAGATGAGGCAAATGGTATTGTAGCTCTTTCGAATTGCATATTGTATTGCATCCTCGGTATCTGATATTTGGCTCATTATATTCTGCATTGCATAGCCGACCTACATTACTTTCTCAGTATATGACATTGACTTGCTATGTCTTTTCATCGTATATCCTAAATGAGGTTAATGATATTTTTATGGACTTGTTAGTATTTCCGCTTACTCTGATATTGATGGTTTGTAGACTTACCAATATTTCCGTTTACTCGGATATTACATTCTGAGTACGCATATACTACTCACACACTTACACCACCCTCTGAGCTTTGTATAAGCTTATACACGATAGATGCGTGCAGGTGACGTTAGGACGCAATCGTAGCTGAGCAGGAGCCTATTATGACCCCTGCATTGTATAGCCGATCTGCATTGCGTACTTTGATATTGCATGACTTATAGACTTGCCAATATTTCCACTTACTCTAATATTTGTGTGCATAACACTTATCTTGCGCACACACTTACACCACCCTCTAAGCTTTCTATAAGCTTATGCACGACCGTTACGTGTAAGTGATGTTAGGTCGCAGCAGCATTGAGGCAAAAGCTTGTGGCAGATCACTTTGGAGTTTTTGTTATTTATGTATTTCTCTTTCAGCATTGTACTCGAATGCTTATATTAGTAGATATGTGGTGTTGATGTTGTTCTTGTGATTTGGGTACACTTGTGGTTTGACTTCTTTATATATAAAAAAAAATCATACTGAAAATCCTTCTTGTAGGATCTCAGGATCGAAATCTAGCGTATAGGCGCTAGGAGCCGAGAATGGAGTACTACGGAGGCTATCGGCGCCAAATTCGGTGATCGAGAATTCTGTGAGCCCAGTTTCTGAGTTTGGGGCATGACAAGAGCTCGAGAGAGAGAGGTTTAACGTGAGTTGAGTGAGAGAAAACAAAGAAATATCAAAACTTGGGAGATAGGTTTTTCCACTCGCCGAAAACAGAGAGAGAAAGAGAGAGAAAGAGAGAGAGAGAGAGAGAGAGAGAGAGAGGTTTAACGAGGGTTTTGGGGAGAGAAAGGCTGAGCGAGAATATGAAGAAGGAAGATTAAAAATGGGAAGACAGATCCGATACTCTTTAAAAGGGGGGTTTGGGGATGTGGATTTCTTTTGCAGGAAGTTCCTGCGCTGGAAACCTAGGTCGGGCCCACCGTGAAGTCTATAAGAAATCCACCCCGTTCATCCATTTTGTGAGCTCATTTTAGGATTTGAGACCAAAATTGAGCAGTATCAAAGACTCAAATGAGCCTCACTAAAGAAAATTTTGGGTAGGGAAATTCCTACCATTGAAAGCTCCCTGGGGTTAACAGTTATGTTTAAATGCAATCCATACCTTTCATAACGTCATTCCTATGGGGATTAACTGAAAAACAAATATTACCTTGTTTCAGAACTTCTGTGGCCCCACGAATATTTCAACTGTAGAAGTTCAATCTTCACTTTTTCGGCCCACTTGAGTATTGGATCTGCCTCATTTTTTATCAGTTGTACTAAAATGAGCTCACAAAATGAATGGACGGGGTGGATTTCTCACATACTTCACGGTGGGCCCCACCTAGGTTTCCAGCGCAGGAAACAGGAAATCCACATCCTGGATTTTGGTAGGGCGAGGGATGGGCGAAGTCAAGCAGAATTATCAAGGTAGGACTAGCTAATCCCTTCTATCGGAGGTGCAGTTTATGAGGGTTTACTCATCCAGCTATCCAAACATACAGTAGATGGATATCGGGATCCAATCCCACTTAAAATGGTCTACTTCCATCGATTACCACGGGCAAACACACCCTAAGCATACTGAGTTAATATTGTTACACACCCTAAGCGTACTGAGTGTTGATGTCAAAATTTGGTCAGCCCTCTCCTCCTCTTTACACACTCCGAGCAGGTCTCAGACTAGAAATCCTGCACATAAACCCTAAGCAATGGAGACCCTGGCTAAGCCGGGGGACCCTCCGATGCCTAAGTCAGGACAACAGAATCTGGGTCTAAGTTAAGGAGAAAAGGGAGAGTATCTGATATTGCATACCTGTTCTCCTGGGATGATGTAGTATTTATATTTTTTCTTTTCTCGACTCTCGTCCGATAATCTCGGCACAATCAGTGGGATTCGTGGATCATGGGGATATTGCCCAGAACCCGGAGATCATGTCCTACAATGTGCGTATCTGCGGGCGAGATAATAGCGCACACCTATACATGGCAGTTTCTCCATTTAGCGTATGGGACCTTCATTCTCGGAGATGCCTCGGCTCGGCCAGTCCGAAGGCTAAGATATTGCTTCGAGCTGATGGCTAGTTACGTCAACTCGATCCGAACCCTGATTCGTTCGTCCGTAGTACAGCTGACCCTTCTCAGTGTTATGATGGACGCTTACTCGGAGTTGGTCGTACAACTCGAGTATTTTCTCTACCGACTGTTGAGGGAAGGAAGGATCAGGAAAGGGAGCTTCGTTCGCCTTAACCCACCTTCCTATTATTATGCCGAGGCTCGGATTCTCCGCTCGAAATGACAGACCATCGATCGCTCCGATTGTAGTCGTCTCAGATCTTCCCATAACAGAAGCCCCCTACTCTCTGAGGTCACTTATGAGCTTGGAGAGTAATTTAGAAGATCCGTCACCTCAGTTCCCTGATGCATTTATGGTCCTCGTGTGAAACGTCTCATACTCGGGATTTAGCGGCTTCGAGCTAACCGTGAGCAGACACGTGGCGACGGTTGGGATTCTGAATCGTCATTAACCTGTGAATGACCGCCACGTGCGCTCGGGGCGTCGCGTCGAGCACCCTTTTCTGTGCTCGGGTACCGTGTGGATTAACTCACACGACAATCGAGGCGGATATCGTTACCTTTACCATATTTTGAGCCAATGATATGACACCACGTCGAACTCGGAGTCGGCTAGCAATGATTCTGACGTAGCCATTATTACGGGCCATTTAATGCAAGGTTTCTTCAGTCTATAAAAGGCCCATCCGGGGTCCTCATTCGACTGCTATCGTTTGCATTCGAGTCGTTTAGCGGAGAAGGCGATTTCCGGCGAAGGCGATTTTCGGCAGAAGGTATTTCCGGTACAGTTTTCTCACTTGCCGAAGCCATCTCCGGTGATCATCTGGTGAGTTTGATTCTCAGTACCTCTTGTTTTGAGATGTCTTCCGATAGGGAAATGTCGAGAGGTTACAATGACGACTCCGAGTCGGGGAGTTCTGACAATGTAGGAGAGACCTCCGAAGGCCCCTTTGAGGCCGTACCTTTATATCCTCGGCCCCAGAAGCGGACGGTGGTGAGAGTTCACACTCGCCAAGTCAGCAAGAAGGCCAGTAGGAAGGGGGCGACACGAGCCCCCAGGGCTGCAGTCGTCGATGTGCCAGAGATGCCCCCTGGTAGACGGGCGTCGGAATTGGTTCCAGGGGGCTCCGTAATAACGGAGGCTCAAATGGCGTGGATCCGTACAGAGTTTGACATACCTCGCTCCGTTCGGATCAGAGCTCCTGCGCCCACTGACGCTGCTGGCAATCCCGCGGCTGGGGAGATAGCCATATTTTTATGTGGCTTATTATGCGGACTCCGTCTCTCATTGCACCCCTTCATCCGAGCTCTGACCGCTTACTTAGGGCTCGCGCCTGGGCAATTTACACCTAATGCTTGGATGGTGCTGATTTTCGCCTACATCAGTGGCACCAAGTGGGGAACTCGGCGTTGACACCCGCCGAGCAGATGAATCTGTACCTGATCAAGCACGAAGGTAACGATCCATGGTACTACTTCGCGACCAGAGGTAGCAAGGGGTCAGGGCTCGTCTTGGGTCTTCCGTCCTCGAATAAGGACTGGAAGAACAAGTGGTTTTGGGCCGCAGGCGAGTGGGAGGCGCCGGCAGCGGAGATTGGGGCTTTATCGACTCGGGTCCCCATTCGCTTCACAATGCCAGGTTGGGTCGGAATTTCTTTCATGCACTGCTATTTACTTCAGCTTTGCTTGAAAGAGTTTCCCCTCTTTTTTTGTTTTGCAGGTTTCGCGAGGGGCGTGCCCTTCATCACCTCGGACCAGAAGAATCAGATAGCCAAAGCGAGGACATATTCGGAGGAGCATCGCCGCTGGTCGGACCTGATCACAGCTGCTAACCTTTACCGATCGGGGCTTTGCAAGACGAGGCCGCTCCCTACCTCGCTCAGTGAGCACTCGTCTTTAGCCAATTTATTTCCATTGGTCCGAGGTAATGTTATCTTAATCATTCTTCTGGTCAGGTATGGCCGAGGCGTCTAGTTCTCGGAGGAGGAAGGCAGTGTTGACTGCAGAGGAGATGCTGAGAGCTAAGCCCCCGGCGAAGGTAGCTCGGAGGAAGAAGGTCGTTCAGGGAGTTCGCCCTTCAGGTTCTGCCTCAGGGGTCGCGGCTCAGAGGGTGGCACTTCCTCCCCCTATCCCGAACATCTTGGTTCGGGATACAGCTCCATTTCCTGCCCCAACATCCTTGGTTGAGGGACTATCTGCATCTGCAATTGTGTCCCCAATTCCAATACTACCAGGTGCAGCCACGGAGCCTCCGGTCGATGCTGGTATGGTCGTTCCTCTATGCGGCCCTAACCTCGCTTCTGCTCCTGCAACGGGAGCAATTCCCCCTCCATCCATCGCTGTTCCTCCCACCAAGGGAGCAGGGTTCAGTCCTCCATTGATAGCTGTTCTATCATCTTCCGAACGGAAGAAGCTGTTCGAATGGCCGATGCCATGATTACCCAACCGGGTAATGAGGGGGAGGCTATACGTGGTGCCGAGGGTGAGGCTCAGCCCTCGGCCGGTAGTCGGACGGGAGCTGAGGAGGCGACGGGTTCAGCCCAAGTTGGCACGAGCCGAGGCAGGTTCGAGCCGGGTTATCACATGTCTTGTTTGACAGACTGGGCGGCGAGACATGTCACGGAGGAATCTATTTCGCGCCTTCTTGATAAACCGAATGACTGCTTTCTGGAAGACTTGGCTGGAGTCTTCTATCAGGTACTTCCTGCCTCTCTTCCTTGAAAAAGTTGTTGTTTATGTATTATTATTTTTCCCTTATTCTCTTGTCTTGGACCAGTCCGTTCCGAGGATCCTCTTATGCTGGGAGAGGGTCCGAGAGCGTCGGAAAATCGACGCTGAGGTCGAGACCCTCAGGAGCGAGGTGGGTGTCCTCCGAGCAGAGACGGAGGCAGTCAGGGCTGAAGCTGAAGTCCTACGGGACACTGTTTCTATTCTTCAGCTGGAGCGAAGTGATCTGTGTCATCAGCTCGAGGCTAGTAGGTCTGAGCTGCTTCAGATTCAGGGGGCCACAAAGGACCTTGAGGCACGAAGCGAAGCGGCAGTAGCCGAATTAAATCGTGCCAGGGCCCGTGCTGACACCCTGGCTGAGGAGGTTGGCCGATTGAGTGAGAGCCAGGAGAAGATCAAGGCCGAAGCTGCAGAAGAGAAAAGCCGAGCTCTAGAGACACAGAAGGCCAAGGCTAAGGCCTCCTTGGCAGCGGCAGTTGCCGCGGCGATAGATTCATACAAGACCTCGAAGGAGAGGGATATCGAGGCCGCCAAGTTTTATGACCGCGGCTTCGACGAGTGTCTTGTCGAGGTCCAGAAGTTGTACCCGGACCTTGACCTCGATCCACTCCTGCCTGAGGACCCTGCTGATGCTGCTGCCGAGGCGACCAATCCAGATCAAGTCTCCGGTTCCCGAGCTCCTCCGACCTCTTGAAGACTTCGCTTCTTTTATTTGTATATTTTTTATGTACTTTGCTTTTATAGCAATTAATGAAAGAGCCAATTTTGGATCACCTCCTTTTCCCTTTATTAGTTGTTCTTGCTAACTAGATTGTGTGGTTGAGCCGAGTCTTTGGTTTGTCTGGATGCGGTTTGGGCCTTGGTCTGATCCTTAGGAGGATCAACCCGTTTCGCTTTCGGCGAAGGGCCTTCCGTGTAGGTGGGGCCGACTCCCTTACTGGGGGGTCGAAGTTACCCATTGGCTTTGCCCTCCCGGTTAAGGGGGGATGCCTTTATAGAAATTGGTCCGACTTCCTCAGTGGGAAGTCAGATCGCCTCGTAGCTTTCTCTCCTCAATTTAGGAGAAGACGCCTTTGTAGAATTTGGTCCGTTCGATCTTTGTTAATGGCAAGGATAAGCCGATCGGATATGCTTTTATTTATGGCCTTAAAGGCTTGTCGCTCGGAGGCGTACATTTATTGAATAACCTTAAAGGTTAGTAGGCTGCTCGGAGCGCCTTATTAAGGATAGTAAATTTTCAGATGCTCAGCATTCCACGGGTGGGGGAGCTAACGGCCTTCGAGATCCTCCAAGTGGTAGGATCCGGACTTTGTCGATCGGACCACTCGGTATGGTCCTTCCCAGTTAGGGCCAAGCACTCCGGTTCCCGGCTCAGCTGTGTTCTGAAAGACCCGTCGAAGAACCAGATCTCCTGGTCGGAATCGTCTGACCTTCACCTTAGAATTGTAGAATCTGGCTACTTGCTGATGTCGGGCGACAGCACGGAGCTTCGAAACTTCTCGGATCTCTTCCAGAAGATCCAAATTGGCGGTGATTTACTCGGTATTCCGATTCTCATTGTAATTATCCACTTGAGCCGTAAGGAGGCCAATTTCAACGGGCACCATTGCCTCCGACCTATAAGAAAGAGAGAACGGAGTTTCTCCAGTCGAAGATTGAGCCGTGGTTCGTTACGCCCAGAGGACGAATGGGAGTTCTTCCGGCCAATTACCCTTTGCTTTTTCCAGCTTCTTCTTGAGGTGGTTTGATGACCTTGTTTACTGCCTCCACTTGCCCATTGGACTGCGGATGCCGAGGCGAGGCATAGGCGTTCTTGATACCGAGCCCTCTATACGTACCCCTGAATTTGTCATTGTCGAACTGTCTTCCATTGTCTGAGACGATTGTATTCAGAACTCCGAACCTGCAGATTATGTTTTTCCAGATGAAGTCAATTACTTTCTGTTCAGTAATCTTTGCAACGGGCTCGACCTCAGCCCATTTTGTGAAGTAGTTAACAGCGACGATGGCAAATTTGACTTGTCCTTTTCCAATCGGCAGAGGGCCGATGATGTCGATCCCCCATTGAGCGAAAGGCCACAGACCGCTCATGGGAGTCATTTCTTCCGCCGGTTGCCTCGGTACGGCCGCAAAATGTTGACATTTGTCACATTTCCTAACATACTCCTTGGCATCTTCTTTGAGGGTCGGCCAGAAGTATCCCTGCCGGAGCACTTTTAAAGCCAGGGCTCGGCTACCAGAATGGTTTCCGCAAATCCCTTCGTGAATTTCCCGGATGACATATTCCGCTTCCTCGGGTCGAAGACACCTGAGATACGGCTGCGAATATCCTTTCTTATACAGAGTTCCATTCAAAATAACGTATCTTGCTGCTCGGAGTCTCAGACGTCTAGCTTCCTGTCTGTCCGAGGGAACCTCCCCTGTCTCGAGGTAGCTAAAGATCGGGTCCATCCAGCTCGGTCTGTTGTCCACCGGATTAACCGTCTTTCTCTCTATTCGATCGATGCTGGGATGTTCAATGAATTCTACCGGAACGATCCGCGGAATTTTTCCCTCTGCGGCTGACGCCAGCTTCGCCAGGGCATCAGCCCATGCATTTTCTGTCCTCGGAATCTGGTGAATCGTACAATTCCAAAACTTCTCGATCAATTTTCTGGCCTCGTCTAGATAAGCAATCATTCTATTTTCTTTGGCTTCATAGTCAGCGGAGATGTGATTCACGACTAGCTGAGAGTCGCATCGAACTTGTATAGACTGGACCCCGAGGCTGGCGGCCAATCTAAGCCCAGCTAAAAGTGCCTCATACTCCGCCTCGTTGTTAGAAGCTTTGAAGCCGAGTCGGATGGCATATTGGATAATCGTGGAGTCAGGAGCGATCAAGACAATCCCTACTCCGGCTCGCTTTGAGTTAGACGATCCGTCCACGTAGAGAATCCAACCTGCTTCCGAGATAACCTGTGAGTTGCTTGGGAGGTCGGGCGGAGTTATCTCATCCCCGTCGTGGACCTGCCCTTCCTCTAGAACGGTGAATTCTGCGATGAAATCAGCCACTGCTTGGCCTTTCTTCGCTGTCCTCGGTCAGAAAATAATGTCAAATTCTCCAAGTTCAATCGCCCACTTGGTCAACCGACCCGAAACCTCCGGCTTCTGGAGAATTTGCCGGAGGGGGGAGTCGGTTAGCACGATGATTGAATGGGCTTGGAAATATGGACGTAATCTCCGAGCCGAAACGACTAAGCCGAGTGCGAGCTTCTCCAGAGCGGGGGATCTTATTTCTGTTGGTACCATAGCTTTGCTTACATAATATACTGGATGCTGTTTGTTCCCTACTTCGCTGATTAGAGCCGAGCTGACTGCTGAGGCTGAGACTGCGAGGTATAAGAACAAAGACTCGCCATCCTCCGGTTTCGATAGCAGAGGAGGTGAGCCCAGATATTGTTTCAGCTGCTGGAAGGCTTGTTCACATTCGGGCGTCCACTCGGCCTTCTTATGACCCTTCAACTGCTGGAAGAAAGGGAGGCACTTATCGGTGGCTCGGGATATGAAGCGCCCGAGCGCTGCTACTCGTCCAGTGAAGCGTTGTATTTCCTTGACAGTCCGAGGTGAGCTCATGTCGAGGAGTGCTTTAATCTTATCGGGGTTGGCCTCGATGCCTCTCTGGCTGACTTGGAATCCGAGGAACTTTCCCGAGCCGACTCCGAAAACGCACTTTGCCGGGTTCAGCTTCATTTGATATTCTCGGAGGACTTCGAATGTTTCTCCGAGGTTCGCCAAGTGATCGGATGCCTTGACGCTTTTCACCAACATGTCATCGACGTAAACTTCCATCGTGCGCCCGATCTGTCTTGCGAACATCTGGTTGACTAGCCTCTGGTATGTGGCTCCAGCATTTTTCAGGCCAAATGGCATGACCCGGTAACAGTAGAGCCCCCTGTCTGTGACAAAGGTAGTCTTCTGCCTATCTAGGGGATGCATCGCGATCTGATTATAACCAGAGTAGGCGTCCAGGAAGGAAAGTAGCTCGTGTCCTGCAGTACTGTCCACTAGTTGATCGATCCGACGTAACGGAAAACTGTCCTTTGGACACGCTTTGTTCAGGTCTGAATAGTCCACGCAGACTCTCCATTTACCGTTTGCCTTTTTCACCAGCACCACATTCGCGATCCATTCTGGATAATATACTTCTTCTATGAAGTCGGCGTCCAACAGGACCGAGACTTCGTCCGCAATGGCTTCACACCGCTCGTCATCAAACGGTCTCCTTTTCTGTTTCACAGGCTTGTGGTCTGGATCTACGTTTAACCGATGGACTAAGACGTTCGGAGAGATTCCTGGCATATCCGTGTGCGACCAGGCGAATACGTCCCTATGTCGCCGTAGGAAAGTTAACAACTCGGAGCGTTGCTCAGACGTGAGTGATGCTCCGAGCTGGACCGTCTTGCTAGGATCGGCTTCGTCGAGTGGCACCTTCTCCAGCTCTTCAATTGGCCTATTCTCGGTAGGCCCGCACGGGTCCAAGATGTTGACGGTGAGTGTTTGCTTTACAGACCCTTTTTGAACCGCAATGGCATAGCATCTCCGAGCCTCGCGTTGATCGCCTCGGAAGTAACCTGTTCCGCCCTCGGCGGGAAACTTCATCATCAGGTGATAAGTAGACACGACCGCCCGCATTGCATTGAGGGAGGGCCTGCCCATAATCACATTATGTACCGATGGCACATTAACAACGAGGAAGTCTACCATCAAGGTGACTTGATGTTGTCCCTCTCCCGCAGTCACTGGGAGGAAAATAGCTCCTTCGGAGATTACTCTTTCTCCGGCAAAGCCGTGTAAGGGGGTCTTCACAGGTCTAAGACGAGATTGTGGAATCTCCATCCTTTCGAAGGCCTCAGAGTAGATTACGTCGGCTGAACTTCCAGTATCAACGAGAACCCGGTACACTTTATGATTGGCTATGGTCATGGTGACTACCAAGGCGTCATCGTGTGGGTGTTGGATCCCCCGAGCGTCATCTTCTGTGAAGGTGAGGCTGCATGGACTGACTCGTGGTTCTTTGTTGGGCCGCTCGGTAAGGTTGACGTAATGCTCTGGGCTCCTTCGGGAATGGGCTTTTCGGACTCTGTTCGAGTCTCCTCCACCTGATGAACCTCCAAAGATGGTGCGGATCTCCGCAGGTTCTTCGGCCGGATTTTTGGGACGTTCTCGTGCTCGCTCCTCTTTCCGGGTAGTTTTTTCTTGCTTGGTGTACCGACGTAAGTGCCCCTTCCGAATGAGGGATTCAATTTCGTCCTTCAGATCTACACATTCATCGGTATTGTGGCCATGATCTCGATGGAAGCGACAATATTTGCGTTTGTCGCGGAGTTCTGGGTCTGCCCGCATGCAGACTGGCCAGTTAAGAAGTTTCTCGCCCCGGATATCTAGCAATATCTGCTCGGCAGTAGTGTTGAGAGGTGTGTAGGAACGGAATCTTCCTTCTGGTTTTCTGCTCGGTCTGCGATCACGAGAAGAGTGATCATCCGAGTTTTTCCTCGGGGCTTGGGGTTCCTCGTTCCTTGGCCTCTTCCCTTTCCCATTCGGTTCGGTTACCTGGATACTCTTGCGAGTAGCAGAGAACTCCTCGGCGTGGACGTATTTCTGGGCTCTAGCGATGAGCTCGGCTAACGTCTTTGCCGGGTTCTTCCCTATAGAGAAGGCGAACCTTCCTTCCCTCAAGCCGTTGCATACTGCGGCGAGAGCCATCTTGTCGTCATAGTCTTCCACCTGCAATGCTTCCTCGTTGAATCTAGCGATGTAATCCTTTAAGGATTCTTTCGATCCTTGTTTGATAGTGAGCAGGTGGGTATTAGGCTTTCGGCTTCTCTTACCGCTTATGAACTGGGTAAGGAATGACCGAGACAATTCTTCGAATGAACATATGGATCCAGGCTTGAGTTGTCGATACCAATTCCGAGCAGATCCGGTCAAAGTGATCGAGAATCCTCTGCACATCATGGCATCAGTTGCAGTCTGTATCTGCATCCACGAACGATAAGCTTCCACATGTTCGGATGGGTCGCCGGACCCGGAGTACTGGATGACGGGAGGAATCCGAAATCTCTGAGGCATTACTTCGTTCATGATTTCTGAGGTGAACGGAGGTTTGGTCTCTTCCATCATGGCCTGAACAGCAGCCGGAATCGATGATGGCTGCTGTTGCTTCTGTAACATCAAGACTTGATTATTCAAGTCCGCGAATCGTGACTCCCAGGGATCTTTATTTTCCGCCACTTCTTCCCGAGTGCTCTCCAGCTCAGGCATTCTTCTTTCCCTTCTCCTCTCCAGGGTATGACGAAGGTCCGTTGGAGCCAAAGCCGAGGCGGCTGGGACGTCCGTCGGGGCCCGTGTCGTCACATTCCTGGTAGGAGCTCGCATTGGAGCTGGGGGAGGGTTTTGAGCCGACACCGGTGCTCGGATAGATTGTTGCGGAGATGTCCCGCGCCTCGGACTTCTTGTCGCTGGATGGGCTTGAACGGTCGGTCTGACGATTTCTGGCGCTGGACTCCTCCGCTCGGGTTGTTGCTGAGGCTCGCGCTCCTGCCTCATTCGTTGTAGCTCGTCACGCAAGGCTTGCACTTCGCCCTGTAAAGCGCGGTATTTGTTTGAACGGTTACGAGAACGCTGAGAAGGGCCCGGAGCAGACTCCGCGTGAAGTAGTGATGAGGAGCGGGTCTGCTCTGGTTCCACCACGACAGCTTTCTTCTTCCCTCTAGCCATAGTTTTCAAGAATAGGAAACTGACTTTTTGTATCAGCTTCCCACAGACGGCGCCAAAAAATGTTGATGTCAAAATTTGGTCAGCCCTCTCCTCCTCTTTACACACTCCGAGCAGGTCTCAGACTAGAAATCTTGCACATAAACCGTAAGTAATGGAGACCCTGGCTAAGCCGGGGGACCCTCCGATGCCTAAGTCAGGACAACAGAATCTGGGTCTAAGTTAAGGAGAAAAGGGAGAGTATCTGATATTGCGTACCTGTTCTCCTGGGATGATGTAGTATTTATATCTTTTCTTTGCTCGACTCTCGTCCGATAATCTCGGCACAATCAGTGGGATTCGTGGATCATGGGGATATTGCCCAGAACCCGGAGATCATGTCCTACAATGTGCGTATCTGCGGGCGAGATAATAGCGCACACCTATACATAGCAGTTTCTCCATTTAGCGTATGGGACCTTCATTCTCGGAGATGCCTCGGCTCGGCCAGTCCGAAGGCTAAGATATTGCTTCGAGCTGATGGCTAGTTACGTCAACTCGAGCCGAACCCTGATCCGTTCGTCCATAGTACAGCTGACCCTTCTCAGTGTTATGATGGACGCTTACTCGGAGTTGGTCGTACAACTCGAGTATTTTCTCTACCGACTGTTGAGGGAAGGAAGGATCAGGAAAGGGAGCTTCGTTCGCCTTAACCCACCTTCTTATTATTATGCCGAGGCTCGGACTCTCCGCTCGGAATGACAGACCATCGATCGCTCCGATTGTAGTCATCTCGGATCTTCCCATAACACTGAGTTAATATTGTTTATACATTATTGGCTACATGGGGCCTTCAATGTTGTGTATATCCCACCCTACATGTGCATTGATTCCCAAATGATGATGGATACCCACCAAATGAGGCTTATGCAATTAATGGCCAGGTCACGTACAAAATGATTGACAACTACCTAAATTCCTTTATATATCATTTTGTGCCTTTTATAACGTCATTCCTACGGGGATTAACTGAAAAACAAATATTACCCTGTTTCAGAACTTCTGTGACCCCACGAATATTTCAACTGTGGAAGTTCAATCTTCACTTTTTCAGCCCACTTGAATATTGGATCTGGCTCAATTTTTATTAGTTGTACTAAAATGAGCTCACAAAATAGATGGACGGGGTGGATTTCTTACATACTTCACAGTGGGCCCCACATAGGTTTCCAATGCAGGAAGCAGGAAATCCACATCCAGGATTTTGGTAGGGCGAGGGATGGGCGAAGTCGGGCAGAATTATCACGGTGGGATTAGCTAATCCCTTCTACTGGAGGTGCAGTTTACGAGGGTTTACTCATCCAGCTATCCAAACATATAGTAGATGGATATCGCGATCTAATCCCACTTAAAACGGTCTACTTCCATCGATTACCACAGGCTAACACACCCCGAAAGGGTACGGAGTTCCTCAGCACTGTTTATACATTATTGGCTAAGGGGGCCTTCAATGTTGTGCATATCCCACCCAACATTGTACTGAATCCCAGATGGCGATGGATACCCACCAAATGACACTTATCCAATTAATAGCCAGGTCACGTACAAAATGATTGACAACTACCTAAATTACTGAGTTATTTAGTACTGTTTATACATTATTGGCTACGTGGGGCCTTCAATGTTGTGTATATCCCACCCTACCTGTGCATTGAATCCCAGAAGACGATGGATACCCACCAAATGAGGCTTAACCAATTAATAGCCAGGTCACGTACAAAATGATTGACAACTACCTAAGTTCCTTTATATATCATGTTGTGTACATGATGGCGATGGACCTGATTTCCAGAGTATCCAAGTTTCATGGTTTCCCAACCCTGTTGGGAAGGTTGGAAGCCATGAACACACCTCGGACCACACAACCATACAGTGCATCCTACTCAAAAATCACATGAACACACCTCGGACCAAATGGAGGGCCCGGACTGTCCAAGCAGCTGCCCCACCGTGCATCCTACTCAGGAATCATTTTTTTTTTTTTTTTTTACACACCCCCACATGCACTCACGCCATGGTGGGATTTTACCACCTATGGATTCTGGAACCCTTGACCAGGAGTTGAAACTCCTAAGAGTCTACCACCCGAGGAAGAGTAAGGATCCACTCAGAAATCATCTAAATTATGTTTAATGTGAAGTTTATTCGCCATCTAACATCTTCGTATGGTCGCTTGAAGGAAAAACACAAATATCGGCTTAATCGTAACCTTTTGAGGCCGCAAGAAGTGTTCGATGATAGGCACTCAATTTCGATTGTTTCTTGTAGTGCGGGCCACTTGAGCCTTAGATCTTCCTCTTAAAAATAAATAATAATAATAATAATTAAAATAAAATAAATCTCATTCCCTAAAATGATATGGAAAATGGATGGATGGTATGGATAAAACATACACATCAGAGTATGCCCTTTGACCAGACGGTCCATCTCCACCTAGATTCGGGCTGGTGTAGTTCCAAATCCGCACCCGGATTTGGGGGAACGGATTAGGTGAGACCCCCACCCATTGAGGTGGGAGGAAGCCCCTGACTGTGGGGCCCACTGTGATTTATGTTATTACATCCACGTCGTCCATCGATATTAAAAGTTCATTTTACGGCATGATCCGAAAAATAAAGTAGTCCTGAGTCCCAGATGGACCACAGTACAGGAAACAGTGGTGATTGGCCATTAAGAACCTCTTGCCAGCGACAAAAGCTTGGGATCAAGATGATATTTGTGTGGCCTCTTCATCCAGGTCTCAGTGACTTTATCAATAAATTGGATGGCAAATAAACGTTTCAGTGGAATCCATAAAGTTTTTAATGGTGAGGATTAAATCACAACTGTTTCATATGGTGTGGTCTGTCTAATAAAATTTGTATAAGCTTCAATTTTGAAATAATGCCCTGAGGTGAATTTTCAAAATGGTTGGACGGTGTGGATTTAAGATACACATCATTGTAAGCCTCACAGTCAGGCTCCCAGACACATTGGTGGATATAGCGTCTTACCTAATCTACCCACGGATTTCGGGGGAAGGGGATTGTATCTTGCCTATTAGGACGCTAATCCGTCCACACAGCACTTTGGGAGGCCGATTGTGATGTATGATTTTTATCCACTCCGCCCATCCATTTTGGAAGATCATTTTAAGATAAGAACCCAAAAATGAGGCAGATACAAGGCTCAACTGGACCACAGAGTGGAGATTAAAGGCTAACCATTAAAGACATTTTGGGAGCCACAAAAGATTTGGATCAAGGTGATATTTATGATTTCCCTTCATCCAGGTCTATGTGACCTTATGAACAGGTTGGATGACAAATAAACAACATGGTGGGAATTGCCACAGTTGAAACATTCATATGTCAAATTAACATATTTCAATGGTAGGGATTGACAGTTTCTCGTTGAGACACGCTATGATGGAATTCATATTCCTGGAAAAATGAATGGACAGCTAGGATAAAACACATATATTACCATGGAATCCATATTTATGGAAAATGACTGGATAGCGTGGATAAAACACATGTTATGACGCAGATTTCCTATGAAGATAGGGGCAAATGTGCCAAGGGTGACGTAAGGGCTCGAGTACCAATAGGCGGTGAAATTCTACCAGCGTGAGTGTGTGGGTGTGTGTGTGCGTGTGTTAAAAAAACAAAAAACAAAAAGCCAACTTAACATATTTGAAACATTTGAGACATTGTTTAACAAACAGGTTAATCTAACATTCAATACTAGTTTTCTGACTTTAAATTCAGAATTTAGAATCATATTTTAGATTTAGAGCCTGTTTATTAAATCTGAAGTTTGGAGTCTGAATCTTAAATCTGGACATGAAGTTTGAATCAAAAGTCAAAAACTATAGTGAATTAAGAGAAACTAGTTTGTTAACATATAAAATATTTGAAATATGTTAATTCAACCCATTTTACCAATGTTAAATAATTGTAATTGAATCACTATCATTAAAAGCTTCATATATTCCTCTCAAATGTTTATTTGCTATCTATTCGATTCAAACCTTTTGTAGCCCACAAATTTTTCTTAAGGTATTTGTTTTATCCATGCCGTCCATTCATTTTTCTAAATTATTTTAAGCAATAATCCTAAAATGAGGATATCCAATCTCATGTGGCACAGAACTTTCATGGCCTGTTAATGACCAATCACCACCATTTCTTATGTTATGGTCTTCTTGATAATTAGATTTGCTTCATTTTTTATAATACTCTAGAATAAGCTTTTAATACGGATGAATGGTGTGGATGTAGTCACATATATCACAGTGGGCCACAGTCAGTCGTCCCACCGACCCGGTGGATCCGGGGTCTCACCTAATCTGCTCCCCAGGTGGAAATTGCGTACTATGCCATCAACCGGAAGCGGATTGGCTAGTGAACCACACACCCCCGGTCGGGCTGGTGTGTTGACATGAGCAAGTTCTGTGGGTCCCATCATAAGGCACGTGTTATATCCCAACTGTCCTTTCATTTGGAGAGCTCATCCTAAGGCATGAACCGAAAATTAAAACAGATCCAATGAATAAGTGAACCACACTATAAAAAAGTTGTGAGGGATTGAACGACTACCATTAAAACCCTTTTGGAGTCACATAAGTTTTGTATCAATATGATATTTGTTTTTCCTCTTCATCCAGGTCTGGGCGACCGTATGAACAGATTGGATGGAAAATAAATGCCGTGGTAGCCCATGAATGTTTTAATCGGTGAGAATCATTGTCCCACAGCTATTTCTGGTGTGGTTCAGTTAAGATTTGGATACCAATAATTTTTGATACCATGATGTAAAATGATCTGAAAAAATGGATGAACGGTGTGGATATAATACATACATAATTGTGAGCTCATGAAACTTTGATATCATTTTGAATCGTTTGTGTAACCTGGAGCTTGAGAAGCGGCAGCCATGTGCCTTCGGGTGACACGTACCCACGTTAGGTAAACCAGCCTTGTCCATCGAAATCAAGCTAGAGACGGACAATACTATAAAAAGTTTTGCGGGGCTAAGGTGATGTATATATTTTATCTACACTATTAATCCATGTTTCCCTATCACTTTAGAAATTAACACAAAAAAAATAATACAGATTTAAGCTTAAGTAGACCACGCTACAAGAAAATGTGGGAATTGAGTACCTACAATTGAGAACTCGTCGAGGCCACGTGAGGTCCTGACCAAGTTGATTTTTGTGTTTTTCCTTAATACAGGTATGTGTGATCTTATGAAGAGGTTAGATGGCAAATAAGCCTCGTGGTGGACCTCAAAGAAGGTTTTAATGATAGTCGTTCCATTCCCATAACTTTCAGTGGTATAGTTGACTTAAGCTTTGGATGTACCTATTTTTTAAAATCATGCTTTAGAATGATATAAAAAAGTTACAGAAGGGTGTGGATCTAACACATAAATTATGGTGGTCCTAGTGAAGTGTCATACATTAGAAGTTGGGTTGTGTTTTACAGTAAAGAAGAAAATTTGGGTCCTTACTCTTACTCAGGTGGTATACTCTATGAAGTTTCAACACCGGGTCAAGGGTTCGAGTACTCGTTCCACTACCGGGTAAGTGTGTCTGCATGCGTTGAAAAAAAAAGGGAAATTGACCGTACCGGCCTCGAAGTTTGCGAAATTTACCTCGATCGCCACCACACTCTAGATATTCCCTAAACGGCCTTCTGACAGCCTTTGGACCTTTTATTGGACGAAATTGCCCCTGACCATGGTTTAGGAATTGTACGGTCCTGGCGTAAAGCAGAAGTCACCCGCTGTCTTAACCCCCGAGAAATGGACGGTTCGGCTACTCCCCGGGACACCGTCCAATGGTGCGCTCGGCGCTCTGTGGGTCCCACCACCAACTACGTGTTTCATCCATTCCGTCCATATAATCTCTAAAGATCATTGTATGGCAGGAGACCAAAAACGACCATGATCCAATCACGGTGGGACCTAGGGGGATCATAGTGGTGGATATCCAATAACGACTATTTTCCTGCAGTGTGGTCCACCCGAGAGTTGTATCACTCTCGATTTTCGCTTCATGCCGTAAAATGATATTTTAAACCGGACGAACGGCCTAGACGAAGCACATACATCTTGCTGGGCCCCACGGACCACCCATCACCTGCACCACGAGTCTCTGATGGGGCAGATGTCGCACTAATGCACATTTGAGAGGCCCTCTCCTCCCCTTTCTCTTGCTTTCCTAGAGAAGCCAACATCCAGGGGCCAACCGCCAGAGGGCGACGTTGTTTCTCCTCCTCGCTTCGCTCGTCTGAAAGCCTCTTCCACTGCGAGGTTTGTACTCTATTCCGTTTCAACTGCTTTTCCTTTAGTCGTGATCCTTCTCCTTCCTCAGTCACGTTCACGATCTGCCTAAAGCTCAACGACTCAGTGTGATTAGTTACCACGATCCAACCTGTAGGACAACCCCGATCTACCGTGCATGAACGTGCTAAAGTCCTTGTAATGGGACCGGTTGCAGACCAATTTGCGTGTGCTGTGGATTGCGCAAAAGTCCTTGTAATGGGCTGAACCCATCCTCTAAGCATGATAAACGGATTGGATTACCCAAACCGATCACAGAGGTGGGCCACATCAAGTCACAGCGACATGGTTGCCCTGTTTGCATGCGCAATGGAAATCCCATTGATTCCTGGATTTCCCTACGAAATTTCTTTCGATTTTCCTGTTCTTTCTCAACCCTTCTCCATGCGTGGCCCACTCCTTACGGATCCTCCTGCGAAAACCTCCTGTTTACGCAACCACGCAGCCAGCTGCCTTGCGTAACCGACCGGAAAGGCAGGAATCCAGCTTGCATATTCAACGCACAAGGAGGCTTCTTCTTCAAAAGGGAGAACGCCCCCATGGTCGATATTTTTATGGACAAACATATGGAGGTCTAATGCCATACCCAAACACGCCCGGCTGGATGTCGATGGTGTACAGCGAATCCAATGGCCATCCCAAACACGCTCGCCATCCGAAGTCGTCCCATCTCTTGGGATTAGCCGACATCCACTATCACCACGATCATTACCATAAAAACACTTCCATCCCTCCTAATCCCATGGGATTGGTCCGGCCAAACACGCCCTAAAGACGCTCCTTCCCCGTAATACATTGGGCACCGAGCGCGACCCTTCGTTATCCGTGCGAACGCGCCGCCGAGCAATGTGACCCTTGAGAATCGTGGTTGGCCATTGAATTGCCAGCCTATAAGAGTAGTACCTTGCTGAAACTTCCACAAGCCAGTTCATGCATTTCTTTGCCATCTCATTCAAAACAACGGAACAGATATTCGAAGAAATAATAGAGCCCATATCGCTATCTTCCTCTATTCGTGAACCCTTCTCCTCCCTCAGGGACGTTCACAATCTATTTAAAGCTCAAAGGTCTCCGCTGGAAGTTCTGTAGACTACTTCCGATCTCCGCCAACTAGACAATTTCAACGGGCACCCAGCCATCGGAAAAAGGTTAGGGCATGGCATACGTGTTTGCAGAAATTTAGTTTGTAATAAACGGCAAGCAAGTAATTATGTAATTTGTTATGTGTCTCTAACAGAGGACAGCTGGTTCAAATTACATGGAAAAGAAAAGAAAAAAAATAACATAAGAGATGAGAGAAGAGAGACGGAAAAAACTCATGGGGAACCTTTCCTTGTCTTGTAGGTCTTTGAAGAGATGTTCATTGGCCATGCATCAATTGGGATCGACTCTACGTAAACCATTCAAGGCGGCATAAAACTCAGGTGGGCCATATTCACTTGTTCTATGCTTTACATTGAGCTCTCCCATTCTTTTGATCCCAAATGATGCATGGTCAATGAACTTCTCTTCGAAAACCATCAATTGGTGTTTGAAGAGATGTTCATTGACCATGCATCAATTGGGATCAAAAGAATGGGAGAGCTCAATGTAAAGCATAGAACAAGTGAATATGGCCCACCTGAGTTTTATGCCGCCTTGAATGGTTTACGTAGAGTCGATCCCAATTGATGCATGGCCAATGAACATCTCTTCAAAGACCTACAAGACAAGGAAAGGTTCCCCATGTATTTTTTCCGTCTCTCTTCTCTCATCTCTTATGGTTTTTTTTTTCTTTTTGTCTTTTAGTAAATTTGAACATTGGTTTAAGACAATAACGTGGAGCAAAGGAGTCAAGATATTGCCACCATTATCTTCTTTGATCGTGAAGGGTCGTAACTAGACTACAGGCTGGAGACCTTCCGACTGGTAAGAATTGGTCTTTTTCATACCAGCCAGCATATTTGGCATAGGCCTTATTATATGTTCCATATGCTCTGATATTTTGCCATGTCAGCGTTGGAATGATGAAGCGAGAGAGATCAGTCTTGGCGGAGAAGCACAAAACAGGGGGCAGTCAAGGCGAATCAGAGCAATCATGAAAGTAATATCTGCGAACGGAGGTTAGGCGCAAGATTGCCGTCCGAAGGGAGATCTTCTTCCTACTGTAACTCCATCGTGGGTGTCTTACCATAAAGGCGTAAACAATTCCGTCGTGGCTCTCTTTCAATGGATCGTGATTTCCAGTTTATATTTGTCGTGTTTTGTAATGTAATATGGGATGCATGTGTCATGTTAGATCCGTCGTGGGTGTGTTTATTCTCTTCAACGTGCACCAATCGAGGTTTGGTCGTGGTTTGCATTGCAGATTCGTCGTGAAGATGACATGGGTCGTGGCTCACACGAGGGATTGGGTCGTTAATGTCATGTTATACTGGGCGTGGTTCTCTATTGACGACACCGATCCAGTATTCATCATGCGACGAAACAACGAAATGGACATTCACGACCTACCAATTATCAATGTTCCATTGGTCGTGGTATCGTTCAATATGGTCGTTGCTGTAGTGTTCTATATGCCTCGACCGTTATGATACTATTTGGATCCTGCGTGTAAGTATTTAAAGGTCGTGTTTGCCTTGTTATACCGATCGTGGTTGTCGTATAACACGTTTTGTAGTTGATGTGAATCAGTGATTGTAGTTGTCATTGTCATTTTTTATAAAATATATATATATATAGGTAAGGGTCTTAGTTTCTTGCACTGACTTTTTTGCACTACCGATCTTCCGTTAGTCGCTCGGATGCAAACAGACGTGATTACAGTCCACTTTGGGTCGTGGTTGACATGAAATTTGGGTCGTGACTGTCATTGGATAGGTCTTGTCTGTCATTGATACATGGACCCTGGATCGATTGACGCATAGGTCGTTGTCTTCTTAGTTTGATCGTTGTCACTGGCAACGGTTGTTCAACCTCGGTCCACCTGTCACGGGTGCCATCACCCGTTGTTAAGCTTACCATGTCCTCAAGGTATAATGTAATTACAGTACGATGATCAGTTGCGTTCACCATTTCAATCTATGGGTCGTGGTTCAAAAGCACAACAATTCATTACGATCATTCTCTACATTGGATCGTGGTTATCATGCACCATGGTTCATGAATCGATAAGTGTGAGTGTGAGTGTGAGTGTGAGTGTGAGTGTGTGTGTGTGCGCGTGTGTATGTGTGAACCAAGGAAACTCGTGGATCAGATGGTGGATGGTCTTGATCTTCGACTTTGACTCGGCATAGACGACAACAATGAGCCACGATCCTCTTAACATGTCAATCACGAGGCATTTTGTATTGAAAACCACGATGCATATTACATTACAGTCACGACCCGTATTATACTGACAACAACGATGCATGTTACATTACAGCCACAACGAATATTACATGATAGGATGGGCAGATTTCCATTCTTATCCACGAGAACAGATCAAACTACGTGGACGGGCAGATTCCCACACACTCTATAAACACAACAGCGGGTTCTGAAAACTCTCTCTCCCTTAAGAGGGAGAGGGAGAGTAACCTTGTTGTGTTATTCATGGGGCTCCATCCTCGGCCGTCCGTGTTATCAACTCGTTGACCTATGTAGGACCGGATCGGTGAATGACCATTGAAACGCTACAACCCATGTTGCATGATAACCACGACCCGTAAAACCTGACAACCACGGGCATAATTAATATACAATGTGAGGATCTGTTCTCTTTGAAGGGCAGACAGCGAGATGGAGAACTCTGTTGAGAAGGTGAGGCTTAAACAAGACACTCCCAAAAGTGCTTTGCAGCTCGCTGGTTGCCCTTCCAAGAGAACATATCTTCACAGAGTCTTGTAATTATGGTCGTGGTTGTCATGTTTTATGGGTCGTGGATATCATGAAGTATGGGTCGTGGTGTTTCAATGGTCATTCAACGTTCCGGTCCTTCATAGGTCAACGAGTTGCTCACGCGGATGGCCGAGGATGGAGCACCATGAATAACACACCAAGGTCACTCTCTCTCTCTCTCCCTACGGAGCGAGAGAGTTTTCTTCCACTCGCTGTGTATATAGAGGGGAGGTGTGGTTGAGTAATGATGTTATGAGACATGAGTGTATGGAAATCTTCAGTTTGATCTGTTGTCGTTGAGAAGGATGGAAATCTGCCCATCAAAGTTACGACATGGCATATGTAGATATCGAATATCCCATGTTATGGATCGTGGTGAATATGCAATAAAGGCGACCCATGTAACATGACAACCACGACCATATTACATCGGAATAACCCCGACCAATGCTACATGACAACCACAACCCATGACAACCGCACTCTCACTTTAAATGTGAACTTATTGTTGCCGTGTGAATAGAGTTTGAGAGATCTCCAAACAGAACACGGAATTAAGCGGGAGATAGTGTGGGATGGATTTGTGGTTCGGATTGGCTTCAGCAAGATGTTACCCAAGTATCACTTTTATAGGCTGTTGAAGAAGTGGTTAATGTGGGGGTGGGGATTCTTCCAAAGGGTGGGTAGGTATCGTCATTAATGCGTTTTAATGCATTTGAATGTGCTGTGCGATTCGAATAGAAGGGTCGTGGATATATATAAAGAACGTTGGGTCGTGCATGTGAACCACAACTCAACGCAGCTAACAACAACGATCTCTGACATGACAATCACGTTCGTGGGTGACAAAGAAGAAACTCGTGGATCAGATGGTGGATGGTCTTGATATTCGACTTCGACCTAGCATAGACGACAACAACAAAACGTGTGACATGACAGCCACGTCCCTTTGGAACTGGTAGTTGCCTCGATCCTCTGCATGCAAAGGCTCGCGATCAAATATGTAGTACAATCACGACCATGTTATATTTTGCAAGAAGTACTTGCATGCGTAGGTGTCTAATATCCCATGTATACATATACGAGGCAGTTATGTGCATGTGGAGAACATGTTCGTCGGTGAATTTATTGTTGCCGCCAGAGTAGTTTCTGAGATATTTGCAAGAGTTGGTCGTGTCAGTATATGTCGTTGTGTGACGATCTACACGTAAGGCAACAACGATCCCCATGTGACAGAATCCACGACTGGTTAAGGTGGTTACAGCGGCCGCGTCTTCAAACCCACTGTAATGGATAGTTGAAGAAACTTGCGGAGTCCTGTCCATCAATGAGCTTCTCGTCTGACAGTTAACACAATGATATAAGGGTCGATGTTTTCATTCTACATTGTCTTAATTGTAATGTTATATGGGTTGTAATTGCCGTGAAATACGGATCGTGGTTGTCATAATGACTGGATCGTTGTTGTGCTGCGCAAGGATCTGCACGTCGAATTGGTCGTGGTTCTCAGTATATATGGATCGTGGTGTCCGTGTTGTATGGGCCGTGCTCCTCCAAAAATCGTTGCTGTCGAATACGACCCAACATGGACTAGGACCACGATCCGTTACAGAGGTGAACGACGACGACAACCAATTTAATATGAGAACACGATTTATATCGACTACGACCCGTTGGTCATGACAATAACGACCCATATAACGCGGCGATAACGACCCATATATCTCACCGTTACAAGACAACCACGTTTTTTCTTAGGCGACAACCACATCCATAATTCATAGCAACCACGACGTGAACGAAATTATTACCACGATCCAACATGCAAACTACTCTTCTAGCCCGATCTCGGACTTAGAGAGTAAATTCCTGGCGATAGCTGAGTCCGAAGTAACCCAACAAAACAATGCGAAGATGTGTATACCGGCGAAGAGGGTCAAATATTGATTAGTAAATGCTGAATTTTATTCTACGCTCTTCTATTATGGTTGAGTGAACGAGAGGGGTCGTGTATATGACGAACAATGTATCGTGCCTAGCATCCACAATCCTATATGGGACGTGGTTGTGCTTTTTTGTGAGATGGTTCTACGGTATGACACAGTCGACCCATATCGCGTAACAACCGCGATTCATATAACATAACGACTGCAGCCGCAACAACGCAACAGCCACAACCGCCAGTCTTTGCAGGAAATCGCGTTCATGTCGCTTCCTCGAAGCATTCCGTCGAGAACCAGCGACCGTCCAGAATCATGCGCGACCCTTCGGAATGTGCAATAATGAAGCCTCCTCCACGCAATCTGTTGGGAAACGAGCGCGACCCCTCATGTGCACATTTTGCGTGCTAAAAAGGCGGAATTTCGCTTACGGTTCCAAACGCAGAATACCAATCGTTGATCACCTGGTTCTAGTCTATGGGCTCTATAGTGGCACGTATCGAGCCATCAGTGGCCCATACTGCGTAAAGATGACAAATCATTTTAATTAATTTATTTGACGGAAACTATTGGTTTTACTGTTGTGGTCCATTGGATTTGAATATTTTGACCATTGGTTGGGTTTCTCGATGTTACAAATTTAATGGACGGTGCGGATCAAAGCATATCTGCAGTTCGATGTGACGTACGGAACACCGCCTATTTCGACTCTTTTACGCAAGCTTACGTGTCCCCATGCGGTCCGGATCACCGATATATAAGTTCCGAAGTTCTTCTCCGACCACTTTCACTTTCCCTTTTCCCCTTCACTTAACGGACTAATCCTTGTTTTCTGTCTTTTACTGGTTTTGAATCTTCTTCCCTGGGCCCCTCCATCGCCAGTCAGCGAGCACATCTACAAGTTCACTGCATCTCAGTGCAAAGCAAGGTAATGGAAGACGGTCAGTGTATACTGGTTATTAACAATGTTATGTGGGTCGTGTGCGTCAACCACGACCCAATGGATATGACTATAACGAAATGTATAGCATGACAATCAAGGCCCAATGGATCGTTGTTGACACGGTCGGTGTATGGTGGCCAACATGTTATGTGCGTCGTGGCCGTGAATCACGCCTCAATGTATATGACATGAACGATATGTATGGTGTGACAACCGCGATCACGGTCGTCACCGTGGTTTATTACATAATGGATCGTGGTTGACGAGACGGGCGTGGCGAAGAAAGCCAAACACTGATTTGACGATGAATGGTGAATTTATTTGTTTCATTCGATGTTTCTTCTGCTTATAGGCTATAATAGGTTGGTGAACGAGATGGGTCGTAATTGTTCGCGAACATTTAGAAGTTGGTTGACATGCACAATGGATCGTTGTTGTATATGGGTGGTTGAATGTGGATGCCAACCAAGATCCATATATCGTGACAACCGGGACCCCTGTGATATCAGAACCACGACCCATTTTCATGGGTCGCTTTCACGACCCGTCTAGAGCGACAACCACGGTGCATTACAACATGACAACAATGACAGTCTGTATGATGCCCACGAAACTGTGGCGTGATCTGATCCCGTCGTACACATGCATGTTAGATCGTGGTTACTGTCCACGTTGGAACGTGGTTATAATCCATGTTGGTTCGTGGTTCACAACCACGCCCTAGGCTTGTCCCATGAAAATGTACCATGAAGTGTATGTATTACAGTTCAAATGACATGTCGCAAATAATGTAAATTTTACGCCAACATGTTAAGTCATCATCAGCCTCGGCCTCAGCCAGTAGGGACGAAAGTGCATCGACGCCGGTTGTGACCTATTTGTTTGCATCTAGAGCATTTGGGTGTTGTCCCATCTTCCGTGGGCCGTGGTTGTGAATCATGGTAGTAGTGCTATATGGGTCGTGGTTACGCCTACATAGATCACAATAACAACCACAATATCGTTGTTGCAATTATTTATCAATATTCTGATTCGTGTCTTCTTTGTTTTTTTGTTTTCTTATTTTTTTTTCTAATCTCTACAAACTGATTGCAGATATGTCGTCATCTTACCCATCGTCAGACATTTGGGTCTACGCTTCCCTGGTTGAATCACCAACAGGAACGGGAAAATCAAAGATCAAGTGTCGTATGTGTGGCGCAAAGTTTGTGAATAATACTCATCGGTTTCGGTTACACTTGTCATGTCGAGGTGGCGATGCAAAACCATGCCCCAATGCCCCAATCGAGGTCCGAATCTTTGTTTCAAGCCCATTAGATTCGAATAGAAAACCTTCCTCTCCATCCAAACCATGTGCTTCTGGATCTAGTACACGAATGGCAATCACAACAGACGCAGAGGAGGATGCCAGATTAATAGCTTTGGAGGAAAAACAAGTCCAACTCGCCTTAAAACGCAGTATGGAAGAAGTTTCTAGACCCCAACGATATTCGAGACAAAGACAACACGATGTTGAAGCCGGATCGAGTGCAATAAACAAGAAGAATAAAACGAGTAAGCAATTCAAATTCCTGACCTGTCTCGGTGAATTTTATAGGGCATTGGGTACTACATACAATTCTTCACACAAAGAAAGTTTGAAAAATCTAGTTCAAAGTGTAAAAGAGCACGAGGGAAATATCTCTTCACCTTCCGACTCAGATGAAGTGAACCAATATGTATATGAAAAAATAGATAGCAGTTCAGATGACAATACAGGAGGTTATTAGTTGTAAATTGTCATATTGGATATATGAAATTATGGAAGTTTTTGTAATCGTAAATTATGTATATATATATATATATAATTTACTGCCTTTTTCTAACATTGCAACTACAAAGCACAAAGCGTTACAATCACGACCCATATAAAGGGAAAAGCGCTTCCCTTATGGATCCTGGTTGTCCATACATGACAAACTCCGCATGATGACTATAAAATCAACAATTGAACGTTCGTTTAATTACAAGATTACAACGAAGAAAAATAGTGACTGGATGGGTGCTACAGGTGGGCCAACTTGAGCTCTTCAAATCTTTTAGCGGCTCTAGCTTTAGCTCTCTTTGCCGCGTCGTACCTCTCGATCCAGTGCAGCCTTTTCTCGTTAAACTGCTGATCGCGAGACCTAGCGGAATGATACCGTTCGATTTCTCTGTCCGCCGCAGAAAAATTCTCGGAGAGTCTTAGGAGTTCGGAAATTGTCTTGAATTTCCTGCGGAGGCGTTGATCTTCCGGGAGATCATGAACGTTCCTGATGAAAGGGAAGGGATCGCTCATAAAGGATGAATGAGAGAATGACTCGATGCCTTCCTCGAATGTCTCCTTAAGTATTTTGATTGAAAGAGCAACAAAATCCATGAATGCTTAAGTTGTTGCAGTAAGGATTATGGGAAGGATTACACCCGAGTACCCCTTATATATATTCCAAAGGGGTTAAGGGGAAGTAGCGACATTAAAGCAGCCAAGAATCACCTTGATATGCATGTGAACGGGTAGTTATGCGATTAGGATGTCGTGAGACTATTGGTTTTCCAAGGCTGGTGGCTGTTAGCCACGATTGTTGCCATGCACAAGGGATCGTTGTTGCATGCACAATGGATCGTTGTCATCGACGTGGAGTTGAACGTGTATGGAAAACCACGATCTATGTATCGTGGAAACCACGACCCCTGTAACACTAAAACAACAATACATATCATCTTACAACCACGATCCGTCGAACATCATAACCATTGCCAGGCTGAAACGAAAACCACGATCCATAATAACAACGCCACAGTCTGTATGACAACCACGAAACTGTCATGTGATCTGATCCCGTGGTCCACGCGCACGTTATATCGTGGGCAATAACCACGATATAACTTGCGCGTGGAGGATACGACATTAATACGACTTCGTGAAATGGCTGTGTCGGTTGTGGCTACTTTGTTACAAGGTCGTTGTTGTTATGTTATATGGGTCGTGGTTTCCAGTCTACGTTAGAGATTTGGATGACAACCACGACGCAAAGGGGATAAAAACCGCGGTCCATGGTGCATGTGAAACCTGACCCAACGTGTGGATTGAGCGCAAACACGACAATGAAACCACAATGTGGATGAATCGGTCGATTGGTTTAATAGGGAGGGAAGAGAACACGTTTCAAAACACAATCACGATTAACCAAAAAATGACAATCACGACCCATATAACCTTAAACCGTGATCCATATAAAAGTCAACTACCAAAACATTAAAATTACAATCACGACCCATATAACCTTAAACCGCGATCCATATAAAAGTCAACTACCAAAACATTAGAATTACAAGCACGACCCATATAACCTGAAACCGCGATCCATACAGAACGGCAACCACGACCTATTTACACAGTAAAGGATGAACGAGAGAGGGACTCAATGGCTTCTCTTCTACTTCGCTTCTCTACAGAGGAAGCGATACACCTTAGACTCAGCGCGCCGCATGATAAATTTTATAATGGTGTCCTGAATATCGAGAGGGTCGTCGCTGGCATCTTTGCATGTGGTCTTTGCATGTGGAAGGTCTCTCTTGCGGCCAGGAGTGGAAGAAAAAGATAAAATATGATAATATCCCCATTTGCAAACTTAAATGGAAGAAACGCGAAGAGTCTTGCGCATCACTGAGCTTCTCTTCTGGGAGTGACCGTGTTAGATAGGTCGTGCTTGTAAATCTGTCACGATCGCGGTTTCATGTTATAACACGATCCACGCTGAAGAGAAGCTCAGTGATGCGCAAGACTCTTCGCGTTTCTTCCATTTAAGTTTGCAAATGTGGATATTATCATATTTTATCTTTTTCTTCCACTCCGGTCGCAGTGAGACCCTTCCACATGCAGCACCACATGCAGCATGCCAGCGACGACCCTCTCGATATTCAGGACACCATTATAAAATTTATCATGCGGCGCGCTGAGTCTAAGGTGTATCGCTTCCTCGGTAGAGAAGCGAAGTAGAAGAAAAGGTAACTATTCCCATGTCATTGCAGAGAACTATTCTTGAATAACGTGTTTCCGATGGCTGGATGCCTGTTGATATTGTCGAGTAGCAGGACTTCTAAAATTGCATTCGGAACTGTTTGTGAAGGCCGTTGAGCTTCCAGACGATCGTCAACATCCAAGAGGAAGTAGAAGGGATCACTAATAAAGGATAAACGAGAGAGGGACTCAATGGCTTCTTCGAATATCTCATAGATTAATTTATTCTAAATGAAAGAGCAAATAAATTCATGAACACGTAAGGCGACGCAATAAATAAGGATTCTGGTTCGGAATGGCCTGTGGGGGTAATCTCATGAAGCCGAGGTGCCTCTTTTATAGACTGGTCATTCAATGGTCAGGCACTGTTTTCAGAAGGGTCGCACTGATTGCGTGGGGATGTGCCTCTTTTATAGGCTGGTCATTCAATGGTCAGGCACTGTTTCCGAAGGGTCGCACTGATTGCGTGGGGATGTGCCTCTTTTATAGGCTGGTCATTCAATGGTCAGGCACTGTTTCCGAAGGGTCGCACTGATTGCGTGGGGATGTCATAACATAACACAACGACACATATGAAGTAACAACCACGACCCATATAACATCTTTCGTGGTTCTCGTACGTGTTATATTGTCTGTGGTTAGAATATCATATGGGTCGTCTTTGTCACTCCGTTAGATACACAACCACGATCCAACGTGGATATATAACACGATCCAGTGCGCAAATTAATCACGATCCATCATCGAAGATAACCAGGACCGCTTATTGGTCACGTCGACGACCGTTCCCTTCGGAACCAGCGCCTTGACCATTGAATGACTCGCTATTTATCGGGAGCGGATTGGATACTGAACGCTTCAGTAGCTAAAAGGCTACTGAAGTGACGTGGCAAAATGGCATTAGTGGATACCAATCGGCTCTTTCCTTCTCTTCCAACGGAGATCCGTTAGCGGATGATTTTCCGTTCCATTTAACCTGTGAACGGACTCGGCCACGCACATGTAACTATGACGCGGATTTTCTGCGAAATACTTTGCAGGAAGTTACTGCGCTGAACTCAGGTGGGGCCTACTTTGATGTTTGTGAGAAACCCTACCCGTCCATTTGTTTTTTGAGTTCAATTCAGGTCATGAAATAAAAAATGAACCGTTTCCAGAGCTCAAGTGGGCCAAAAACGTGATAATTGAACGTCTACAGTTGAAATATTTGTGGGCCACAAAAGTTTTGAGTCATGCAAATATTTGTGATTTCAGTTCATCCCATTAGGATTATTAACAGTATGGATGGCTTTTAAACATCACTGTCGAACAGTAGGAATTTCCCTGACCACATTTTCCTTTAGTACGGCCCACTTGAGCTTTGGATACGGTTCATTGTTGGCATCATGTCCTGAAATGAACTCAAAAAACGGATGGAAGGGGAGGATTTCTCACAAACATCACAGTTTGCCTGCAAAGGTTCGAGGCAACCACCAGTTCTAAAGGGACGTGGCTGTCATCCCACACGGTTCGTTGTTGTCATCTATGCTAGGTCGATGTCGAATATCAAGACCATCCACCATCTGATCCACGAGTTTCTTGCTGTCACCCACGAACGTGATTGTCATGCTATAGAGATCGCTGTTGTTAGCTGCGTTGAGTTGTGGTTCACATCCACGACCCAACGTTCTTGATATATATCCACGACCCTTCTATTCGGAATCAGTGGCACATTCAAATGCAGTAAAAATGCATTAATGACGATACCTACCCACCCTTTGGATGAATCCCCACCCCCACATTAACCACTGCTCGAACAGCCTATAAAAGTGGTAGTTGGGCAACATCTTGTTGAAGCCAATCCGAACCGCAAATCCATCTCTCGGTCTTTCTTCATGGGTGATCCCATCCCTTCCTTGAGGAACGTTGCCGATATTCCTGAAGATCGGATGGCCTCTACGTGGAATTCCGAGGCGTTCGGCGGGTGGCAGATCAACGACTCCTTCTCAATATATGTATTCGGCTCCTAGGTCTCCTTCGAAGAGAAGCTGTTCTTCATAGTCGTGGCTTACAGTCGTTGTCCGCGATTCCGAAAAAACGTCTCCATCCCACACTATCCCCGCTTAAATCCGTATTCTTTTTGCAGATCTCTCAAACTCTTTTCGCACGGCAACTATAAGTTCACGATCCTACCCTCGGACAAGATAAGTGAGAGTGCGGTTGTCCTGGGTTGTGGTTGTCATGAAACATTAGTCGTGGATTACATGTTCACCACCGTCCAAATGATAAGATATTCGATATCTACGTATGCCATGTCCGAACTTTGATGGGCATATGTCCATACGTCTCCACGAGAATAGATCAAACTATGTGGATGGGCAGATTTTCATACACTCATTGCTCATAACATGATTTCTCCAACCACACCTCTCATCAACAAACACGACGGCGGGAAGAAAATATGGGTGTTTTTCATGGTGCTCCACCCTCGGCCGTCCGTGTGATCTACTCGTTGACCTATCAAGTCCAGGATCGTTGAATGACCACTTTAACACCGCGACGCATATTTCATGATAACCACGACCCATAGAGCATGACAACCACGACTATAATGTAAATACAATGTAAAGAACTGTTCTCTTCGAAGGGCAACCAGCGAGCTGCAAAGCACTTTTTGGAGTGTCTTGTTTTAGCCTCACTTTCTAACAGTGTTGGTCAGGCTAAAACAAGATACCCCCAAAAGAGTTTTTCGTCTCGGTGAGTGCCCTTCGAAGAGAACAGTTTCTCACATTGTATTTACATTATGGTCGTGGTTGTCATGCTCTATGGGTCGTGGTTATCATGACATATGCGTCGCGGTGTTTCAGTGGTCATTCAACGATCCGGGCCTTGATAGGTCAACGAGTAGATCACACGGACGGCCGATGGGTGGAGAACCATGGAAAACACCCATAGTTTTCTTCCCGCAGTCGAGGTGTGGCTGGATAAATCATGTTATGAGCAATGAGTGTATGGTAACCATTCATAATATTGCAATTATTTTTCTTGGTGCTCATTTTCCGTATATATCCCGTTATGTGGGTCGTGGTGAGCATCGGCGGTGTCATATTGTAGCATGGTCGTTTTTATCATGTAATATTCGTTGTGGCAGCATATGTAACATGCATCGTTGTTGTCAATGTAATATGGTTCGTGATTGTAATGTAGTATGCATCGTGTTTCTAATTACAACATGGATCGTTGTTGATACGATATATGGATCGTGGTTATAATGTGATATGGGTCGTGCCGGTATAATCTCAGGAGACAGACGGATGGGCGACACGGACACTGACCACACTTCAATCCGAGCCCATATAGGTCGTGGTTGTCATTTTATGTGGTCCGCGGTTGTTCCGTGTCCACTTCTAACAGCGTGGTTCGAGGATGATTTGCCACTGTTAGATCTGTCGTGGCTGAGTTACAATGGGTCGTGTTCCACATGAATAGTGGGTCGTGGTATCGTCGGATGTTTAGTTTGTGTTTCACATGAATTGTGGGTCATGATGTATTTGATATGACGATCCAGTACTCATCATGACCACGGCGCAACGTTATGTCTTGGTTTTTAAGAATGTTGGATCCTGAATGAAATTATCAGCTGGTCGTCGTTGTCTTCTCATTCCTATTCCGTTCGTGGTTTCCGTTTAATATGCTTCGTAATTTAAGTGAATAATTGGACGTAGTTGTTTGATATGGTACCTATCGTAGTTTCTTGCACTGATATTTTTGCATCAACCATTTACAACCACGATCGTTATATCATTAAACCCACGGCATATGGTTGTGTACACTATATACATGGCCAAGATGCATAAAGGCCCGTTGATTATTATCCACGTTGGTTCGTGGTTGTCATGAAACATGGGTCATGACTGTCATTGGATAGGTCTTGGTTTTCATGATACGTGGATCCTTAGCTGGATTGAAACATGGGTCGTTGTTGTCGTTTTATGTTGGTCGTGCCATACGTGAAGCAATGATCGTTGTTGATCTGGATCGCGGCTGTTACCTTCATTTTGTCGTCGTTCCCATTTGTAATAGTTCGGGGGCATTTATACGACAACATCGGAACAACTGTGTGAGTGACACTACGCGTTGTTAAGCTCATCGTTTCCTCTATTAGTCGTCGTTCGAATGCACAATAATTCGTGGGTCGGGTTTAACACGCTCCTAGGTTCATGTACCTTGAAGTATATACATTACAGTTCAGACAACATTTCGCAACCAATGTAAATTTAAAACCAACATATTAAGTCATCGATAGCCTCGGCCTCAGCCAGCCGGGACGAAGGTGCGTCGACGCTGGTTGTGACCTGTTTGTTTTCATCTAGAGCATTTGGGCCTTGTCCCCTCTTATGTGGGTCGTGGCTGTGAATCATGGTAGTAGTGCTATATGCGAACTAGTGGTTATCATGAGTGGTATGTTGTGGGACTATTTGTTTGACAAGGCTCGTGGCTGCCGGCCACGTTTGTTGACATGCCTGGCCTTCTCGACAGAGTTTTAAGATCAGGCTAAAACAATACATTACCGACAGAGTTTTTCCCATGTCTGTATGCCTGTTGTAGATACCTGCTCTTCTGATTATCACTGTGAATATGGTTGTATTTATTAACTACTGATGATAAGAGTGAGGAGAATGATAATGTCCCCATTTGCATGCTTAAGTGGGATAGTCTTGTACATCACTGACCTCGTCTGGTGGTAACTGTGTTATATGAATTGTACATGTAATGGATTGTTGTTTCGTATACTGTACTGGGCTTGATTTACGACTTATTTGGCCCCTGTTTGTAATTTTACATGGCAGTGCACACAAATGAGGTTATGAGATTATACGGATCGTCGGTGGCAGCCGATATTGGTCGTCGTTGAAAGACAGAAGGGTCATGAAGATGACAGGGGTCGTTCTTGGCTGCTTACGTAGTGCTGTGTGACCAGCCTATACTGGTCGTCCTTGTCATGTTATTTGGGTCGGGATTGTTACCCTACGTGTCCCGTCTCTGTCTGCTGGTTTAATGCAATGTGTTACACATTGTATGCTGGTCACACACCACAGGAAAATCCGCCGACAACCAATGAATCGTACTGTAACATCCACTTCAAACACAACATGACAACGACTACCATTCAACATTAGAATACGACCCATATAACACGACAAATACGACCCATGTAAATGGTCGTGGTTCTCGTCTTACGTGCGCCGTGGTTGTCATTCCCCTTAACTCCTGAACCAGGTTGGATGACAACCCTGATCCAACCGTAATGGCTCTCACGCAAACCTGGTGAGATTTTATAGTGAGGATGGATTGTCATATTCACGACCCATATCTAACAAAAATCAAATACACCAATACATTGAGCATTTAGTTATCAGTCAAGAATTTGACTCTCTTCTGCGGTCTACTGTTCTTCTCAGCCGCCTCTTGGACCTCCTGAGCCTCTCAGCCGCCTCTTCAGACCTCGTGAGTAGTGACGATCGTATCAATCGTCCTTGAAATTTCGGGATGTCCTCCTGCGGAAAAGGGAACGAACTAGTGTAAATCAAAGGACGAGTTAACAAGATCTCATGTAATCGGATACACACACACACTTCGTGAAGTCAATCTTGCGCATCTTGCTTTCTCAAGAAGTCTATATACTTGACATGAATACGCCACATCATCAGAGTTGTCTTGCCCCGTGCATCATTGACTATCTTCAAAGTCCATGGCTTCTCCCATATCTTGGATCCATTATCAAGAATATGGAATAGCCATCGCGATCCGTCAAGTAACACAACGCGACAATCAACTCGTTTTTCTCTTGCATCTCGGTACTTTCGGTTTGTCGTACACAGTGACATCTTTATCTTTATTCTTCAAATTAACAACTGTCAGGAACCAGTGCTGGCTCCTCGCGTTGAGTGGGATGTATAGCTGTCAATCACAAGAAATACGACAACAGTTAGACGCGCCTCAAAATAATAGGGAATCGTTTACGTTCATGGATACGTGCAAGTAAATAACCTCTTACCACATCATACTTCCATAGAGGCTTCGATCTACATCGACCGTTGATTATATCTATAAGCAGATCACTCAAGTTGCCACTCTTGATGATGTCCTGTCGATCCTTATGGTTGCCAGCTCCATAAGTTTGCAAAACGCTAAGCTGGACATCCATGATGGACTGTTGATATATTGGAAAGGGTCAGAAACATAAATAGTTTTAATGATGTTTTGAATACAACTATAATCCTCAGTTACATATCTAGTGAATAGTGACGGACCAGTGCGATCTGTCTTGGCCGTCGTCTCTTTTCTGGCTACGCTCGATAGATAGCGTAGGTATCGATCGATTGCCTACACACAAGGAAGTCGTATGATATAATTATTAGACATCGATGTTTAGTTTAAAATCAATATGTATAAACCTACATCGAGTCGACCCATGATTTTGGGTCACGGATGCTCTTCGACCATGCGGTGAATCGATGATAATGTGCTACTCTTGGTCGTGGTCTTCGGCCGGTTAGAGTTCGGTGCGGGTCCACGTACCGGCGAGTCTCCTTTACGGGTATAACTCGGTGGGGTTCCGATGCATAGCGGTGCGGTATCCCTTCCTCACTCACTTGCGAAGTACCAATATTTAGGCAATAATAACATGATACGTTATAATCTATGCAATCCACAACATAATGTCCATTGGAAATCACGATCCGAAAGCAGTTTCACGTACGGTTTTCTTATTAGCCTCATCTGTAATAGATTCATGTCTGTCTGAGCGAAGCCTGGAGCTCTTTCGGTGCGAGAATTTCTTCTTCGTTGCGTTGCACCGAAGTGATCTTCTCCTGTAACACACGCATATTTCTTGATTGATTTTTATGTATTTCAACACATAACCGTGTCATTCTTCATGCTGGATCTACCTTCACAGTGACCACGTCCAAACGTAGAAACGCAACTACCTTCCCTTTGGAAATTTCATATACCTTTATTGCTTGCATCTCCTCTCCGATGTGCTTCATCTGCTCATTGATATCGCATTCCCGTCCGGAGATCGGCCACCGATTGGACATGGGCTGTCACAACGACCGTTATGTATCATAACCACGATCCAAATAGGGCCACAACGGCGATAACTATAATTCAGGAAAACTTCAACTTCACATACCCGCATTCCCTTATCTCCTTTCCACAATACTTCATCTTTCCAGCGAGAGGCAATCTCTGCGCTTGAAGGGTTGCTCGAAGGGACATTGTCTGTAATAAAATCATACACAATAGATGAGCCAAAACGTGACCGCACAACTACCAAGTAAGGTTGATAAGTTCAATTCCATGTACCCTCGTTGATGAATCTCCTTCCTGAGTTGCTTCACTTGCTCCTGCATAAAAGCATTCTCTCCTACGAGAGGGCGATCGAAACAACGAATTCTGCAATGGAGCACTATATTATTATGATTCACGACCCATGATTCATATAAATCATGACCCATCTTACACAGAAACCACGACATTCGGCTGAATCGTGAATGCCACCAATGTTGGGCCGTGAATGAACCACGACCCAATCAGCATGGCATCCACAGCCTTTACTAGATGTTAACAACGATCATATATGAATGATAACCACGATCCATATTTCTTTTACCTTCGTTGACTGAAACTCAACTATTAGTGACTCATACGCCCCATGATGAAGCAATGTCATCTTTAAGATGGCTCATCCCATCTTCAAGCCGTTTGATACGGTCCATCCCATCATCAACAGATGTTGTTGTTGTTGCGCTGTTGCCCTGTATTAAAATCGTTATATTATACTGTACATTCACAGAGACCTCTAACGAATTAATAAAACAGGGCAATTTCACGTACGTATTTTGTATTAATATCGTCCATCATCGTCTTCACTTCTTCGCGCAAAGAAGCATTATCCACCTTGAGGTTATTTACTTCTCGCGAGCCTCCTCCATTCTTTTCACTTCAGCGGTAAGGAACTCAATCCGCTTATTACATTTCTTTCTTGCGGACCTTGATTTCTTAATCTCTCTCAATACGTGGCTAATATCGTCCTGGAAGGAGGCTCTAACCTCAGCCACAATTTCACTTCTCATTTTCAAGAGGGAGGCTGTAAGATCAGCATCCACTTTATTTCTAACTTCATCCGCCTCCATAGCCGTTGTCACTGCCGTGGGTGGTGCCAACCGAGCCTTGTCAATCGTAGGAATCTCGTCGGTTATACTCCTGACAACCTCGGTCTCTGCTTCTTCCACTGTCGGTCGAAGCTTTGAAGCCATCGTCACCTGCATGGGTAAAATTGATTCATTTATTAACTATCAACACACTGCATAATTAAATTACACTACTATTTAAACAACTCTCACCGACAGCTGTGAAGATGGCGGATAAGGGGCCGTATCTGCGACTTCTTGATTCAATTTAGTATTCGAGGAATCAATGTATGTTGTTTCCTATCTGCCCACCCACTGTCTCCTGTGAGTTTTGGGAATCGTTCGTATGCCCAGACCTGCTTAGGATCAATTATAATGATCCATTACATATTGATTGACGTGTATGTAATACACACTCAACCTTAAAGAGCATGAACCAGGACAAGAATAACGTACCTGCGGGCGAACGCGCATCCGCATATGTTGTATGACTTGGGGTACCGAGCCAGTCGCCCGAATAATGCCAGTGCTGCGTTAATCCCTTTCTTCAGATAATCATACCCCACACTGCCCCAGGGGTAGTTATTAAAATAATCCAAATCATCGACCATGTCGATATACTTATCAACACAGTTATTCTTCCCCGGAGATCCAACTAATAGACTCTCAACGCAAATTAATAGAGCCAGCTTCACCGCGTCCATATCTTTGATCGAATCGGCAAGTGACAAATAGGCTTGTTTCGGGTATTGTTTACTAACACTACTGTTCTCGAATAGGTCTCCTAATAGATCTTCCTCCCTCTTCCCTTAGGCATCCTCCTCCCTAAGCGGTCCAAATTTCGGTCCCATAATTAAAGCAAAGTCGAGCTCGGTGAATTTTATCCTGGTGCCACAGAACATCAAATTTCGGATCACCAACATGCCTTTGCATTAGGCAATGCAAGATCTGTGAGTGTGCCTAAATCCGGTCTTCGGAAAGCGAAGAAGAAATCAAAAGCAATTGTCTCTAAATATATTACAATCTATCGGGATGCTTCTCCAGTCTACAATCATATACTCCCAAAAGCGACGGAGCACTTGGCGGAGACCCGTGCCTCTACGAAGTCTAAGCAAGTGGTCATCACTTGGCTTTCCTCGACACAGTATACCAATATGGACATCGGCTGTGATCAATCAACAATAATGCCGTGAACAGGACTACCGATCGTGACTGAACTAAATTCTTGATCGGTGATGTAACCAACAGAGGGTCGTTGTTATCGGTGTTCACCACCGATTGGGGTTGCCATGCAGCACGGATCGTTGTTGTCTTCTACCCTGGGTCGAGGTCCACGGTCAATACGACCCACCCAAAATGTGATCAACGATCCACCATCCTGTCAACCACGATCCAATGGGGAAATTAACCAACCACCCACAAACGATCGGGTCAACACGATCCATTGGGAAAACTGTCCATGTCAACCACGATCACAGGTCACCAGGGTCGTGAATGTCATAAACAACTGGTCGTGGTTCACATCCACTTCCGACATAAAGTGTCCATGTCAACCACGACATTTACTGGATGGTTCACATATACGACCAACATAACGTGTCATACACGACCCACTGGGCACATCAACCGTGATCACAGCCACGATCGCGATTGTCATGCTATATGGGTCCATCGCGATTGTCATGCTATATGGGTCCTTGCTGTCGTGTACAATGAATCGCAACCACGGTCGTGTTTGTCAGTTTATGCGGTTCGTGGTCGCCATCTACGTGGCATAACCACCACTCATACAGCATGTCTACCATAACTCACTTCCCCATCCCAAATAACATGAGAGCAACGATCCCTTTGTGCTTGTCAACAACGATCCATCTGCGGTTCACGCCTGACCTACACGGCATGTGAGCCACGATACAGCGGGCACGACAACCACGATGAAAACGTAATCGTGCTTGTCATGCCATATAGATCGTTGTTGTAGTATACGGCGACTTCGCAACGAACCGTTCGTTGTTGTCGGTGGGATGGCATACCCACTACCCATATAGCACGACCACCATGACTCACGGCCAGGCCAAATAACGTGTGAGCAACGATCCTTGCGTGATTTTCAACCACACGATCAGTATAGACATCAACTACGATCACAACCACCATCGTGATTTGTTCATGCTATACAAATCGTCTCGGTCGTGACTCTTGGGTCGTGGTTGGCAATATAAATCAATTAACATGTGAACAACTACATACGTCCATGCGAACCATTACCTTGCTTTGCCATTGATAGGAAATGAGTTTGCACCCTACTTGTATATATGCGATTCTTTGAGTGGCGATGGATGGCCCGGTGGAGAAGAATCGGAACCGATGTAAAAAAAAACAATTGGTAGGGATATGGAAGTGAATGGGTCCCGGTGAAGAAGATTCGGAACCGGTAAAAAAAAAAAATGGTAGGGATATGAAGTGAATGGGTCCCGAGAAGAAGCTCTAAATATATTATGTTATTTTATTTCCCTATATATAATTATAAATGAAATATTATATATATATATATATATCGGTGTCCGACTTACGCGTGGGGATAAGCGGTTGCTTTAGCGTATACATCCCAATATGGGTCGTTCTTCAAGTCACACCTGTGAGCGCCCTTACTCTCATCCGCACCGACCAATCTATTTGCATCGAGAAGATACGGAATTACCCAACGGATGATAGGAATATGTAAAATCAATGGACCACAACGGAAAAGCCTTGCGGTTCCGTCACCCGTTACAAATTGTCATCTTTACGCGGTGTGGGCCACGATGGCTCGATACGTGTCGCAATTAAACTTATCTAAGGAATCCATCGACCATGAACTATTCCAGCGATTAGATCCGGCGATGATGGGCCCATGCACTTGACCACGATGATCGACGATTGATCTTAGGCGTTGGGAACATAGCGACCACAGCGCCCTTTACACGCCATTTTAATGAAGCGTATGTACGGGCGACGTATTTTTCGGTCTGAGACTAATATTGTGGGTTGTGGCCGCCGTGATGTTTGTCGAGAAATCAACTCCGTCCATCGGCTTCATGCGCTCGGTTTTGGGCCAAAATATGAACCGGATCTGAGGCTCAAATGTCTTTGAAAACACGAGGCTTCAACTTCCATAGTAGAAATATTTATGGCGGACGAAGTGTCGTGTCGGAGACGGAGTTAGGTTTTCAATTCATCCCATTAGGAAAATAAGTTATGAACGGTGTGGATGGCGTGTAAACATAAACGTTGACCCCAGCGAAGTGTCAACGGTTGGAATAAATGTCGACCCTATAGAAACTGTTTCAACGATTGGAATATGACTCCACATTTTCTTGAATGCCGTCCGCCTGAGTAATGGATCCTGATCACTTTTTGTCTGCGACTCCTAAATTGACCTCAAACGGATGAGCAGGGATAGATTCATCGCAAACATCAGCGTGCGGCCCACTTCGGATTCCGACGAATGACCTTCTTGCTACAGGCATTCGCAGGAAAGCGCGCCCGCGCCGACCTTACACTTTCATCATTACATCGTTTGGCGTGTCGACGACGTCTTCGTCCGTAAAATTTCAATACACGATCCATATCTCATGACTACAGCGAGCCATATACACCGAATACACGATCTAAATCGTCGTGTCAACCACGACCCATCGAACATTTGCACCACGACCATATAACATAGTTACAAAGCCGTGCGCCAAATCATTGGGCTTCAAAAGGCCCCCTGAACATGGGGTCGTGGTTGTGAAGGAGTATGGTTCGTATGTTCTGGTGGATATGGGTCGTTCATGTCATGTTACATGGTCGTGGTGGTGAAGGAGTATGGTTCGTATGTTATTGTGGATATGGGTCGTTCATGTCATTTTACATGGTCGTGGTTGTGAAAGAGTATGGTTCGTATGTTCTTGTGGATATGGGTCGTTCATGTCATGTTACATGGTCGTGGTTGTGAAAGAGTATGGTTCGTATGTTCGTGTGGATATGGGTCGTTCATGTCATGTTACATGGTCGTGGTTGTGAAAGAGTATGGTTCGTATGTTCGTGTGGATATGGGTCGTTCATGTCATGTTACATGGTCGTGGTTGTGAAAGAGTATGGTTCGTATGTTCTGGTGGATATGGGGTCGGTCATGTCATGTTACATGGTCGTGGTTGTGAAGGGGTATGGTTTGTATGTTATGGTGGACATGGGTCGTTCATGTCATGTTACATGAGTCCCCATTTGCATGTTGGAAGGGTCGTGACTGTAAGGCGACAACCATTTCCCATTGGAAAGACTAAAGACAACCCCCGATGCCATTAACATGACGACCACGAAACTATCCAAACAATCGCTGTGTACAGTTTTATCGTGCCTTTCATGTAGAGTTAATGATGGTTGTTATGATATATGGATCGTGGGTTACAATGTAGCATGGGTAGTGGAGTAGGAGTAGGTTGCTACGGGTAGCCATTTTAGTGTTTTTGAGTACGGCGTCGTGGTATTGTACGGATCGCTGTTGCAAGTTCATAAAATAGCGAGTCGTTCGTTGAGCTTTCACGTCCGTTTGGAACCGGAAGAAGCGTGCTACATCGGTGCGGATTCCCAAATAAGCCATTACACACACCTTGGGTCCCCCAATGCGAGTAGGCGGTCATCGATAAAGGTTCAACCACGGCTATGGGGCTTCTACATCGGCTGGAACTCGAGAAGGCGAGGGAGACGGTTCGGTTGTAAGGTCGAGTATTGCTGCGACGGAGACGAGCCATATGATCGCGCTCGAAAACACGATATAGGGGTCGTGACCATTGTTGAGCATGGGTCGTGCCTCTCGATGGTTATGTGTCATGTCGTGGGTGTTAGCATGGGTCGTCGTGCCTCTCGGTGGTTATGTGTGCGTGGTGGGTGAGCCATATGATCGCGCTCGAAACACGATATAGGGGTCGTGACCATTGTTGAACATGGGTCGTGCCTCTCGATGGTTATGTGTCATGTCGTGGGTGTTAGCATGGGTCGTGCCTCTCATTGGTCATGACATTTCGGATGCAAATAAACGACAAAGGGACATCGAAACGACAAATAAACAATAAATAAATAAAAACAATCGTCCGAGAAACAAAAAAATAAAAACACAAAAGAAAACTCGTTATCCCCATGACGGAGGGCACCGGTGCGATGTGGGGGGCGAGCATCGACGGCATCCTCGCGACGGGGCATATTGGCCAATCTCCGTTTGCGGGACGGGCGCTATCGGTAGCGTCTGCCGTGTCGACTCCGCATCACCGGAGGTGTCTGCCGTGAGGGCGTCCAAGTCGAGGGTCGGGTAAAGCTTCCTAACCCGGCCGGGCAAGCATCAAAGCCACTTGTCATAGCCGAAATTGTATAATTTATCCGGCTCCTTAGCCCTGTCGGCGGACTCCTTGTATTCGCCCTTCTGCCGCGGCCGCCCGCGAGCCGCTTGAGCCTCAAGCTGCTGCTCGTAAGGAATCCCTTTCCGCGGACGCGACAGGACTCGAGGACATTCATTTCTTTGGACTAGTTGTTTCGCCGCCATCGGTCGCTCAGGCTCGAGCAACTCTTTCGCCGCTTCGACCCCAGGCTCGGCATCCAATGCCATGAGCCCGGAGGTCATCGTTGGCCGGCGCGGCCTCGACTTCGGGCTCGGCCACGCCCAGCGAGCTTCAAGTGGTTGACTTCGCCTTGGAGCACAAGCTCTCTCGCCGGCATTCGCATTCATTCGCAACGACCTTCCTCGGCTCAGATAAATCGGCGGCGGCGGCCTCTCGGCCTATTCTCGAGCTCGACCGTGAGCGTCTTGCTCGGCCTTCTCGGCCACGAGTTTGGGCCGCTCGGCTTCGGTGATCCATCTCCTTGACCTCTCCTTAACAGCCAACATCTTCGGCGGCGACTTGTAACACACGGCCGCAAAATCATCCATGGCCCGACATGGGCTGGCAGGAAAGGGTGTCGGCGATTTGCGACTCGGTGCGTGCTCAGCGCCCAGGAATCGGTGAGCACAGAAAACCCGGCCCGGGGCCGTCGGAGAGGGGCGGACTGGTAGAGGCTGTAACGGGCACGATCTGGCCGGGTCTACAAGGGATCCGCCTCCGTCTCGTCCTCGGGAGCCTTCCTCTTCTTCGACGTGGGCATTTGTCATCCTTGATTCGGAGGAGAGGACGACATCCATCGGAGGGCGAACGAGGCCGCCTCGTCTCGAGCCACTTCCCACCATACACGAAAAAGCGGAGGAAGAATGCGCCCTGCGGGACACGTGGATTGATGCAAAATACCAAAGACCATTATTGCCAGAATCTTCCTAGCACTTAAAGAATTCTAAAAGCGCTAGGATATCCTCGATCCTCTACAACACGTGGCGCAATTCCTTCGCCCCGCCGTTCCTAGCATTTAATGCCATTTAGGGCCTGTTTGATTTTCCATTTACGAGAGGTAATTCCCGGTAAATGGGTAATAATTTTACCTCTGTTTTACTGGTTGGATTTCCAGGTGATTTGACCGCCACCTTTCATTTATATGCCCTCTTCACGTCCCCCACGAGAAAAAAGTTAAATCGTGGGGCCCACCTTGATGTTTTGTGTATTATCCACATGCGTCCATCCCTTTAGCCAACTCATTTTAGGGCATGAGCCAAAAAGGAGGCGGATCCAAAGATCAAGTGGACCACACAGTAAAACAATGGGAATTGAACTCCTGACAATTGAAAGCATCTTGAAGACCCCAGGAAGTTTTGGATCAAACTCATATTTTTGTTTCCACTTTATCGATGACTTTGTGTGACCTTATTAACGGGTTGGATGACAAATAAACATCCTTTGTGGGGCCTAGGGAGAAAATAACTTTTAACCATTGACATTTTAATGATCATTGTTTCTAAGTTGTTGAGCCTCATGGTCTACTTGAGATTTTGATTATTATCATTTTTGGGCTCATGCATTAAAATGTATTTTTAAAAGGATGGATGGTTTGGATAACTCATATATATCATGGTGGGGCCCACATATTTAAATCGATAATAATAACCACGTTTGTAAGGCTCGATTTTCAAAACGTAATTACTGGCGACTTTCAAACAGGTGTAAGTAAGTAATAAAAGGTAATTCCGTGTATTTACCGGTGTAAAGGAAGCGGAATGCGTCTGAAATAAATCAGTACCCTTCTGACAAGACGCGGATGGGCTACTTCCCATGACACCGGCCAATGGTGGTGGTAGATGCTCTCGTGGGACCCGCCATGATGTATGTGTTTCATCTATGCCGTCCATCTATTTTGACGGATCATTTCTTGTAGGAGACCAAAAATGAGGTATATCCAGAGCTTAAGTGGACCACATGACATGAAACAATGTTAAGTGGACCACATGACATGAAACAATGTGGCCATAAAAGTTTAGGATGATTTTGTTGTTTTTGACCAGACTGTATGACCTCAAGATGATTTTGTTTTTTTGACCTCCATGACCTAATCAACATATTAGATTTCAAATAAACGCAGTATAGTGGGCCTTAGGATGATTTTAATGATGGATATCCAACCACTTATTGTTTTCATGTGGTGTGGTCCACACGAGATATATGACCTCTAATTGTGAGGGCCTTGTGATGTTTGTTAGAAATCCACCCCAGTCCATCCGTTTTTGAGCAAATCATAGGAAAGGAGGCGAAAATGATTAGGATCCAAGACTCAAGTGGGCCATACTATATGAAGCGATGTGGAAAGGAACTCGACGGCCAGTTAAAACCTCAGTATGCTCTACCTTGATGTTTATATTCCATCCAAACGCAGTTTGTAATGTCACTTTCAACGTGATGAAGGGAAAAAGCCAAGACAACTTTCAACGTGTGGTGAAGTGAAAAAGCCAAGACATGGCTTGTGGTGAAGTGAAAAAGCCAAGACATTAACCCGATACACAACTTATGTGGCCATATAAATGTTCCGGGTCATCACGGTCATCACGAAATGCATTGATCGCAGTTATCATGCAATAAAATTTGTCATTCAACGTGGATCGTGGTTGTCATTATACATGGACCATGAACTATCGATATATGATCGTTGTTGTCGTGCAATATGGGTCGTGATGTGCTCGATGAGCGGGTCGTAGTTGATATGGATCGTGTTCTAATGTTAAATTGGTCGTCGTTCACGGTATGTAACCGAGCCGTGGTCCTCGTCCATGTTGAATCGTGTTTGACAAAAGCGACGGTGGTATGAGGAACACGGCCCATACGACATGGAAACCACGATCCATATATCTTGATAACCACGATCCGTATAAGCCCGACATCCACGATACATACATCGAGAACCACGATCCATATATCTTTGAGAACCACGATCCGTTGTTAAGTCATTGATCCATTATTAACGACAACCACGACCAATTCAACTTGCGGATATTGCGCACCACTACAACGCTCCGGTCATTATGACAACTACGATCCATATAACATGGGAGTGACAACCCATATAACATTGCAATCACGACTATGTAGCATGACAACATCGACCCTTACAATATTGCAACGGCGACTCATATAACACGGTAGCGCCGGAAGAGAGTGGCGTCGTGGTCTGTCTTTGGTCGACGTCGAAAATAAAGCCCATCCACCATCGGATCCACGAGTTTCCTTGCTATCAACCACGGCGTGATTGTCATGTTGTAGATATCGTTGTTATTATCTATGTTGAGTTGTGATTCACATCAACGACCCAACGTTCGTTCTATCCACGAGCCTTCCTGTGGAATCAATGCCACATTCAAATTCGGAAATCACATTAATGTGATACATTCGAGAATTCATTTGGAATCAGCGACCCTTCGAATCACCAACCCCACATTAACCACGGGTTGAACATCCTATAAAAATGGTACTTGGGTTAGACACTTTTTCGGACGCGATCCCGACCAACGAGTCCTTCTCGCGCTATTCCTTCATAGTATTGCTATGTTTTTCATGGTGCTCATTGGGTCGTAGTTATCACGATATTTCGGTCGGGGTTCACATCAGTAGTGGTTGCTATCGTGTTATGGGTCAGTCTTATCATGTAAGAGTGGTCGTGTTGGTAATGCAAGGTGCATCGTTGTTGTCGATGCAATATGGGTCGTGATTGTAATGTAATATGCCCATTGTCCCCATTGTTATATACTATGGCCCCGGTCAGCGGCCGTGGGCCCAAGCATGACTCATGGGTTAGATCCATTCCGTTCATCTGCATCTACAGTGAATGCCACGGTCGGACGTCAGCTCTTACCGATCATTCGTTGGCTTGATCCCGAAAGTGGGAGGGATAATTACAATGGTCTATGACGGTGAATCATCAACATTTCCATGTAATGTCCACCGCTTGTGATTGGAGTGACGTTCTCTTTTTGGTCTCCTACCCTTAAATCATACGGAGAAAGCGTATGGACGGCATGGATGAAACACATACGTGGTGGTTGGGCACCTGGGGCCGTAGAGATCCGACAAATTGCGGTGCCACAATGGAGTAGCGATCGGTCGGTTTATGCGGAGTTGAAACGGAGGTAACCACGCTTTACTCCATGTCGTGCGTATCTGAGCAGGAGTCGGGGGCATTTTAAATCGGTCACGATCGTTCATCTGTTCTGCTTGTTCTTTGTGGTGTGGTCCACTTTTATTGGGTTAAGGATCATTTTTTGTTTTTTGGTTACCAATAAGTGATTTATAGGTATATATGTGACGTAATACGCTTGCTTGCTTTAAAATGCACAAAAGCAATAAAGGTCGATTGCATGTGTGACAATCCCCTTGTGATCACGTAGGCGTCAATGTATAAAGTAGTGTTTGTTGAAATGTCTGAATGGGATTTTGTTGATGGATTGTAAGTATACGTGGTGTGATCCGGTTGACCGTTTGATCTACCCCACCCTAGTTTCGATATCTTAAAATAACTTGAGATAAGGGATAGGTGCGGCTGGATGTCGGATACATCACGGGGGCCCGCCCATAGAAATTTTGTTGGGAGTTGGGCCATGAGGGGGTAGTACGCAATCCTCGCCCATACATGAAGCCCTACATATCCGTGCGATGGCACAGGCGAAATTGCCCATGACCTTGATTCAGCGACATACGGACTGGATGAAGCGGATGACACACGATGTTCTGACATTAAGCCACGGACGGATCGGGTACTATCAGGGACAGAGCAAATGGGCGGTGCTCGGCGGTCGGTGTGTCCAATCACCACGCATGTGTTTCATCCATGCAGTCCATACGCTTCTCCGGATGATTTAAGGGTAGGAGACCAAAAAGAGAACGTCACTCCAATCACAAGCGGTGGACATTACATGGAGCAGTGATGATTCACGTCGTGAACCATTGTAATTATCCCTCCCACTTTCGGGATCAAGACAACGAATGATCGGTAGAGGCGACGTCCGGCCGTGGCATTCACTTGTAGATGCGGATGAGCGGAATGGATCTAACCCATGAGTCATGATTGGGCCCACTTCTTGGTGACGACCTAGCGGGGAGTAGCCAATCCACTATCCGCGGACTAAACGGATGAATATATGAGCGTTGGAAGGGCCGAGTGTAGCATTTCGGCTTCAACTTTTACGGACTTTCTACTTACATCCTAAAATGTAAGGGAGGGAAAAGAAGATCCAGGCTCCCAATTGCCGGAGGCACGTTACACATCTGGTGTAATCCTCTTCCACTAGGAGGTCGGTTGCTACGGGTCAAGGTAGAATCGAGAAGGTCACATTCGTGGATCGTGGTGCCGTATTCCCATGCACACCTAATATTGGTTGTCACGTTGCAACCATCTTGGTTGGCACGCTTGATGCGGATCGGATTCCGTGCACATTATGTGATGCATGGGTCGTGGTTGGAAGGTGTTATGGGTCGTGGTTGTCATTGGGAGCCACGACACTTTGAGTGATTCTAAGTGTAAATCACGACATTTATATAACTGTGAACCACGACCCATGCAACTGTCGACCCAGACCAATATAACAAGCTGCGAATATTACGGCTGCGTAACGTGGGAACCACGACCCATGTCGGTGACAATCGCGACCCGGTCGAGCGTTGGTCGTGGTTCACATGCTGGCAGTCGTTGGCGTGGTTGGCAACCCATGTCGGTGACGACCCGGCGACCGTCGAGCGTTTGATCGTGGTTCACATGCACAATTGGTCGTTGGCGTGGTTGGCAAACCATGTCGGCTAACAAACACGACCTTGAGCGTTTGGTCGTGGTTCACATGCACAATATGTCGTTTGCCATCAAATGAGGATCGTGATTACGATAAAGTGGATCGAAGTTGTATATCGGTTGTTGAGCGTGGTTGCCATGTTAGGAATAACGCGGGGAGGATTCGAGCCCTTCATCAAATATCTTTTCCATTGTGATGGTTGTAATAGCAACGAAATCCATGAATGAATAAGATGTAGCAATGGGTGGTTGAACGTGCCTGACAACCACGATCCATGTGCGTGACAACCACGAATAAGATATTCTTTGGCGTGCGGCGCTCATCATCGACAACGGCGGCCCCTCTTAAAAACCCTGAGCCATATAACATGGCGACAACTCCCAAGCAGTTGGCGTCGCCGAGTCCGATGAAACGCAGGCGATCCTTACAAGAACAAAACGCGACCCATTGTGGGACAAAACTACGACCCCTCGCGCGATTGGTTTGTCGCTGGATTAAAACCACGACCCTTCGCGTTGTACTTTGTTGTGATTCCGGTGGGCGTTGTCGCCAACCACGACACAATGTGGATTGCAATCCCGAACCAATGTGGATGATAACCACGACCCATTTAATGGACAACGGTATCTGCATTACTCGCAATTTGGACCCATTCAAAATTATGATTTTTTTTTTTAACGAGAATAACCGGTATTCGAATGAGTATGGGTCGCGAGGGCTATATTATGCTACTATGATGGAGAGAGTGTATGCGACAAGAGCAATGTTCACCTACCAGGTGGAGACTCAAAGGGATTTGTTGTGGTGATGATATCACCTATCGGCGATTGCTCGATAAAGCGCACCAGTTACGAAGACTACGTCGGATGAATGCAATTTGATGATTACGGTTGTGTGCGGTGATCCAATTCATGGATTCCTACGCCCACATACAATTAAAGGCGATGAAGATCTCGAAGCATTCATGTTATTACGTGGAGACGGACACACCTTGACACATATACCATTGTATGTGGAGAAATTGAGCGTTGTCTGTCGGCGAGGATTACAACGGCGATGACGCGTACATTGAACCCATCGGCTCTTCATTAGCAACACTTTGTAGGCAATGATCGGATGGCGATGCTTCCGATATGCATGACATACATTAGATATCGAGGCAGAAGTCAACGGCTGCGATGTAAGCGGCCCTTCCCATGACGATACACATCATGTTTCGGGGAGTGATGACGTATGCGATATAGGCGGCCCATCGAGGAGTGATGGATATCACGATCGGGAGCTCGACGAATGCGATCTGGCCGAGAGCCATTCGGACTACGACACACAACATAGATTGGGGAATGATGTCTGCGACATACACAGCCCATACGACGGCTGCGTATGGGTGGCCCTTTAATACGATACACTGACATGATTTGGGGAATGATGACGCGACATACGGCCCATCAAGTAGTGATGGATATGATGACCAGAGAACGGTGACGGTGCGATCTCAAACCCCACTGCGCCAATGATCCATCGATGATCGTTTGTCAATTCGGATCGACAAGGATACCGGATTTTGTGGATGATCAGAACGACATATTACGCGGGCAAGTGTACAAGGACAAAGGTCGACTACGGTATTCTCTATGTAAATATGCGATCTGCCGCAAGTTCAGGTCAAGGTCATCAAGTCCAACAAGGCGATATATACGATTGGTACACATTGTAGCGATTGTAGTTGGAGGATGCATGCTTCAAAACTTAACGGCCTAGGGATGTTCAAGATCAGGACTTACAACTCGAAGCATACACATACTATGTCGTTTGAGGATATCATGTCTGAGACCACGAACGCGGATGGCCGTCTTGAGACGGTGACGTCGAAGAAAAGGAGAGATCATCGCCAAGCCACTAGTTTGATGAGTAGTGAGTTTGGCGTCGGTCGTATGAGCTCGGGGACACACACGGCAAAGGAAATTCAATATCGTATGAGTGAGACGTACGGTGTTGAGATCGATTCTGAAGGCGTGGAAGGGTAAGGAGATGGCAACCGGACAAGTATTGGGATCCTACGAGGGCTCTATAATGAGCTCCGGCGTACCTTCACGAGTTGAAAAAGGCCAATTTAGGAGCATCACGGAGTTGCGGTGAACGAGGAGGCGAATAGTTTCCAACGATGCTTTATTGCGCTTGGGCGGTGCATCGAAGCGTAATTTTACATGTTCGGAGGGTGTTGTGCGTTGATGCCGCGCATTTGACGGGGAAGATACAAGGCGTTCTCTTCATAGCTCTTTGCCTTTGGATGAAACAATCACATCCTCCTGTGGCATATGGGATCGGGGAATCGAGAACAATAGTAGGCTGGAGGTGGTTCCTTGGGATTTTATCAAGGTCACTCGGGGACCTTCCGGGACTAGTGATAGTGTCGGATCGTCACAAAGGGTTGGTTAGTGAAGTCCACGGCATGTTCCGCATGCGATCCATGGATATTGTGCTCATCATATACTTGGAAACATGAAGAAGGCATGTTCGGATGATTATGAGGAATACTTTTGGGGTGCCGTGAAGACATACCGCACATCCACGTTTTGGGAGATGATGCGATGCATTCAAACGTCGAATCCCACGGCGTATCAGTTCCTCAGCGGTATTGAAAAAAGAAAGATGGGCGAGCAGCTTTCTTTCTGGCATGCGGTATAACATCGTCACCACCAACATCGTGGAAAGCATGAATGCATTGTTCGTAGATGCGAGAAAGTACCACAATCACTAAACTTCTCGAGACAATAAGAGTAAAATCAACACTTCTTCCTCAGGAAACGACGGGAATGAGGCCTCGGCATCAACGAAGATTTGACTCCTTGGGCATCAAAAAAACTGTCAGACCTATATCGGTCGGAGGTGCGAAGGACCATGCTGCTTCGCGATTTCGGTGGATGAGTTCAGTGACGGCACGAGGAGCAGACGGATGTAGTGAATCTAATAGACATGAAGTGTACGTGCGATGAGTTTGCAAAAATCTTTGCTGCCGTGTGTTCATGTGATGGCGGCATGCGATAAGTTTCGACTTGATATGTACAAATCTTGCTCTCCATTATACTTCATGAGATATATCGCAAAACATATCAAGAGTCGGTTTACCGGTCTTTGAATGAGAACACATGGAACACTCAGGACGAAGTGAAGGTTTTATGCGATAAAATGAAGCCGCCGAGAAAGCGAGAAGATCATTTGGAAAGGCCAGAAAAGGTTCGCATTACGTCCCAAGGAGAAGATAGGACAAGACCCAAATGCTCTAGATGCAATCGAGCAGGTCCTGGCCCAGGCGTCGATGCACTTTCATCCTGTTTGGGTGAAGCGAACCTTACACGGAATATATTGTTAACCACGATGCATGTTAACAATATCCGGTGTGGAGAAATACCCGGGAATTCTTGTGCTTGAACCACGATCCATATTGGGAACGGTGAAGCGTTACCTACTGTGGCACTCTAATATATATATATATATATATATATATATATATATATATATATATACTATCGATTCATGAGCCGTGGTGCATGTCTCTGACGATCCACAGATTCTTGACCATTTGAACCACGACCCATACGGGTCTTGGCGAGATTAACAAAGGGTCGTGGCACTCTTGGTAGTGGGCGATGGTTGTCATGTTGTATGAGTCGTGTTTCTCACTATGTCGTGCTTGTTCGCGGCGATCAACACTGGGCGGCAACCACGAACCATCAAAGCGTGGACCACGGCCTATTCTGCGTGACAACCATAATCACGATCCTTTATGCACTGGGTCACTAACGAAAAGTCGGTGCAAGAAATAAGGTCTCACCAAATGACAACTACGATAAATGCTTCACATCAACCACGAACCGCATAACACTTCAACCACGATCGGTATAAAAAAGAAAACCAATAACCATAAGGCTCGGTGGCATGCTTGAAGACTACGCTGGTGTCTTCCACTTAAGTATCTGACATAGCAAGAAAAGCAGCGTATATTTTAGGGGTTGATTATAATTCGATTCTCCATATTAGGGTGTCACTTTTAAACTTTGCAATAGCGTGTTTCATTCATACGGTTACACGATTATCATAACCATTCATAAGAGCTAATCTAAACGGTGTATATCATCATGATTATACGTGTAAATGAACAAAATCTAAAATGTACAACCATATAACATCATGTCACAGTGTCCACCCTAGATTGGGGACTCAATATACATATCCAAAAGATTTGCAATGTAACATCCGGATTTTTGCCAACACAGGGATTAGGCGTCCTTAGGCAATGGGTCGATCTAACACCTTATGAACACAATGAGAACTCATCCCAAAGTCTAAAACGCTTTTGAACCCATTTCCTTCACAAATCTCACGCAATTCACCACCTTGATCCTTGATTTTTCTAAGTACTTTCACTCTGACACTATCTTAAAGCGGCCAAGTATATAACTTGGATCACCTTATATCTGGCTACAAATACCTAGGTACCACCTTAGGAAATCTTATAGGACCAAATCCTTTAGAAATGTGACAAAGTTAACAAAGTGCTAAACTAGATTAGCTACGAAATCCATTTGATCCACTTTAAATACGATCTGCAAGACCCAAAACTTGTAGAATCATTGACGCTAGGTTACCTAAAATCTAGGATCAAAATCATTACAACAACCACACATACTACGTGACAACCACGACCATATAACATGACAAGTACGACCCATGGAAACAACGACCCATAAAGCAGTCAAACCCAGGTGAGAAGCTAACGTTGCAATATCACTTCATTAGCTTCGAATAAAGTCTAGAACCGTGATAAACACGACCATGTAACGTAACAATCACGAACCATGTAACATGAAAACAACGACCCACGCGAACAACGACCCATCCGGCTCCCTTTACGCATGAGAGAAGCTAATCTTTGCTCTCTAACGTCTGTCATTGACGAAGAGAGCTCAGCTGGCGACAAACACGACCATAGTTGCAATACGGTGTGAAAAACAGTTCCCTTCAAAGGGCACCCAACAAATTTGAAACACTCGTTTTAGAAGGTGAATTGGCATTTCTGTGGAGGCGTTGATCTTCACGAAGATCGTCAAGACACATGAGGAAAGGGAAGGGATCACCCATAGCGAAGAATGGGAGGAGAAGAAATCAATGGCTCGTCAGTATCTCCACCAGTATTTTGATTGGCGAGCAAAGAAATCCATGAATGCTTAAGGTGTTGCAATAGGATCCAAGCTCGGACGAGACTTTGAAAACAATTTCAAACTCAATTACTCCTTTTATGAGGTGGTAGAACATTAGAAAGGGTGTGCGATTTCATAAAACACGAGTGTGTGTGAGTCAGAAGGGTAAAGATTCGAAGGAAACGGTCGTGGAAAGGGGACCCATATAAGACGACCCAGTCTGTACGACAACCACGACCCAGTCGCGTGATCGTGGTTAACATGCAAAGTGGATCGTAGGTATTATCCACGTTGGATCGTGACTTAAACGATGGGAAAAATGACCCATGTGAAACTACCACCATGACCCATACAACTTGAGAACCACGACTGACATGACACCAGAACCACGCGATCCATATACCTGTGATAACACCATGGTTAACAATCTCCTTGTTAAATTTGTCGTGGCTCTCAGTTGTTGTGGATCGTGGTTCTCGTCCATGTTGGATCGTATTCGACAACCACGACCATATGAGGAACACGACACATACATCATGGAGACCACTCCGGTGTCATGGGAACCATGACCCATACAACTTGCGAGGGTCGTGCTCACATCAAACACGATGAAGGCAACATGACAACCAGGACCCTTAAAACATGGCGACTACAACCCATATATGATATAGCATTACAATCACAACAAACACGACGAAGGCAACACTACAACCACGACCCATATAACAAAATAAATGCGAGAAGAGAAGCTCGGTGATGCGCGAGACTCTGCTCGGGTCTTCCACTTAAGTTTACAATATAACGAGAAAGCAGGGCGCTTACGACAAATTTAGCGGTCGTGATTGCAATGACATGGGGGTCGTAGTTGTCATGACTTTAGATCGTGGTTTACATGACGTATGGATCGTGTTTCTCTCGTTCGTTACGTGGTTGTCAACGACGATCAGGTGGATGACAACCACGAACTATTACGTATTTGAACCACGGAGATATTGACACGGCAATGACAACGACCAAGCGATCAATCAATCCGGATGTTCTTTTTTCTAATCTCTCATACAATAGATATATATATATATATATATGGGAAAAGGTACTATGCGCTCGAGCGGCATCACGGTGGCGCCCACATCAGCTCGACCTCATGGAGGACCGCTTTACGCTCGAGCATAGTACCTTTTCCCTATATATATATATATATATACACACACACACACAGACACACACACACGGGATTTTCGGTATCTACGTCTTCCGTCCTAACTTTGATAGGGAGATTTCCATACACATCAACGGGAACAGATCAAAGTATGTGGATGGGCGATTTCCATACACTTGTGATATAATTTATCAACCACACCTCTCTATAAATGCGATGGCGGATAGAAAACTCTCCACGGACAACTGCGACCATCTCACTCTCCAACCCATTATAGATGATGATAACAAGTAGAAACATCAGATACACCTATCCATTCATCATTCAACATCGATTCAGTGTTTGGCTTTCTTCGTTTGGTCTACTGCGCCTCTTCTCCTTGTTTTTGTGGGAACGCGGCATCTTACGCTCTCGGCCCTTGAGACGGTCGTATGCGATCGTCTTTCGAAATTTAGGAATTTCCTCTACGGAATCGGAAACGAACTAATATTAATAATACAAAGTACAAATCAATAAAGATTGAATGTAGGCAATTAAATATATCTTACATGCGTAAAGTCAATTGCACTCATCTTTGCTGAGGAAGTCTATATATTTCGACATGTAAAACGCCACAATCGTCAAGTTTGGTTGCGTTGGCTTTGTCGGCGGATGGCTTCACAATCCATGGATTCTCCCACCTAAGCGATCGTCATCAAGAACATGGAATAACCACCTCGGTCCATCGGTTACATGCGCGACGACCGGCTCGTTTTCCCTTCGATTCGGTACTTTCAGTGACATTTTGTCGTACAAGTGACCTCTCTCTTCGTCGGATAAACGCAGCGACCATCGGCCGGTCTTGATTTCTTGCATTAAGAGGATGTACACCTATGACCTAGCACAACGAATACGACAACGATTCTGACATTGCCTTTCAATAAATGCATCTAGTCATTGAACTCCATGTACGTGTGCGAGAAACTAAGATCTAACCACATTATACTTCCATAGAGGTTTCGGTTTACGATCGACTATTTCTATAAGCACTTGAGACAACCTTTCGGACTTCATGCTACCACGATCATTATGGTTCCCGGCGCCATAGGTTCGCGGCGAGTCAAGTTGTTGTCCCATGCATTGCTTTATTGATATATTGAAGAATATTGTTAGAAACGGTGAGTTAGAAACGGAAGTGATTATCGACGTTTTTAAGATAACTATGGTCCTCAAATTCACCTTCTGTAAATAGCGACGAGACAAACGCGCGATCTGTCTACCTCTCCCTCGTTCGTCTGGCGCGTAGGTATCTTAGGTACCGGTCTATGGTCTACGTAACGAGAAAATGTGTGATGTAACTACAATTCATACATTGATATGATGCGATGAAGAGAAAGGGTAGAAACTTACCTCGAGTCCACCCATGAATTTAGGTCATAGACACTTTTCAACCCGGACATTTGAACGACTCTCGACAACTCTCAACTCGTCCTCTTCGGCATCGGTAAGAGCTCGATGGAGTTCCCTTGAGCCCACGGACGAGGCTCACTCACGATTAGAGCTCTGTCGGGATCCTCTGCAGCATATCGTGACGTGGTCTCCCTTCATCACGAGTTGCGGGAGTAACGATGTTGATCTGTAATAAAATGACACATTATCTATGGAGTTCATAATATAATGTCAGATTTAAACCACGATCCAAATGTAATTTCACGTACAATTGTCTTATTCACTTCATCCTTTAGCGAGTTCATATCACTGCTTCATTTCTTGCGCCCGTAAAGCGACATTCTCATCTTTAAGATGGGTCATCCCGACTTCAAAACTAGAAGAACGCCTAATCCCGGCCTCGAAATTGGAGACACATTAAAAACTTGTATTTTGCATTCATGTCATATCTCGTCCACTTTGGGTCGTGGGTCAACTAGACCGGTGGTGGATGATAACCACGACCAATCAAACATCTTTAGCAACGATCCATCATTGACATTAACCACGGTCAACTACACATTTATTGCTTCTACCTCCTCTGTAGGCTGCGTCATCTCCTCATTCAAGTAGGCACTCTCATGACGGAGGACTCGTTGAATGGGCAAGGGCATATAACATCGACCCTCCTTTGGATCATAACCACGACCAAAAAGAACACTACACCGACCAAATCGACAAGGAAAATTCTATTCTATATAGAATTATATACATTTATTCCTTGAATTTCCTCCCCAACAACTTGTCTGTAATGAAATCGTTATATCGAAATGGCTAAAACATCCCCACTTTGGAGCACTGGTTGTCATCCATTAGTGGGTCGTCGTTCACGTCCATGGAGGTTCGTGGATGTCACAACGATCCACTATGTATGACAATCGCAATCGACATTGGATGGAAAGAAGCGATCGAGGCGGATGATGGTGAAATCCACAGCTTTGAACGATAATCACGATCCACATTTCTTATAAACCACGTCCGGTGTCTACATAGAAGACAAATCATTTTATATCGATCGCAACTCATCCAAGATCCCTTGTGCATGTCAACCACGACCACGGGTGTATGATAACAACGATTTAAGATAGATTCAACTTCATATACCTTAATAGCTGTATCTCCTCTCTCGGTTGCTTCATCTGCGCTGCGATGAAGGGTGATATCCTCTACGATTTGCTTCTCCTGCTCCCGAAGAGAAGCAGATCTCCTCCATGAGTTGCTCCATCGATCCGCGATGCGGCATTGATCTCCTCTCTATCTTTGCCTCACCATCTCTGTGATAAAGCATTGATCTCCTCTCCATGTTGCTTCACTGCTCACGCGGTGATGAAAATTTTACTGCCTTGAAAGGGGATTGAAGAGACAATGTCCGTAATAAATAAAATACCTATTATTATGTATTTCAATATGTCTTTCTACAAGGAACACAACCATGATATCATGTATGTGAACCACAACACACCGTGGATGACAACACAGATGAACTAAGTGTCGTGGTTATTACTGAAGAGTGGATCGTGTTTCTCGGCCGTATCGGGTCATGGTTGAGAGATATGTTGGTGACGGCTACGATCAAGGATAGGGTCGTGGTTATTACGACCAATGGGCGTGGTGACGACCATGTTAGGTGGTGCTTCAACCACACGAACCATCGTGGATGAAAACCACGATCCATTAGTCTACGGTAAACCACGACCCATACTTGATCTAAACCACAAACCACGTTACACGACCACTAGACCATCAATGTTGTCTCATGGACCCTCGGCACATGAGAAACACGACCCGTCTGTGTGCGACCAACGAACCTCAAGCTTATGACAAGCACGATCCATTTTCATTTTCCTTTAAATGAGCTATTAGCAAATAGGTTACAAGAAGCAAGGAGATTTCACGTACGTCTTTTGTATTATTAATATCATCTCTCTTCAACACCACTTCTCGTAAAGATGCATAATCCTCCATGAGGTGCTTTATTTCTACTCCAGACTCGTTAGTGCGCTTCAATTCACCCTTCATTCCTTGCACTTCAGTGGCGAGAAAATGAATCTGCTTACTCAATTTCCTTATTGCGGATCTTGTAGTCTTATTATCTTTCGGTTCATTCCCAAAACGGGGAGATTTCCCATCAAAATGAGTTGTATTTTTCGGTTCGAAGAGGAGGTTGTAGATCGGCCTCATCTTTATTTATTACGTCATCCACCGTTGTCTCTGCCGTGGATGCGACCATGAAACCTTGTCCTTCGTTTGAATGTCGTCGTCGTCGGTTATACTCGACAACCTCGCTCTCAAGCTTCTTCGGCCGTTGGTTGAAGATATGGAGCTAGCACCACTGCGGGAGCAAAATTGATTGATTAATTAATTACAAACATCTTGCATGATTCAAATTACAATACTAATTGAATAAATCTTACAAACACATTTGTGAAGATGACAGAATCTTGCGTCATATCTTTGATTTCTGTGACACAGTTTAGTATTCGCGGAATCCTTGTAGGCAGTCTTCTAACGGACCACCTACGGTCACCAGTGAGTTGAGGGAACCGTTCGTAGGCCCAAATCTGTATAAGAACAATTACCATGCATTACATCTTGGTTGACATGTATGGAAGAAAAAGGAAAAATACGAACTCAAGGTATGAATCAGGACAAGACTGACATACTTGTAGGGCAAATGCGCATCCGCATATGTTGTATGATTTGGGGTGCGGCGGTCGCCCTTTCCCCCGAGAATAGTGCGGGTGACGGCGTTAACCCCTTTCTTGAGATAATCATACCCCACACTACCCCATGGGTAGTTATTAAAATAATCTAGGTCATCAACCATGTCGATAAACGTATCAATACAGTTATTCTTCTGCGGAGATCCAACCAATAGGCTCTCAACGCAAATTATTAGTGCCCGGCTTCACCGCGTCCATATGTTCGTCTTGATCGGCGAGTGACAAATAGGCTTCTTTCGGTTCTTGTTTACTAACACCCCACATGTGCTCAAGTAGGTCTCCTAATGCCTTTTCTGACGACTCTGCTCCTCCGGCCTCGGCACGGCTGACCACCATCTATCCTAAGTGGACCAAACTTAAGACCCATTATTAGAGCAAAATCGAGCTCTGTAAATCTTATCTTGGTGCCACAGAACATCGAATTTCAGATCACCAACATGCCTTTGCATCGAGCAATGCGGGATCGAGGCTGTGCCGTCCACTCGGCCCTTTGGAAAGTCAGTAAAATCCAAAACAGGTGTCTCTAAATAGTTTATTTCTATCGGGAAACTTCAACATATCTTCAACCAAGACTTTCAGAAAAGTGACGGAGCACTTGGGAGAGACATATGCCTTTTCGAAGTCTAGGCATGTGGTCATGGTTGACTTCTTTCGACACTGCATTCCAGTATGGTCGTGGATTTTTAAGTAAAAATTATATGATGGTCTTGTAGAATCTAACATCGGTCGTAATTTTACTACACAGTGGATGGGGATTGAAATCCAAGAAGGGTAGTGTTTATAACGAGTTTTAAAGGAATGTGGTTATGATGCGACACGGTTCGTTGTTGTCACGTATGTTGGATCGTGGTTGTCATCTGTCTTTGGGTCGTGCTTGACGGTCGTGCTACGGGGTTCGTTGATGTCATCCATGTGGCCGTCACCAACGATCCATTAGGCATTATGGCATCTGGTCGTTGTTGTCGTCTACATTGAATCGTGGTTCACGGGCACGGCGATGTGATCCACGATCCGGATCAGCTGTCAGCTACGACCAATTGTGCGACAAGCCATGATGGCGACAACGATCGCCGTTGTCATGCCATACATATCGTTGATGTCATCTGCGTTAAGTCGTGGTTCACGGGGTCGACGACCACAGTGAACCACGATCCATCTGCATATCAACGCCGATCACAACAACGATCGTGATTGTCATGGTATACATCTCGTTATAGATACATTGAGTCGTGGTTCACAACCCACATACCCACATAACACAATGGTCGGTGGTCACCGTACACGTCCATGTCAACCATTACCATACCTTGCTTCGCCATTTGTATTGGTAGTTTGCACTTGAACTTGTAGATGTACTCGGCGAGTGGCGATGGAGGGCCCGATGAATAAGATTCAAAACCGGTAGAAATGGGTTAGGGATAGAAAGTGAAGAGGTCCCAGAGAAGAAGCATGCGCAATATATAGTCGGTGTTCGTATGGGGATAAGCGGATGAAGTTTTACTCTCTCGAAAGAAGCGTCAGTAAAAGCGTCCATTGATGTTGTGAGTTTGGGATGGAATCGTAACCGTCCATGCCGTAACGGCGTCGGTTGATGATCTGCGTTTAGGATGTAATCGTGTGCGTCCAGGAAAGCATCGTAAGTCGGTGTTGCGAAAGTCACATCGAAGTGCCTTATCTCGATCCGCATGAGTCCATCTTATTGTAACATCCGAGAAACCTAAAGAATGGTCAAGATATTGGAATCCAATAGACCACAACAGTTCAACCAATTATTCCCCACCATTAATTGATTCCCACCATTAGAAGCATGCATCTTTCGTGCATGTACATGCGACACATTACTTCCGTACAAACAAAGATATATGGTGTCCACATAGTTCACGACACCTTCTAGCCGTTCGGTGTGATCAGTTCGCATAGATGTATACAAGTGAGTTGCCCTATTCTCGTTTCCAGGCAAACGAAGTCGATAGTATATATAATAAGGAAATTGACATGACAATGGCAACCCATATAACGGAAAACAACGATCCATATAACATGAAAACAAGGATACATCAAGCATGAAAACAACGATCCATACAATGACATCGGCGGCCAGATGGTTGTCGTGTTGCATGGATGGTGATTGACAATTCGCATGCGTCGTGGTTGTCATATTCGCCGGGATCGTGCTTGTCATCCGTCTTGGGATCGTTGTCGACAACCACGTCCTTGAGTCGGCACTGTGCCGATTATCATGACAACCACGATCAGGAAAAGACAAAACCACGACCTATGTTATGTACACTATTCCGGTCTTTGAGTACGTAGTTAATATTCATAAAAGCTCTTCATTATCGTCCACATTGGGTACTGTTTGTCATGATACATGGGTCCCCTTGTCATTGTATATGGGTAAGGGTTGTGAGGTTGTATATGTTGTGGTTGTCACGATACATGGACCACGGGAATGATACGTGGGTCGTTGTTGTCATCTTACATGGGTCGTGGTATCGTGAAACATTGGTCGTAGGTGATATGGGACGTGGGCGTTTGTAATGTTAAATGGGGCGTGGTCCCGGTTATAACGGATCATGGTTTGTGGTGCTTGTTGATCGTGGCGGCCGACAACCACGACCTAATGAGAAAGAAGACGCATATAACATTTCAATCACGATCGTATCGTCACGACAACCACGACCCGTTGTTGAGTTCACGTTTTCCTATATTGGTCGTGGTTAAAAGGCACAAAGGATCTTGGTTAGCATACACATTGGAAGGTAAATAACATGCCACAAAGTTGATGAATCAATAAATCAATAAGATAAGTACATATATTACAGTTCACATTACATTATCACAAGCAACAAAAAATACGTAATGTCATCACCGGCCTCGGCCTCATCCTCGGCCGAGGGGACGATGGTGGATCGGCCTTGGTGTCACCTATTCGTTTGCATCTCGAGCATCTGGGTGTTGGCCCATCTTCTCGGCTGGGACGTAATTCGAACCTTCGCCTCGTCAGAAATGTCCGCATTAAAGCGTACACTTCATTTCCCTTAGATTCACTACATCGGTCGTTCCGGTGCGGTGATGCACTTCAGAGGCTGCATCACGCAGTACACAACTTTAATTATCAAATCGAATTCAGCAGAGCGCGGTCTTCGTAATCTTAAGGTAATGAAGCACACTAGGTCGTAATCTTATGGTAATGAAGCACGGTAGATCGAGGTTATCCTACACGTTGGGTCGTGGCGATTAATCACGAGGGTCGTAGTTGTATCCGGTGCCATATCACGACGAGCACGACCCATAACGGTGTGGCGGCGTTCGTGACGGTGGCGGCCACGATCCAAATACCGTCACAAACATGATGCGTGGTTGTCTACCATACAATTGTGGAGGTTTGATCAAGGTGTGGCCTGGTTACACTCCCTTTCGCGTGACCACCACGTGCCTCGGCTTCCCAGACTGTGTTCTTTACTGCAGGGTGCCTACAAACAGTTGAAGTAACTAATCCTGCTTGAGTCGTTGAGCTTTAGGCGGATCGTGAACGTGGTGAGGAAGGAGAAGGATCACGACTAAAGGAAACGCGGTTGAAACGGAATAGAGTACAAACCTCGCGGTGGAAGAGGCTTTCGGACGAGCGAAGCGAGGGAGGGAGAAACAACGTCGCCCTGCGCGGTTGGCCCCAGGATGTTGGCTTCTCTAGGAAAGCAAGAGAAAGGGAGGAGAGGGCCTCTCAAATGTGCATTAGTGCGACATCGCCCCATCGGAGAGTCGTGGTGCGGGTGATGGGTGGTCTGTGGGGCCCGGCAAGATGTATGTGCTTCGTCTGGCCGTTCGTCGGTTTAAAATATCATTTTACGGCATGAAGCGAAAATCGAGTGATACAACTCTCGGGTGGACCCACCTTTGCGGGAAAATAGTCGTTGTGGATATCCACCACTATGATCCCCTAGGTCCCACCGTGATTGGATCATGATCGTTTTGGTCTCTGCCATACAATGATCTTTAGAGATTATATGGACGGAATGGATGAAACACGTAGTTGGTGGTGGGACCCACTGAGCGCGGCGCCGGCCATTGGACGGTGTCCGGGGAGTAGCCGAGCCGTCCATTTCTCGGGGTTAAGACGGCGGGTGACTTACGCTTCACGCCGGGGACCGTACAATTCTGAACCATGGT